>CAWUFW010007256.1:0-15000 GCA_963921515.1 Calotriton arnoldi
TTCTTTTTTTTTTTAACAGAAATGGCTCAAAATGCAACGTGGACGTACCACATTTTCACAATGAAAAATTACCCTTTTTTGCAAAGTGCCTAGGTGTAGTTTTTGAACCCTACCTCTGCCGGCACCTAGGAAACCTAGCAAACCTATACATTTTTGAAAACTAGACACCCAGGGGAATCCAGGATGGGGTGACTTGACTGCCTCCCACCAGGTTCTGTTACCCAGAATCCCTTGCAAACATAAAAAATTGTCAAAAAAATCACATTTCCCCACATTTCTGTGGTGGAAAGGTCTGGAATCTGCGTGGATCCACAAATTTCCACCCACCCCGCGTTCCCAAAGTCTAACGAGAAAAATGGTACCTCACTTGTGTGGGTCAGCCTAGTGCCTGCGACAGGAAACGGCGCAAAACGCAACGTGGTCACACCTCAATTTCGCAGTGAAAAATGACCCTTTTTTGGCAAAGTGCCTAGCTGTAGTTTTTGAACCCTAGCTCTGCCGGCACCTAGGGAAACCTAGCAAACCTATACATTTTTGAAAACTAGACACCCAGGGAATCCAGGATGGGGTGACTTGACTGCCTCCCACCAGGTTCTGTTACCCAGAATCCCTTGCAAACATAAACAATTGTCAAAAAAACCACATTTTCCCCACATTTCTGTGGTGGAAAGTTCTGGAATCTGCGTGGATCCACGAATTTCCACCCACCCGCGTTCCCCAAAGTCTTACGAGAAAAATGGTACCTCACTTGTGTGGGTCGGCCTAGTGCCTGCGACAGGAAACTGCGCAAAACGCAACGTGGTCACACCTCAATTTCGCAGTGAAAAATGACCCTTTTTGGCAAAGTGCCTAGCTGTAGTTTTTGAACCCTAGCTCTGCCGGCACCTAGGAAACCTAGCAAACCTATACATTTTTGAAAACTAGACACCCAGGGGAATCCAGGATGGGGTGACTTGACTGCCTCCCACCAGGTTCTGTTACCCAGAATCCCTTGCAAACATAAAAAATTGTCCAAAAAAACACATTTTCCCCACATTTCTGTGGTGGAAAGTTCTGGAATCTGCGTGGATCCACAAATTTCCACCCACCCGCGTTCCCCAAAGTCTTACGAGAAAAATGGTACCTCACTTGTGTGGGTCGGCCTAGTGCCTGCGACAGGAAACGGCGCAAAACGCAATGCGGTCCCACCTCAATTTCGCAGTGAAAAATGACCCTTTTTGGCAAAGTGCCTAGCTGTAGTTTTTGAACCCTACCTCTGCCGGCACCTAGGGAAACCTAGCAAACCTATACATTTTTGAAAACTAGACACCCAGGGGAATCCAGGATGGGGTGACTTGACTGCCTCCCACCAGGTTCTGTTACCCAGAATCCCTTGCAAACATAAAAAATTGTCCAAAAAACACATTTTCCCCACATTTCTGTGGTGGAAAGTTCTGGAATCTGCGTGGATCCACAAATTTCCACCCACCCCGCGTTCCCCAAAGTCTTACGAGAAAAATGGTACCTCACTTGTGTGGGTCGGCCTAGTGCCTGCGACAGGAAACGGCGCAAAACGCAATGCGGTCCCACCTCAATTTCGCAGTGAAAAATGACCCTTTTTTGGCAAAGTGCCTAGCTGTAGTTTTTGAACCCTACCTCTGCCGGCACCTAGGGAAACCTAGCAAGCCTATACATTTTTGAAAACTAGACACCCAGGGGAATCCAGGATGGGGTGACTTGACTGCCTCCCACCAGGTTCTGTTACCCAGAATCCCTTGCAAACATAAAAAATTGTCCAAAAAACACATTTTCCCCACATTTCTGTGGTGGAAAGTTCTGGAATCTGCGTGGACCCACAAATTTCCACCCACCCGCGTTCCCCAAAGTCTTACGAGAAAAATGGTACCTCACTTGTGTGGGTCGGCCTAGTGCCTGCGACAGGAAACGGCGCAAAACGCAACGTGGTCACGCCTCAATTTCGCAGTGAAAAATGACCCTTTTTGGCAAAGTGCCTAGCTGTAGTTTTTGAACCCTACCTCTGCCGGCACCTAGGGAAACCTAGCAAACCTATACATTTTTGAAAACTAGACACCCAGGGGAATCCAGGATGGGGTGACTTGACTGCCTCACACCAGGTTCTGTTACCCAGAATCCCTTGCAAACATAAAAATTGTCCAAAAACACATTTTCCCCACATTTCTGTGGTGGAAAGTTCTGGAATCTGCGTGGATCCACAAATTTCCACCCACCCCGCGTTCCCCAAAGTCTTACGAGAAAAATGGTACCTCACTTGTGTGGGTCGGCCTAGTGCCTGCGACAGGAAACGGCGCAAAACGCAATGCGGTCCCACCTCAATTTCGCAGTGAAAAATGACCCTTTTTTGGCAAAGTGCCTAGCTGTAGTTTTTGAACCCTACCTCTGCCGGCACCTAGGGAAACCTAGCAAGCCTATACATTTTTGAAAACTAGACACCCAGGGGAATCCAGGATGGGTTGACTTGACTGCCTCCCACCAGGTTCTGTTACCCAGAATCCCTTGCAAACATAAAAAATTGTCCAAAAAACACATTTTCCCCACATTTCTGTGGTGGAAAGTTCTGGAATCTGCGTGGATCCACAAATTTCCACCCACCCCGCGTTCCCCAAAGTCTTACGAGAAAAATGGTACCTCACTTGTGTGGGTCGGCCTAGTGCCTGCGACAGGAAACGGCGCAAACGCAATGCGGTCCCACCTCAATTTCGCAGTGAAAAATGACCCTTTTTGGCAAAGTGCCTAGCTGTAGTTTTTGAACCCTACCTCTGCCGGCACCTAGGGAAACCTAGCAAGCCTATACATTTTTGAAAACTAGACACCCAGGGGAATCCAGGATGGGGTGACTTGACTGCCTCCCACCAGGTTCTGTTACCCAGAATCCCTTGCAAACATAAAAAATTGTCCAAAAAACACATTTTCCCCACATTTCTGTGGTGGAAAGTTCTGGAATCTGCATGGATCCACAAATTTCCACCCACCCCGCGTTCCCCAAAGTCTTACGAGAAAAATGGTACCTCACTTGTGTGGGTCGGCCTAGTGCCTGCGACAGGAAACGGCGCAAAACGCAACGTGGTCACACCTCAATTTCGCAGTGAAAAATGACCCTTTTTGGCAAAGTGCCTAGCTGTAGTTTTTGAACCCTACCTCTGCCGGCACCTAGGGAAACCTAGCAAACCTATACATTTTTGAAAACTAGACACCCAGGGGAATCCAGGATGGGGTGACTTGACTGCCTCCCACCAGGTTCTGTTACCCAGAATCCCTTGCAAACATAAAAAATTGTCCAAAAAACACATTTTCCCCACATTTCTGTGGTGGAAAGTTCTGGAATCTGCGTGGATCCACAAATTTCCACCCACCCCGCGTTCCCCAAAGTCTTACGAGAAAAATGGTACCTCACTTGTGTGGGTCGGCCTAGTGCCTGCGACAGGAAACGGCGCAAAACGCAACGTGGTCACATCTCAATTTCGCAGTGAAAAATGACCCTTTTTTGGCAAAGTGCCTAGCTGTAGTTTTTGAACCCTACCTCTGCCGGCACCTAGGAAACCTAGCAAACCTATACATTTTTGAAAACTAGACACCCAGGGGAATCCAGGATGGGGTGACTTGACTGCCTCCCACCAGGTTCTGTTACCCAGAATCCCTTGCAAACATAAAAAATTGTCCAAAAAACACATTTTCCCCACATTTCTGTGGTGGAAAGTTCTGGAATCTGCGTGGATCCACAAATTTCCACCCACCCCGCGTTCCCCAAAGTCTTACGAGAAAAATGGTACCTCACTTGTGTGGGTCGGCCTAGTGCCTGCGACAGGAAACGGCGCAAAACGCAACGTGGTCACATCTCAATTTTGCAGTGAAAAATGACCCTTTTTGGCAAAGTGCCTAGCTGTAGTTTTTGAACCCTAGCTCTGCCGGCACCTAGGGAAACCTACCAAACACACACATTTCTGAAAAGTAGACACCCGGGGGCTTCCAGGGTGGTATGGCTTGCGTGGATCCCCCAACGTTTCCTTACCCAGAATCCCCTGCAAACCTCACTTTTAGCTGGAAAAAATCACTTTTTCACACATTTGTGTGTGGGAAAGTGTGGCATCACTGGCCTCACACAAATTTCCTACCACCCAGCGTTCCCCCAGGTCTCCCGATAAAAATGGTGCCTCACTTGTGTGGGAGGCCCAAGTACCCGCGACAGGCAAGGGCCCACAACGTAGTGAGGCGACCTCAAAATTGCCTATCTCAAAACCACCTGGTTTGCAGGAAGTCACCTGGGTTTTGGCCCCGTGCTTGGCGGCCATCTGGAAACCTACCAAACCCACACATTTCTGAAAAGTAGACACCCGGGGCTTCCAGGGAGGTATGGCTTGCGTGGATCCCCCAACGTTTCCTTACCCAGAATCCCTTGCAAACCTCAATTTTAGCTGAAAAAATCACTTTTTCACACATTTGTGTGTGGGAAAGTGTGGCATCACTGGCCTCACTCATTTCCTACCACCCAGCGTTCCCCAGGTCTCCCGATAAAAATGGTGCCTCACTTGTGTGGGAGGCCCAAGTACTCGCGACAGGCAAGGGCCCACAACGTAGTGAGGCGACCTCAAAATTGCCTATCTCAAAACCACCTGGTTTTGCAAGGGAGTCACCTGGGTTTTGGCCCCGTGCTCGGCGGCCATCTAGGGAAACCTACCAAACCCACACATTTCTGAAAAGTAGACACCCGGGGGCTTCCAGGAGGTATGGCTTGCGTGGATCCCCCAACGTTTCCTTACCCAGAATCCCTTGCAAACCTCAATTTTAGCTGAAAAAATCACTTTTTCACACATTTGTGTGTGGAAAGTGTGGCATCACTGGCCTCACACAAATTTCCTACCACCCAGCGTTCCCCCAGGTCTCCCGATAAAAATGGTGCCTCATTTGTGTGGGAGGCCCAAGTACCCGCGACAGGCAAGGGCCCACAACGTAGTGAGGCGACCTCAAAATTGCCTATCTCAAAACCACCTGGTTTTGCAGGAGTCACCTGGGTTTTGGCCCCGTGCTCGGCGGCCATCTAGAAACCTACCAAACCACACATTTCTGAAAAGTAGACACCCGGGGCTTCAGGAGGTATGGCTTGCGTGGATCCCCCAACGTTTCCTACCCAGAATCCCTTGCAAACCTCAATTTTAGCTGAAAAAATCACTTTTTCACACATTTGTGTGTGGGAAGTGTGGCATCACTGGCCTCACACAAATTTCCTACCACCCAGCGTTCCCCAGGTCTCCCGATAAAATGGTGCCTCACTTGTGTGGGAGGCCCAAGTACCCGCGACAGGCAAGGGCCCAAAACATTTTTGATAGGCAATGTTGATGTTGCCTCAAAACGTTTTGTGTCCTTGCCTGTCGCGGGTACTTGGGCCTCCCACACAAGTGAGGCACCATTTTTATCGGGAGACCTGGGGAACGCTGGGTGGTAGGAAATTTGTGTGAGGCCAGTGATGCCACACTTTCCCACACACAAATGTGTGAAAAAGTGATTTTTTCAGCTAAAAGTGAGGTTTGCAGGGGATTCTGGGTAGGAAACGTTGGGGGATCCACGCAAGCCATACCTCCCTGGAAGCCCCAGGTGTCTACTTTTCAGAAATGTGTGGGTTTGGTAGGTTTCCTAGATGGCCGCCGAGCACGGGGCCAAAACCCAGGTGACCCCCTTGCAAAACCAGGTGGTTTTGTGAAAGGCCATTTTGAGGTCGCCTCAATACGTTGTGGGCCCTTGCCTGTCGTGGTACTTGGGCCTCCCACACAAGTGAGGCACCATTTTTATCGGGAGACCTGGAGGAACGCTGGGTGGTAGGAAATTTGTGTGAGGCCAGTGATGCCACACTTTCCCACACACAAATGTGTGAAAAAGTGATTTTTTCAGCTAAAAGTGAGGTTTGCAGGGATTCTGGGTAAGGAAACGTTGGGGATCCACGCAAGCCATACCTCCCTGGAAGCCCCCGGGTGTCTACTTTTCAGAAATGTGTGGGTTTGGTAGGTTTCCCTAGATGGCCGCCGAGCACGAGGCCAAAACCCAGGTGACTCCTGCAAAACCAGGTGGTTTTGTGAAAGGCCATTTTGAGGTCGCCTCAATACGTTGTGGGCCCTTGCCTGTCGCGGGTACTTGGGCCTCCCACACAAGTGAGGCACCATTTTTATCGGGAGACCTGGGGAACGCTGGGTGGTAGGAAATTTGTGTGAGGCCAGTGATGCCACACTTTCCCACACACAAATGTGTGAAAAAGTGATTTTTTCAGCTAAAAGTGAGGTTTGCAGGGGATTCTGGGTAAGGAAACGTTGGGGGATCCACGCAAGCCATACCTCCCTGGAAGCCCCCGGGTGTCTACTTTTCAGAAATGTGTGGGTTTGGTAGGTTTCCTAGATGGCCGCCGAGCACGGGGCCAAAACCCAGGTGACTCCTTGCAAAACCAGGTGGTTTTGTGAAAGGCCATTTTGAGGTCGCCTCAATACGTTGTGGGCCCTTGCCTGTCGCTGGTACTTGGGCCTCCCACACAAGTGAGGCACCATTTTTATCGGGAGACCTGGGGGAACGCTGGGTGGTAGGAAATTTGTGTGAGGCCAGTGATGCCACACTTTCCCACACAGAAATGTGTGAAAAAGTGATTTTTCAGCTAAAAGTGAGGTTTGCAGGGGATTCTGGGTAAGGAAACGTTGGGGATCCACGCAAGCCATACCTCCCTGGAAGCCCCGGGTGTCTACTTTTCAGAAATGTGTGGTTTGGTAGGTTTCCTATGTGGCCGCCGAGCCCCGGGCCAAAAACCCAGGTGACCCCCTTGCAAAACCAAGTCATAATGAGATAATGTGTTGTTTATTTCTGCAGCGTGAAAATGTTGGCACAATATTGCAAGGAAAATGTGACAGACATTTTGAGGTTTGCAGGACATTGTGGGTACCATAACTTGTTGGGATCCACAAGAGAGATATCACCATGTACTCCCATGGGTGTTTCGTTTACGACAATATCTACAGTTGGTAGGTTATTCTTAGACGGAATGTACACCTTGGCAGACAGACTAAAAGACAAAGATTACTGCACAGCCATCTATTCCTCAAGCACACACACACATACTGGTTGGATTTGGCACGAGGGCAAGTGATGGTTCAGTATATACAATTTTATTAACAAGAGATTTCACAAAAATGAAATGCACTGTCAATAATTGAAAGGACAAAAACGGAACCAGTGACTCGCAGCTCGTGAGCTGTAAAGCCACGTCAAGGCCCCAACCGCTTTACAGGCCATTCACACACCTTTCATACGTGATACACACAAGACCATTCACACCCCCAGGCACGAAACAAACACATTACAACATTCACAAAAAGGGACAAGGTACACCCTGCTTGAGAAAGACAAAAAAAATATTACTGCACAACCATCTAATCCTCAAGCACACACACACATACTGGTTGGATTTGGCACGAGGTGAGTGATGGTTCAGTATATACAATTGTATTAACAAGTGATTTCACAAAAATGAAATGCACTGTTAATAATTGAAAGGACGAGAAACTGAACCATTGACTCACAGCTCGTGAGCTGTAAAGCCACGACAAGGCACCAACCTCTTTACAGGCCATTCATACACCTTTCATACGTGTGACAAATACAAAACCATTCACACCACCAGCCGCGGGCCCATCACATTACAACACTCACACCAGCAGACAGCGCCATTCAAGGGCCCATCACTTTCACACGCCCACATTCCTAACACAGCAACAACACAACCTGATGGATTGCGTGGAGTGTCGCTCGGCTAGCAGTGTGTGTAGTGACCAGCAGCAAGTCACTACTCACACACTGCCAGCCGAGCGCCACTCCACGCACACCGCCAGCCAAGCACCAGCCTACACACACCACCATCACATTTAGGATTTTTTTATACAAAAAGAAAACACAAACAAATTGCAAATAGATACAAATCTACTAACACAAAATCAGAAACATTGCACTAATGCCAACCTTGAAACAGAACAACAATTCTTAAACATTACAGACCAGGCAGTTCACTTTACCACTCATGGTTGCTCCCAATAATTCTTTTGCTTGTGGTACGCTCTATAACAAGCAGGCACACACAGCCCAGGGTTAGAAGGACACTCAGGGCAGTACATACGAGTCTCCTTCCGCGTACCTCTTCGCCAACAGACTCTACATCTCCTAGTGGGAAAGTCTTTTGAGGATGTAGGAGGAATGTGATCAGGAAAGTGGCGATCTTTCAATCGAGCCACATCCTCCACCACTCCAACTCTAGGAACACTTGCCTGTTCCACAACAACAAGGCTGCCTATGACAGACTCCTGAAACTGAACAAAAGTCAACTTTGACGCAGGAGAACACTCCTTGAACACAACAAAAGCATTGAAAGTTGCTAAATTGAAGAGATGGATGGCCAACTTCTTATACCAAATGTAAGACTTACGAATAGCAGTGTAAGGTTCCAACCTCTGATCTACTCTATCAACACCACCCATGTGCTTATTGTAGTCTAAAATGCACACAGGTTTGCGCACTTCAGCAATCTGACCCCAAACAGCCACAGGTGAAGTACTCTCATCATGGATGGTAGTCAGCATGTACACATCCCTCCTGTCCACAAATTTCACAGCTAGCAGTTCCTCACTACGCAAGGCACTGCACTGTCCCCTCTGAAGTTTTTTGCAAACAAGCTCTTTTGGATAACCTTTACGGTTAGAGCGGATTGTGCCACAAGCAAAAGTGTCCACTTTGAACAATTCCTTAAACAATTGCACAGCAGTGTAGAAGTTATCAAGGTACAAATGGTGGCCTCTGTTAAACAGTCCTCTAGCAAGTTCCCACACAATTTTCTCTGAAACTCCTACTAAAGTGGACGGACAACCAGGGGGTCAATAGTGGAATCCCTACCAGTGTACACACGCAAATTAAAAACATATCCTGTCCTACTCTCAGACAACATATACAGCTTAATTCCATAGCGTGCCCTCTTGCTAGGAATGTACTGCCTAAAAACCAAACGGCCCTTGAACAGCACCAAAGACTCATCAATAGATATTTCTTTCCCTGGAGTATAGATCTCTGAAAATCGATCTACAAAGTGATCAAGAACAGGCCGAATCTTAAAAAGACGGTCACATTCAGGGTGATCTCGTGGCAACGCCAAACCATTATCAACAAAATGCAGCATCCGAAGCAAAAGTAAATACCGATCACGAGTCATAACTGCAGGAAATATGGCCGTTGCCATCAAGGGACTGGTAGACCAATATGAACTCATGGACGGCTTCCTTATCAAACCCATCAAAAAGTCAAACCCAAAAACTTCTTCATCTCTTCCAGATTTGTGGGACTCCACCGGGTAGCTCTAGAATGGGGCCTAAGTCTGGCACTGTTGTCCCTCAAAAACTGTTCAGCATACAAATTAGTCTGCTCAACAATCTCACCCAAAAATACATCATCCATAAACAACTGAAAATACTGTATAGGCAAATAATGTTCACAATCCACTCTACACCCTGCATAACCACTAAAGGCAGGCAACACCGGCTGCACCATGTTTGGATCAACCCAGAGTCCAGCACTTCCAGTAGGAAGCCTAGCAGCCCTAGGCTGCAATCCAGATGCCTCTTGCACCATCGGCACATTAGTATCCTCCTCTAAATCAGGCACTTCATCTGCACTGAGAGTACCTTCATCATCCGATGATTCCATGTGGAGAGAACTCACTGCCTGAATCTTCCCCTCCCTCCTCTCCCTCAGACGCACTGTCAGTCTCATAATCCTGCTCAGAGGAAGATTCAAGAAGCAAACCAACCACCTGCTGAGCAGTAATTCTACGGCTAGCCATAATGCTTACTAATAAAGGTTACTTGTCAAACAAGTCAACAACAACAAACCCTTTGTAAAAAAAAAAAGAAATAAACAAAATGTAGATTTATCACAAAGACCTATATACTCCAACACTATACCACTCACGTGACAGAAGCAGCTAGACTCACCACCACCTACTCTGCACAGACACAGTAAGGATCAACAATATCCCACTAAAAAAGAAGAAGAAAAAAATTACACATAAGACAATGCAAAACATCGCAAAGAATTTCATGCTCTGAACACTAACAAATATGCTGCCATTATGGCACCACTTACAAAAAATTCATTCATGCATGACAATAATACTCATTTGGAGTACACACAACAAAAATATTTTTCTTACCAAATAAATGCAATTACGCAAAACTGCAGAACCACAACTGCCGAAACCGCAAACAGGAATCAAAAGCTTTACACTAGAATAAAAAGGAGGAAAAAAACATTACAATCACATATGCAAATAATGCACCAGTCCACACACAATCCACCAGCCAAGCTAAGGGGTAGTTGGGCCTAACAGTATAAATAAAATATTCACACCCGTAAAAGGGAGCAACCCTTGCCCTTTTGGCCACTCCCCAACACAAAAATTAAAAAACCCTGGTGCCTAGTGGGCATTCCTGCTGCACAATCACATGATCGTGCAGCAGGAATGCACTAAAGAGGCATCGGGGAAAGGAAAACCATTTCCTTTCCTCGATGCCTCTTTTGATACAAACCCCCTCCCCGAGCCAAACCTCACCTGATTTCCCGGACGCGCTGGAAGCAAATGGCTTCCAGCGCGTCGGGAAGAAAGGGAAACCCTCAATGATGTCAGCGCGCTGACGTCATTGATGGGGCGGGGGAGGCAGGGAAGCCCTTCCCCTGCCTCCCCCAAAAAACCTAACGATCAGATTCTCACAGGGGAGCGCCAGCGCTTCCCCGTGGGTGGTCTTATGACGAGCTGGACTCGTCACGAGCACTGTGTGCCATGACGAGTCCAGCTCGTCATAAGCACTCGAAGGGGATAAAGGGTCAGAGCAGGATCTCAGCGGCAGACGAGGAGAAGGAACCTCCTGGTCACAGGAACTACACGAGCATTGCGCTCAAGAAATTCAAGGATGCAAAGACCTCCATCAAGGATTACAGCTAACTTTTCAGGGTGTAAATGGAGAGAAGGCACATCTGCCCTGCATATTTATCCACGAAGATGCCACCGTTTTGTGCAATACCTCTACTCAACTGGAGTGCTTTCTACTGGCTAATCAGTAAGTGCTACCTCGTTGGGTAAATGTATAGTGCCTTTCCTACACTACAGCTGCGTAAAGGACCAGAAGAATTGTCTCCAGTGACCTGTGTGTCTGTAACTTTGCCACCGCGCCGAAAGTGCCGGGGTCCTTTGAGTAAGCTGTCCATCATAGTGGGGAAAGGGCGGGCATACGTTGCATACCGCTAGTGTATGTGTGGCGGGGCTTCTAAGCCCGTTCACATGCCTCTTGTTTATAAAGGGTCAGAGCAGGATCTCAGCGGCAGACGAGGAGAAGGAACCTCCTGGTCACAGGAACTACACGAGCATTGCGCTCGAGAAATTCAAGGATGCAAAGACCTCCATCAAGGATTACAGCTAACTTTTCAGGGTGTAAATGGAGAGAAGGCACATCTGCCCTGCATATTTATCCACGAAGATGCCACCGTTTTGTGCAATACCTCTACTCAACTGGAGTGCTTTCTACTGGCTAATCAGTAAGTGCTACCTCGTTGGGTAAATGTATAGTGCCTTTCCTACACTACAGCTGCGTAAAGGACCAGAAGAATTGTCTCCAGTGACCTGTGTCTGTAACTTTGCCACCGCGCCGAAAGCGCCGGGATCCTTTGAGTAAGCTGTCCATCATAGTAGGGAAAGGGCGGGCATACGTTGCATACCGCTAGTGTATGTGTGGCGGGGCCAAACGAGCGGGGCTTCTAGGCCCGTTCACATGCCTCTTGTTTATAAAGGGTCAGAGCAGGATCGCAGCGGCAGACGAGGAGAAGGAACCTCCTGGTCACAGGAACTACACGAGGATTGCGCTCGAGAAAATCAAGGGTGCAGAGACCTCCATCAAGGATTGTCTCCAGTGACCTGTGTGTCTGTAATCTTTGCCACCGCGCCGAAAGCGCCGGGATCCTTTGAGTAAGCTGTCCATCTTAGTAGGGAAAGGGCGGGCATACGTTGCATACCGCTAGTGTATGTGTGGCGGGGCCAAACGAGCGGGGCTTCTAGGCCCGTTCACATGCCTCTTGTTTATAAAGGGTCAGAGCAGGATCGCAGCGGCAGACGAGGAGAAGGAACCTCCTGGTCACAGGAACTACACGAGGATTGCGCTCGAGAAAATCAAGGGTGCAGAGACCTCCATCAAGGATTGTCTCCAGTGACCTGTGTGTCTGTAACTTTGCCACCGCGCCGAAAGCGCCGGGATCCTTTGAGTAAGCTGTCCGTCATAGTAGGGAAAGGGCGGGCATACGTTGCATACCGCTAGTGTGTGTGGCGGGGCTTCTAGGCCCGTTCACATGCCTCTTGTTTATAAAGGGTCAGAGCAGGATCGCAGCGGCAGACGAGGAGAAGGAACCTCCTGGTCACAGGAACTACACGAGGATTGCGCTCGAGAAAATCAAGGGTGCAGAGACCTCCATCAAGGATTGTCTCCAGTGACCTGTGTGTCTGTAACTTTGCCACCGCGCCGAAAGCGCCGGGATCCTTTGAGTAAGCTGTCCATCTTAGTAGGGAAAGGGCGGGCATACGTTGCATACCGCTAGTGTATGTGTGGCGGGGCCAAACGAGCGGGGCTTCTAGGCCCGTTCACATGCCTCTTGTTTATAAAGGGTCAGAGCAGGATCGCAGCGGCAGACGAGGAGAAGGAACCTCCTGGTCACAGGAACTACACGAGGATTGCGCTCGAGAAAATCAAGGGTGCAGAGACCTCCATCAAGGATTGTCTCCAGTGACCTGTGTGTCTGTAACTTTGCCACCGCGCCGAAAGCGCCGGGATCCTTTGAGTAAGCTGTCCGTCATAGTAGGGAAAGGGCGGGCATACGTTGCATACCGCTAGTGTATGTGTGGCGGGGCTTCTAGGCCCGTTCACATGCCTCTTGTTTATAAAGGGTCAGAGCAGGATCGCAGCGGCAGACGAGGAGAAGGAACCTCCTGGTCACAGGAACTACACGAGGATTGCGCTCGAGAAAATCAAGGGTGCAGAGAC
Organism: Calotriton arnoldi; assembly: GCA_963921515.1. Classification (NCBI taxonomy): domain Eukaryota; kingdom Metazoa; phylum Chordata; class Amphibia; order Caudata; family Salamandridae; genus Calotriton; species Calotriton arnoldi. The sequence continues at coordinate 13,110 of CAWUFW010007256.1, forward strand.
CTCCATCAAGGATTACAGCTAACTTTACAGGTTGGCAATGGAGAGAAGGTACATCTCCACGCTCACGAAGATGCCACCGTTTTGTGCAATACCTCTACTCAACTGGAGTACTTTCTACTGGCTAATCAGTAAGTGCTACCTCGTTGGGTAAATGTATAATGCCTTTCCTACACTACAGCTGCGTAAAGGACCAGAAGAATTGCAGGATCGCAGCGGCAGACGAGGAGAAGGATTGCGCTCAAGAAAATCAAGGGTGCAGAGACCTCCATCAAGGATTACAGCTAACTTTACAGGGTGGCAATGGAGAGAAGGCACATCTCCACGCTCACAATCCCGCTCTAGTGGGCATTCCTGCTGCACGATCACATGATCGTGCAGCAGGAATGCACAAAGAGGCATCGGGGAAAGGAAAACCCTTTCCTTTCCTCGATGTCTCTTTGAATCAAACCCCCTCCCCGAGCCAAAACTCACCTTATTTCCCGACGCGCTGGAAGCAAATGGCTTCCAGCGCGTCGGGAAGAAAGGAAACCCTCAATGATGTCAGCGCGCCTCGCGCGCTGGCGTCATTGATGGGGGCCGGGGCGGGGGAGGCAGGGAAGTCCTTCCCCTGCCTCCTAAAAAACCCCGACGATCGGATTCCCACGGGGAGCGCCAGCGCTTCCCCGTGGGTAGTCTTATGACGAGCTGGACTCGCCATGAGCACACGAGCACTGTGTGCCATGACGAGTCCAGCTCGTCATAAGCATGGAAGGGGTTAAAATCCAACATTTTTGCCAAAAAGTCTCCTGTATCCCGTATATAAGATTTTAACTGCTGGACATGTTCCTGCAAGAAGAAGTCAATATAGACTGATGTTTTTTCCAATAGGCTGTTTCTTGCAGAAATAATTGGCCTTCCTGGAGGTTTGTTTATATTCTTGTGAATTTTTGGAATCAAGTATAAAATTGGAATCACAGGTTTATCAGTCCTTAAATATTTATATTCGTCCACTGACAATAGGCCTATATTTTTCCAGGCCACTAATTTCATTGCGTAAATGCTGCAAATATTGTTAAGTGCCTGTTGGTTACTGCGGCAATAACATGAAGTATCATTTAATTGAGACATAGCCTCCTTGATATATTCCTCTTTTTTCCACAAAACAACGTTTCCACCCTTGTCTGCGTTTCTCACTACTATCTCACTGTTGTTTTTGAGCTTAGTCATTAATTGTTGATATTGGATCTCACTTTTGTTCTTTTTCCTGTTGGTATTAAGTATCTTACGGTTGAGGTTCTTTAGACCACCTATCACTTTATCATGGAACGCATCAATTGTGTCCTTTAGCATAATGGGATTAAAGGTGGAAACTGGTTTAAATGGAGTAGTGACTGGCCTGTCTGTTACCCCTAATCGCTCGTTGACTTCAATGCTCGGACTCAATACCACTTCATCATTCATTAAATCCTGCATAACTTGTAATAATCTTTGGTCATCCACATCCAAATTCGTTGATTGTGTGGTTTCATCCACTGTATTATCAGGTATGATGTTTCTTTGTTCTTGAGTTTTTACAACACTTTTCTTTGATATTGTGTTTGGCAGTATTTTGTAACATGAAATATTTTTTTAATTTTAGTTTTCGCACGCTCTTATAGACGTCAACTCTGGTTGCTGCATAATTAAAAGCGCTTTCCGGACAATATGATAGTCCTAATGTCAGGAGTTCTTCCGCTTTATTTAATACAATATCTGTTAAATTTATGACTGTTTTGTTCTCAGTGTTTTTGTGGTCATTATGTATCATTTTTTCAAATTTTTCTTCGGTTGACGTTTCTGGTATCTTTTGTTCGTCTCTTCGTTTGCTTGCCCTCCGCCTCTCCCTACGCTTTCTTGTTCTTTCATTACTTGA
>CAWUFW010007256.1:620000-1031714 GCA_963921515.1 Calotriton arnoldi
AAAAGGATGGCTCCATAAGACCTATTCTAGATCTGAGAATTAAACAAATAACATACTGTTGCAGCACTTTCACAAGGTGACTTCAACAGGTACTTCCCCTTTTACAGCAGGACAACTTTGTCTAGTCTAGATCTAAAAGACGCCTACTTTCACATTCCAATTCATCTAGCTCATCGCAAATACCTTGTGATAGCAGGCAAACATTATCAGTTCAAGGTACTTCCATTTGGTGTCACCACGGCCCCCAGACTGTTCACCAAATGTCTTGCAGTAGTAGCTGCTCATCTCAGAAGACAGTGTACCCATGTCTTCCCTTACCTAGACGACTGGCCTATCAAAGCCAGCACTTACCAGAACTGTATACTACATACTCAGGCAACAGTACACCTACTTCATCAGTTGGGTTTCACAATCGATGTACATAAATCTCACCTATGCCCTGCACAGGTGCAGTCTTATCTCAGAGCTTCCCTCAACACTCGCAGCTCTAGCCTCTCCCAATGTAGCCAGGATTCACAATATTCAAACCACAGTACTACAATTTCAACCCAATCAAACATTACCAGCCAGAGTTTTCATGTAACTGCTGGGAATGATGGCATCCTGCATTGCATTCGTACTTCATGCAAGACTTCTAATGTGTCCTCTGCAAGAATGTCTAATGCGTCAGTAGAATCAGTCACAGGGGCAATTAACCAATCTAGTGTTGGTATACTGCCACGCCCATCGCTCTCTGCAGTGGTGGAACCCTCAACTTATCAAAAGGGCGGCCCTTCATAGACCCAATTCCACAGACTGTACTGACAGCCGGCGCATCTTTGACAGGTTGGGGCGCTCATCTCCAACATTAACACAGTACAAGGGCTGTGGTCAGACAATCACAAACGTCTCCACATCAACTACCTGGAACTTCTAGCAGTGCTCCTAGCACTCAAAGCTTTTCACACTCACCTTGGAGGCAAAACAGTCCTAGTCCGAACAGACAAAATGACAGCACGGTATTATCTACAGAAACAGGGAGGGACACACTCTCCAGCTGTCGCACCTTCCACAAAGCATTTGGAATTGGGCAATTCATCACAAGATTTACCTACTAGCAGAACACCTTCCAGGGGTAGACCATCAAATTGCCGACCTGCTCAGCAGACAAGCAGCAAGTTCACGAGTGGGAACTTCATCCCTTAGTACTTCTTCCCTACTTTCAACAATGGGGATTTCCACAGATAGATCTGTTTACCACAGTACACAACGCAAAATGCCTAAACTTCTCATCCAGGTTCCCACACCATCTATCCAAAGGCAATGCTCTATGGATGAATTGGTCAGTGATATTTGCCTACGCTTTTCCGCTCCACCCACTAATTCCATTACTGGTTCGGAAGATCAGACAAACATCCCTCACACGGATCTTAGTAGCCCCCACATGGGCTCGTCAACCTTGGTACACCATTCTGTTAGAACTGTCAGTGGTTCCACATCAAAAGTGACATCTCACACCCAGACTCCTCACTCAGAGCCATGGAGAAATCATACATCCAAATCCCAAAGAACTCAACCTAGCGATTTGGCTCCTGAAGTCATAGTTTGGTTATTTATAATTACCACCAGACTGTATGAATATTCTCAGAGGCTAGAAAGCCTACTACTAGAGCATGTTATGCAGCAAAATGGAAACGGTTTGTTATCTATTGTAACAATATCAATCCATTTAATGCTTCTGTACAGAACATAGTTTCTCCAGTATTTGGGTATCTTTCATAGATTCACATGCCTGAATCATTCCCCGTCGTCTGAGTGGGAGTCCCACGGTACATAAAAATAGCAATATATATGCATAGGTAACCTAGAACCAGGAAGTAAAGTAGCCAAAAATCAAAAGGAAAAAATCCTCCACTTTCATGACTCGTCCAAGTCATTATATATAGTCCAAACTACAGCCAATCAGGCGACAGCACCACCCAGAATGTTCTCCTCAGAGGCTCAGTCAGGCTCTCAGATTTTCTACCGCACGTCGTGCGAAGGGAGTCTCCCTGAGCTCTGCTCAGTTTTGCAGCGTGAATCTTTCTGGATTCACTATGCTGTGCATTATTCCGACATCTTGTGGTTGGGTCCGGATTCGTAGTCTTTTCTTTCTTTTCTTTTTTTTTTTTTTTGTTGGCCCAGGTGGATTTGGTGTCCTCGGTGACGTCGTCGCGCTTCCTGCGGAAGCTCCCACCTTTGGTCGCCATCTTCAGATTCTTTTTTCCGCCGTGGGGTCTGGATCGTCGACGAGAAGTTCCAGAAAGTTGGACGAAGAATCTCAAAGTTGAAATAATCACCAAAAGATAGTTTCCTGAAGACACCGGACGAGGAGACTAGTACAGGAGGCGACGAGAAGGACGACGAGGTAGAAGGTCCACGACCAAAATCTCGACGCCTACAGAGAATGCGCTCACAGGGGGCCCCCTGAGCGCGGGTATGGACAAGACTGTTTAAGTTTTGCCAAAACTGTCACCACAAGTACGCCCAGAAGGACCAGCACCCAGTCTGCAACCTCTGCTTGCCGCTCGACCACATCAGCGAAGACTGCAACGCGTGTTCGGCGTTCACCCCGAAAACCATCCGGGTGAGAGAGAGGCAAAGAAGGGCGAAACACAACATGCAGGGCCAGGGAGCACCTCCATCGCTCCGAGACCTGGGCCTCTCGTGGAGAGGAAGACAACATCGCAGAGGGACCGGAGGACTGCTCAGTCGTCGAGGTCCACAAGAAAACTTCGAAGGAGGTAAGGGAGACGTCGACCCCGAAGCACCCAAGCGACGCTCGAAAGAGTGAAGCTAAGGCCCCGAGCGACACTCTCAGAAGTGAAGCCAAGTCCTCGAAGGGAGCGTTGCCGCCGAAACACTCGGCGAAAGCAACAGCAACCAAGGACAAACAACCGAGCGGATCCTTCCTGAAGGACTCCCAATCGGCAAAAGCCTCCGAAAAACCAAGGGCGTCGAAGGTAACCTCCGAAAGGAAGCCTCAACGCCCAGAAAGGAAGGCCCGGCGTCATCCTCGACGTCCGAGACCGCGAAGAGGGCGCTTCAGCCATCGACGCCGAAAGGGTCCACGAGATGGAGAAGAAGAGAAGGCTCGAAGCAGAGATGGCGAGCATCCTGCAACGGAAAAAGACTTCGACGAAAAAATGAAGCAATACGCCATTCCGTCGAAGCCAGCACGCGAAACACTCGGGAGGGCGACAACGAAGACATCGAGCCCCCTAAAACCCCCGAACCGCTCGACGAACAGGGCGAAGAGGACTACTACTTCGAAGGCGAAGAAGAGTTCCAGTCTTACCGGGACTCGGCGCCCTCGGAAGAACAAGACCTAGACTGGCAAGACCTCGACGCAGAATCACCAGAAGAAGGGGTAGACTCTTATCCCTCGAGGCCTTCGCCGCCAGACGACATTGGAGCCTACAATGTGGTCGTCCAAAAAACTGCAGCAACGTATGGCATCGAAATGCAAGAGGAGAAGGCAAAGGCATGTTTCCTTTTGGAAACCCTACTTCCTCAACAAACAAGGTCCCAGTTCCTACCCATGCTCCCTAGCGTCCTGGACCAGGGAAGGGAGGCCTTCAAAGAACCGGCAGTCTGCAAGGCTGTTACACCAAGGAGCGAAAAGAAGTACAAGCACTCCTCTAAAGACCCTGCGTACATACAAGGGTCAGTGCCAGCAGACTCCATTATCACTGCAACGGCCAGGAAAAGGGCAAATGTGCCCACTAACACAGGTCCACCTCCAGACAAGGAGAGCAAACGAATGGACCTCACAGGACGAAAGGTGGAGAGGAACGCAGCCATACACTGGCGCATCGCCAACTCCAACGCCCTCATCAGCAGGCATGCATACCAGCATTGGGATGAAATGAGCCAGCTCATAACACACCTACCACAACAACACCAACAAAGGACAAACCACCTAGTTGAAGAGGGCAAGGCTATCGCAAACACTTGCCTAAAATCAGCCTTGGACGCAGCAGAGAACTCCGTCAGGCAGATGATGATAGGGGTGACTGAAAGGAGACACGCATGGCTCCGGATCTCAGGTTTCAAACCTGAGGTACAAAGCAACATCCTGAACACGCCATTCGACGGCCAGAAACTGTTTGGAGCCCCAGTGGACGAGAAGTTAACGCAGCTCAAAAAAGACAATGAAACTGCGAGGTCCATGGGAGCACTGCAATTCAGGGGGATGAGAAGAGGAACCCCCTCAAGGCGGCCCAATGGTAGAGGGGGCAATGCGCCTGCCACTTCCCACCAATCTCCCCAACAAGGCTACCAGGGGAACAACCAGGGCCAAAGCCAACAGGGACAACAGCAGCAAAATTGGCAGTATCAACCCAGAGGACGGTCCTTTCGAGGACGCGGGTACGGTCGGGGACAATCCCGAAGAGGGGGTCAGCAGCCCACCTCAAAGTGACTCCACAAACAAACCCAAACCCTCCCCTTTTAACACCAAGGGAGAGGAGAAGTCAACAAAAGGACAAAATAAGAAACACACACAGCAAACAAATAACCACCGAGCATACAACCCCGGTGGGGGGCAGAATAGGAAACTTCCTCACACAATGGAGGGAGATTACCACGGACAAGTGGATACTGAACATCATACAGCACGGGTACTGCATAGAACTCCAAAAACACCCCCGGGCAAAAAACCAAGACACCGGGCAATTCCCGCAAGGGAGCTCGCCCTCCTACGTCTAGAAGCAGAGGAGCTGCTACAAAAAGAGCAATAGAACCAGTTCCAATCAACGAAAGGAACAAGGGAGTCTACTCAACGTACTTCCTAGTGCCAAAGGTAGACGAAACACTAAGGCCAATACTGGACCTCAGATTCCTCAACAAGTTCGTAAAAACACAAAAATTCAAAATGACGTCACTTCAGGAAGTAATACCCCAAATCCAAGAAGGGGATTACATGGCGACCATAGACATGAAAGACGCATATCTGCACATACCCGTCAACCACAAACGTCTACTAAGATTTGTAATTGGCCACAATCACTACCAGTTCACAGTGCTAGCCTTCGGGCTCAAGTCCGCACCAAGGGTGTTCACAAAATGCCTTGCAGCAGCGGCAGCGCACCTACGGAGAAAGGGCATACATGTATACCCCTACCTCGACGACTGGCTTGTGAAAGCAGGATCATACAGACACTGCAAGGATCACATCAAACAAGTCATACAAACACTGTCCAGACTAGGTTTCTCAATACATTGGGAGAAATCGTCAACAGAACCTCAGCAGATCAAAATATTCTTAGGGGCACAAATCGACAGCACACAGTCCAAGGTGTTCCCCAGCGACAAGAGAACTATAGCGCTCCTGAGGGAAACGCGTCATTACCGCAAGGGGCAAGTTCTGACAGTGAGGACGGTGAGCAGACTAATGGGAATGATGGCATCATGCATCCACCTAGTCCCACATATCAGGCTGCACATGAGACCGTTCCAAGAATGGATACAGCAGCAGTGGTCACAAGCGACAGGGAGTTGGGAAGATCTAGTGGTTGTCACACACGCAGTGCAGCAAGAAATAGCGTGGTGGAAGGAAGAGAACATATTACAGGGAAGCCATTCACACAGCCAACTCCAACAGTGACCATCACAACGGACGCCTCACAGCAGGGCTGGGGCGCGCACATGGACAGACTCCGCGTCAGGGGGCTGTAGTCACAACAAGATGCAGTGAAACACATCAACTACCTAGAACTAAAAACTGTGTTCCTAGCCTTAAAAGCCTTTCAGAAGCAGCTTTACGGACAGCGAGTGCTGATACAAACAGACAACACAACCACCATGTTCTACATCAACAAACAAGGTGGAACACAGTCAGCACCGCTATCAAGCCTGGCACAAGAGATTTGGAGATGGGCCATCCCTCTAAGGATAGACCTACTGGCAATACACCTTCCAGGAATAGACAAATGTAGAAGCAGACCGACTCAGCAGGCAGACGTCTGCATCCCACGAATGGGAACTCAACCAACAGGAGGTGCAGCGGCTGTTCCAAAAGTGGGGTACACCACGGATAGACCTGTTTGCAACACTCCAGAATGCAAAATGCCAACTACGCATCCAGACAACCGGACCAAAGGTCCCTAGGGAATGCGCTATGGATAAGTTGGTCGAACGAATTTGCATACGCTTTTCCCCCGATACCACTGTTACACAAGGTACTCAGCAAATGCAGGAGCAGCAGCATGACACTCATACTGGTGGCACCTCAGTGGGCCAGACAATCATGGTTCTCACAAATAATGGAAATGGCGCAGGAACCAGCGCACAGGTTCAGCAGAAGGAAAGACCTCCTAACAATGCAAGAAGGAAAAGTGCTCCACCCAGAACCAGAGAGCCTCAGCCTAGCAGCATGGCTCCTGAGGACCTAGAATTCGCACACCTCAAGCTACCACCAAGCACCATGGCAGTACTCCGAGAAGCAAGGAAACCCACTACAAGAAAATGCTACATTGCAAAGTGGAAAATGTTCTCGCAATGGTGCATTAAAGAGGGACTGCAACGAAAGGTCACAAAAGAATCAACGGTACTACAACTTAACGCACCTACTACACAGCGGGCTAAGCTACTCGTCACTAAGGGTTCACTTGGCAGCCATAGTGGCCTACACCAGGGGAGAAGCGGGGAAAAGTTTCTTCACCTCACAGGTGGTCAAAAGATTCCTGGAGGGAGCTAAAAGAATAGCCCCCCCAAAAAGGATGCCAGCCCCAAGCTGGAACCTCAACACTGTGCTAACACAGTTGATGAAATCACCATTTGAGCCCATACACAAGACCACACTGCACATGCTCACACTAAAGACGGCATTCTTGGTGGCTATCACGTCACTGCGAAGGGTCAGTGAACTGCAGGCTCTTACACTACAAGAGCCCTACTTGCAAATACACAAGGACAGAATTGTCATGAGAACGGACCCACACTTCCTGCCAAAGGTGGTGTCGCGGTTCCATATTAACCAGACAATACAGATACCAAGTTTCTTCCAGAAACCTTCAACGCCCACAGAAAAGGCGCTACACACGCTGGACGCCAGAAGGGCAGTGATGCACTACATAGAAAGGACGAAGGAATGCAGGAAAACAAAACAACTCTTCGTTTCCTTCGCAAGCAGTTTCTTGGGACGACCAGTAACAAAAAATACCATAGCACGATGGATTGCACAAGCAATACAACTCTGCCACAAGCAGGCAGGACAAGAATTACAGGGAGCCGCCAAGGCTCACTCAACAAGGAAGAAGGGAGCAACGGTTGCGTTCCTAGCGAACACACCTATACAAGACATTTGCCAAGCGGCAACATGGTCTTCCGTGCACACGTTCACCAAACACTACTGTGTTGATATCCAGATGAACAAAGAGGCACAAGTAGGACAGAAGGTCTTACAGCACATTTTCAGCAACCAATGCTCATCTTCCACCCAACCACCGCAATAACAAAACCGCTACAAAGTCTATGCACAGCATAGTGAATCCAGAAAGGTTCACGCTGCAAAACGAATAGTTTCTTACCTGTCGGTGTAGTTTTGCAGCTTGAAGACTTTCTGGATTCACTAGCGATCCCACCCGCCTCCGCCAGGAAGATAACATAGGAGGTTAAGGATAAAACTAGACTACATACAGAGTTTAGAGGGATCAAAAGAAAAATAAAAGGATAAAAGAGAAAGACATAGACAACAAAACAATAACAGGAAAAGAAAAAAGAATCCGAAGATGGCGACCAAAGGTGGGAGCTTCCGCAGGAAGCGTGACGACGTCACCGAGGACACCAAATGGTGGGGGCGTCGCCGCCCACCTGGGCCAACAACAAAAAGAAAAGACTACGAATCCGGACCCAACCACGAGATGGCGGAATAATGCACAGCATAGTGAATCCAGAAAGTCTTCAAGCTGCAAAACTACACCGACAGGTAAACTATTCGTTCTTCTCAGTTTTCTTTGGAAATTTTTCCTGTTAGGATGTCTTCTTCAAAGAAATCTCTTTCGACCTTGTGAATCTTGTGGGAAGCACCGGCTGTTTTCAGAAGATCCCCACAAGAAGTGCATTTACTGCTTGTATCCTGACCACCAGGTGAGAGACTGCAAGATCTGCAGAACTTTCCCACAAAAGACTCTGAGGGACAGAGAGGGGCGTCTACTTCTGTGGCTACAGAAGATTAAAGATCAGGACAATCCCTTATCTGAAGTTGGGAGTATTGCCTCTGTCCAGTCTACGTCCTCTAGAAAGAGGATTGCTGACACAGATTTATCTTCTCCTGGGGCTAAGGTGTCGAAGAAACAGCATACCTCCAAGAGTGCTGAGTTGCCTTCTACTTCAAAAAGGCTCTTCCACCTTCTAAGAGTAAAACTATGCCTTCTACGCCCCCGAGAAAGATTGCCAAGTCTCAATTGTCAAAGCAGGTTTCTGACAAGGATTTACCTCAGAAACGGGGTCCCTCGTCGACTAGCTCGACGACGACGCCTTCGTCTACGAAGCCTTCCGTCGCTGCTACGACGACGTCGACTGCAACCTTCTCGTCGCCGAAGCCACAGATAATGTCGGTGTCTTCGCCGTCGATGCTGGTATCAGTCTCCGTCAGACCAGTTCCGTCGACGAAAGATTAAATCCACCGTCGACGCTCCTTCGAAGATTAAAAGTGTTGTCGACGAAGACCGCCTCGTCGACGAAGACCGCCTCGTCGACGTTACTGTCTTCATGTACGGCTATCAGGTTTGGTCTTCGTCTACGCCTGCAGTATCTACGACACCATTTATACAATTGCCTCCGTCGACAACGACGTCTTCTTTACTACAAAGACGTGGATCTTCATTGGAGGTGCTTTCTCCAATTACAATCTCTCCTGCTAAGGTTTCTCTTAGGTTTCCTGAACAATTACTGGATTCTGAAGAGAATGATGAAGTCAGATGAGGGAGATAGGTTCCGTATCGCCAGGAGCCCTTCTGAACTCCTCATTAAGTACCAAGATGTGGATCTTTTAAACAATCTGCAGTACATGTTGGACGATTACTATCGCTGTTTCCCTCCATCTGAATCGGCTTCTTCTATACCGCCCACACCTGTGCCTCAATCTTCATCAGCTTTGAGGTCGCCCAGGCCACATTCTCCTGTACTTTCGCATCACTCTGGACGCTCACACCTCTGACGACGATAGAGAGGAAGGAGAACTGGATGACAGATCACTCCTCACGGAATGGGATTACCAAATTCAAACTCCGTCGCCTTCAACTCCTGCTCCTGTCGACTCTCCTCCTGTTGACATTGGAGGTTTTCACCTTCTTATGGAGAGGGCAACACAGCGTTTTCTACTTCCTTTGGAAACAAAAAAGGATGATTGTTTCCTTTATGATTTTAAAGACCAACCAAGAAAACAAATAGTCTATTCCGATTATTGATTTCATTTGGCAAGAAGGATTAAAAGTTATGAAAGCTCCGGCTTCTGTTATTGCGGTCCTGCCCCGCCTTGATAAAAAAATACAAGGCGCCGGACAATTTGCCTGCATGCTTAATAGGCCAACCAAAGGCAGATTCAGTTATCGCCCAAGCAGCTCAACGACTAGCGCGGAATCCCTCCTCTCCGCTGTCCACTCCCCCGGATCGGGATGGTAGACGTCTGGATGCTATTGGAAAGAAGGTGTCCACTATGGCCGCGACGACAGTTCGTGCAGCTAACTCACTGGCTATCTTAGGACGATATGATAGACAAATGTGGTCGGACATTTCTCCCTACATCGACATGTTGCCTGAGCCCTCTAAATCGGAGGCGCTTAAGATCCTTCAGGAAGGGGAACGAATCTCGGCTGAGATTATTGATTCATCGGTGGATGTTGCATCTACAGGTTTTCGACAACTGGCAGGTGCCGCAGTCCTGCGGAGGCAGGGCTGGTTAAAATCAACATCATTTTGCCAGGAGGTTCAGGCTAAAATAATTGATATGCCTTTTGATGGCGAGTCTCTTTGGGCAGCATGTTGACGAGGCCCTACAGGCCATTAAAAAGGATACCGAGACAGCAAGATCTTTCGAAACGCTTCAGTTTCGTAAACCGCCCTATCTGAAAGAGACACGTTAGTGACAGATTCCTTACCTTAGAATATCCCCAGGCGTCAGGCTGGATCCGGAAAGTTTTTTGCGTAGCAGTACCCTTGCGCGTTGGTAGGCGGCGTCGTGCGGCTCCGCGTCCGTCGTCGGCGTCGTGATCGCCGGGATGACGTCGCGGGCAGTACTTAGGCGCCGCCCCTGCGCGCTGACGTCAGTTCTTCTTTTTCCGCGCCAGTAAGCGCAGATCCGGGAAGAGCAGTGCCCGAGTCACTTTTTGACTATCTTTTTTGTGAAATTTTTCACTGTTCTCTTCAACGAGTCTTCACGACTCCTAAGGTGTCGTAGGGATGCCCGGCTTTAAGCCCTGCGAGGAATGTAGTCGTATGATGTCCATCACGGACCCCCACCTCGAGTGTCTCTTCTGTCTCGGCCGAGGCCACGACACGAAGTCGTGCCCTGACTGCCGGAAACTTCATCCGAAGGCTTTGCGAGAGCGGACTCGAAAGCTCCTTGAAGTCCGGCAGTCGGCTCCGCGCCGCAGCAAGCCCCGGTCCCGGGAGAGGTCGAGGGGCCGGACGCGGAGTCCCCGCCGTTCGTCGGAATCCAAGTCTTCGCGCTCCTCCGGTAAGTCTAAGCACAAGAAGTCTAAGCGGCGTCATCGCTCTAAGACTTCGCCTCGCCGGTCGCGCGACTCGGCTGAGGTCCCTGTCGGCACCGTCCCCGCTGCCCCGGACGTGCCTGTCGAGTTGCCCCCGCATTACCCGTCCTACCCGGGTTCGGGGCGACTCCGGCCGAGTACAGAAATTCCTGTCGGCCATGGCCCGCCTCTTCGGGCCTCAAGGTCCCTCCGGTGCGCCTTCGGGCCCCGCGGGCCCTGATGGGGTTGCTCCGGCGTCGCCGTCGACTCCGGTCCCGGCGTCGCCTGTCCCACCAGCCTTCGTCCCGGCCTCGGCTCCGGCCCCGGCCTCGACCCCGGTTCCGGTGGTGCCGCAACCCCCATCGACGCCGGTTGACCTAACCACGCCTCCGCCGACGCCGATGTCCCCGGTGCCGTTTCCGACGCCGTCCGGGGCTCCGGGCGGCGTCGTTCCCCGGTTCTCCCCGGGTCCGGACATGGAGCCGGACCGGCGTCGCCCGACGCCGGTTCCGGCGCCGATGAGGCCTTGGGTCCCTTATGTCCCTCCTCCTCCATCTTTTCAACCTGAGGAGGACCAGGAGAGCTGGGAGGGGTCTGACGACCCTCTCACACAACAGTGCGAGTTTGACCCGGACTGGGTTGAGGAACTTGGGGATGCCAGTGGGCTGGATACCTCCCCCGACTCTGGCATGCTGTCTCCTCCCGTGGCAACGGAGGAGGGGCTAATTTTGCAACGGTGTTGCGTAGAGCTGCTGGAGCCTTAAATCTCCAGTTGCCTACAGTGGCCGTCAGGACTAACCTCCTGACTGAAGTGCTTCAGCCGGCGGCCTCCTCTTCGGAGCCTGTGCTGCCGTTCAACGATGCACTCACTGACGTTCTTTTGGGTGCCTGGTCCAAACCCACCACAGGGGCTTCTGTGGATAGGAACGTGGCCCGACGCCATCGCCCGGCTCCGGGCGACCCCTGTTTCTCTCCCAACACCCCACCCCTGAGAGCTTGGTTGTCCAAGCCTCTGCCTCCCAAACAGCCTTCCCTACCGCCCCTCCGGATAGGGAATCCAAGCGCCTGGATCACTTTGGGAAGAAGGCTTTCTCTTCCTCCAGTGCTGGCTTGCGGTCTGTTAATACAGCTTGCCTCTTGGGCCGATACACCCACTCCCTGTGGGATTCGGTGGCTGATGTTTTGCCGCAGTGTTCTGAGGAGGTCCAGACACTGCTTACCCGCGCTATTGCGGAAGGGCGTGATGCGGCTAAATATACCATCCGCTGTGGCCTTGATACCGCCGACTCGCTGGGCAGATCGCTTGCAACGACGGTGGCGCTGCGTCGCCACGCCTGGCTGAGAACCACTGGTTTTCAGGGGATGTCCAGAATACTCTCATGGACATGCCCTTTGATGGAGTCGGTCTTTTTGGTTCGAAGGCAGACCATGCGCTGGAGCGTTTCAAGGACTCACGGGCTACTGCTAAGTCCCTGGGCCTTGCTGTTGTGCGCCCTCCGCAAACGTCTGCTTTTCGCCCCTTTCGTGGCCACGGAAGGGGCGCCCAGTCACGTCCACAGCCCGGCCAACGGCCCGCGCAGCAAGCGCCTTCACGTGGCCGAGGACGTGGATACCGCCGTGGCGGTTCGGGCAACCAGCGTGCGGGTCAGGCCACCACCTCCAACCCGTCCGCGGCCTCCAAGCCCTCCTAGTCCCTCCTTTCAGGTGCACAGCACGCCAGTCGAGGGCAGGGTCCGCCATCACCTTCACCACTGGCGTCCCATCACCTCGGACAAGTGGGTCTTGGACATTGTCCGAAGGGGCTACTCCCTCCCCTTCGAGACCACCCCCCAGCCATGCCACCTCAATTCCACCGCATGTCAGGGGATCACTTGGTGCTTCTACAGAAGGAAGTCACGGCCCTCTTGGCCAAGAGGGCCATCGAGCATGTTCCGACCCCAGAAGTAGGGCGTGGTTGCTACTCCCACTACTTTCTGGTGCCCAAAAGGACAAGGAGGACATGCGTCCTATCTTGGACCTCCGGAACGTCAATCGCTTCCTCCGGAAGGAGAAGTTCAAGATGCTCACCCTAGCTCAGGTCTTGACTGCCCTCGACCCCGGAGACTGGTTGGTAGCGTTGGACTTGCAGGACGCCTATTTCCACATCCCCGTCCTGCCGGCCCACCGGCGTTACCTTCGGTTCACGGTAGGCCTCGAGCATTTTCAGTTCACCGTGCTCCCCTTTGGCCTTACCAGTGCCCCTCGGGTGTTCACGAAAGTGATGGCGGTGGTCGCAGCTCATCTGCGCCGGGCAGGGGTTTGTCTTCCCCTACCTCGACGACTGGCTGCTGAAGGCGGGCTCGTCCCAGGCAGTTGTCTCCCACCTCCAGACTACGGCCGAACTCCTGCACTCGCTGGGGTTCTCCATCAATGTGCCAAAGTCGCATCTGATTCCTTCTCCACAGCTCCTTTTCATCGGAGCAGTTCTGGACACGACGCAGTTTCGGGCCTATCCTCCCGAACGGCGAGTCCGGGATATTCAGGCTATGATTCCGATCTTTCAGCCCTTATCCTGGGTTTCGGTACGGATGACCCTGAGGCTGCTGGGCCTCATGGCCTCCTGCATCCTGCTGGTCACTCATGCCAGATGGCATATGCGGGCTCTGCAGTGTGACCTGAAGTTCCAGTGGGCGCAGCACCAGGGCGACCTGTCCGATCACGTCCAGATCTCGGAGGGGACTGCAAAACAGTTGCAGTGGTGGCTCTCGAACCGGCAATGGGTCATGGGCAGATCCCTCTCCCTTCCCCAGCCAGAGCACACAGTTGTGACGGACGCGTCCCTTCTGGGATGGGGCGGTCACATGGGAGAGGCGGAGATCAGAGGCCTCTGGTCTCCGGGCGGAGTCCCGGCTCCATATCAACCTTCTGGAGCTCCGGGCGATCCGACTTGCACTCAAGGCATTCCTTCCCTCTGTCAAAGGGAAGGTAGTGCAGGTGTTCACAGACAACACCACCGCCATGTGGTACTGCAACAAACAAGGCGGGGTGGGGTCGTGGACCCTTTGTCAGGAGGCTCTGCGCCTCTGGACATGGCTGGAACATCAGGGCATGTTCCTGGTGGTTCAACACCTGGCAGGTTCCCTGAACGCCAGGGCGGACGAACTCAGCCGCAGGTGCATGATGGATCACGAATGGCGTCTTCACTCGGAAGTGGCGCAAGGACTCTTTCTACAGTGGGGAGAGCCTTGGTTAGATCTATTCGCCACCGAAGAGAACGCGCAATGTCATCAGTTCTGCGCGTTGGAATTTCCAAGGCGGCACTCGCTCGGCGACGCTTTTCGTCACGAGTGGAGTTGCGGTCTATTGTACGCCTTTCCGCCTATACCACTTCTACCCAGAGTGTTGAAGAAGATTCGGCACGACCGGGCCCAAGTCATTCTTGTGGCTCCGGACTGGGCTCGAAGAGTTTGGTATCCCGAGCTACTCAATATGAGCGTAGATCCCCGATCCGTCTGCCTCTTCGGGAGGATCTTCTGTCGCAGCAGCAGGGGACGGTCCTCCACCCGAACCTGTCCAGTCTACACCTGCTTGCGTGGAGATTGAGCGGCGGCAGTTGATTCCTTTCGACTTGCCTCCCGAAGTTTGTGATGTGATTCTGGCAGCCAGGCGTCCCTCCACTAAGGTGGTATACGCCTGCAGGTGGAACAAATTTGTGGCATGGTACACAGCAAAGGCTGTGAATCCCCTTTCTGCCCCTCTTTCTGAGGTCCTTCTGTTCCTTCTCTCTTTGGCCCAACAGGGTTCTGCCCTGGGTACCATCAAGGGTTATCTTTGTGCTATCTCGGCCTTCCTCAGGCTCCCTGATCAGCCCTCCCTTTTCAAGTCCCCTGTTGTTAACAGGTTCTTAAAAGGCATTACTCACCTCTTCCCTCCTGTTCCGTTTGTGATGCCTCAGTGGGACTTGAACTTGGTTCTTACCTTTTAATGTGCGCTCCCTTTGAGCCTCTACATAACTGTCCTCTTCGTCTTCTGACTCTGAAGACAGCCTTTCTGGTGGCCATCACCTCCGCTCGGCGGGTGAGTGAGCTCCAGGCTCTATCTTGCAAACCTCCCTTTCTGTCTGTTCATCCAGACAAGGTTGTTCTTCGGACGCGTCCGTCCTTCTTGCCAAAGGTGGTTACTGCTTTCCACATTGGGCAGACCATCACTTTGCCCACCTTCTTTCCGCATCCTTCCAGAGAGGAAGAGAGGCTCCACCGTCTGGACCCAAAACGTGCGCTCTCTTTCTATATTGACCGCACAAAACACTTCCGGGTGGATGACCAGCTCTTTGTTGGCTACGTGGGCGCCAAAAAGGTCGGGCGGTGCACAAGAGGACCATCTCCCGCTGGGTTACCTTGTGCATCAAGACCTGCTATTCTTTGGCTAAGAAGGAGCCTCCTGTTGGGCTGCGTGCCCATTCCACCAGGGCAACGGCTGCTACCACGGCCTTGGGCCGCGGTGTTCCGCTGCCGGTTATCTGTCAGGCAGCTACGTGGGCCTCGCTGCACACGTTTACAAAGCATTACTGCCTTGACAGTCCGGTCCGGAGGGACGGCTTCTTTGGCCGTTCTGTCCTCCAGGACTTCCTTGTCTGATCTTTGTTCGCAGACCCACCACCGGGGTTGGTATTGCTGGGGTATCTATTCTAAGGTAAGGAATCTGTCACTAACGTGTCTCTTTCAGATGCACAAGTTACTAACTTGTGTAACGATATATCTGTAAGAGACAGTAGTTAGTGACAGATTCCTACCGCCCACCCATCCTCCCCGTTCTGCGAACTGATTTCTAGGGTTAAGGACATCCCTTTCAGGGCCCTAGTATTTTTCAGACACCTATGTCAGCTTCTTGCATGGCTCTGCGTTCCTGGCGCGGAAAGTCGTGTACAGAACTGACGTCAGCGCGCAGGGGCGGCGCCTAAGTACTGCCCGCGACGTCATCCCGGCGATCACGACGCCGACGACGGACGCGGAGCCGCACGACGCCGCCTACCGACGCGCAAGGGTACTGCTACGCAAAAAACTTTCCGGATCCAGCCTGACGCCTGGGGATATTCTAAGGTAAGGAATCTGTCACTAACTACTGTCTCTTACAGATATATCGTTACACAAGTTAGTAACTTGTGCTTCGGGGTGCGAGAGGCCGCGGATCCTTTTCTAATCGAGGAGGATATAATCAACAAAGACAATATCAGTCCTATCAAAGTAACCAACGTTACTCTTCCCAGCGCCAACAATCATTCAGACAGCAACCATCTACCTCCTACTCGCAAAATAGAAGGAAGTCTACCTACCGCGGGCGTGATACGTCCAAGAAGCAGTGACAACTGCCACCTACTCTACCGCTTACCCTGTTAAAAGTTGGAGGAAGAATCTCCCGTTACTACTCAAACTGGTCGAAGATAACAGACAAATGGGTCTTGGACATTGTAGCCAGAGGCCATGTTCTAGAATTTGTAAAACTTCCTCCGAATTCTCCTCCCAAAGGACCACCTCCAGCTCACCTCTCAGAGCTTTTTGCCCAAATAAATTTGATGCTGCGAAAAGGAGCGATCGAAGTAGTCCCTCGATTGCAAAGAGGAACCGGCTTTTATTCCAGATTTTTTCTGATAAAGAAGAAATCGGGAGAATTGCGTCCCATTCTAGATCTTCGCTCCCTCAACAAATATCTCAAAAAATTATCCTTCCGGATGCCAACTCTGCAAGAAATCCTTCCACTTCTCACTGCGGGGGATCATATGACCACCCTCGACCTTCAAGATGCTTATTTTCATGTACCAATTCTACCCAGACACAGAAAGTTCTTGAGGTTCAAAGTGGCTGGCAGGGATTTTCAGTTCAAAGTCCTCCCTTTCGGACTACGTTCCGCACCCCGGGTCTCTACCAAGGTCTTAGCACCGGTGGCTGCACACCTTCGGCTGGAGGGAATTCAAATTTTTCCTTATTTGGACGACTGCCTTATCAAGGCGAATTCTTTCAACATCGCAAACGTCCATACTCAGAGATGTCCATCTCTTTTCCAATCTCTGGGCCTCTCCATCAATTTCGACAAGTCTCACCTCGTCCCATTGCAAAACAGAACGTTCTTGGGAGCCACCATAGACACTTTGCGAACACAAGCCTTTGTCTCAAACGAAAGGCAACTCAAACTTTGCAAACTTGCCCAGCTACTGCGATCAAAAGAGTGCGTTTCAGTTCGGCAGTTCAAGTCGCTCCTGGGGATGCTTTCATCCTGCATTCCTCTGGTCCCCAACTGCCGTCTCAGAATGAGACCTCTGCAAGAGGAACTCAACAACACTGGCTACAAGTTTCGGGATCCTTCGACGATCTCATCCACATCACTCCTCAAATAAGGAACTCTCTACGATGGTGGACTTACAAGAAAAATGTAGCAGCAGGCTGCTCATTCCTAATAGAAGCTCCAAGCTTCGTCATCACCACGGACGCCTCCCTAGAAGGATGGGGAGCTCACCTGCAAGGACTGACGGTAAGCGGAAGATGGGATGCTCAGCAACGAACTTGGCATATCAACCTCTTACTATTGCTGGCGATCTTCCTAGCCCTAAAATCTTTTCGCACCATCATTCTCGGAGCATCAGTGTTGATCCGGACGGACAACACAACAAGGAGGGACAAGATCCGCATTATTGTCTCAGCAAGCCCAGGAGATTTGGGATTGGGCGATCAAACATCGGATAAGTCTGACAGCAATCCATGTCCCGGCAGTTTCCAACGTTCTCGCGGATTCCCTCTGCCGATCGTCAACTTCCAATCACGAGTGGGAACTCCATCAACCAACCTTGAATCGTATTTTTCAGGAGTGGGGTCGGCCCGATCTGGATTTGTTCGCGACCAGTCTGAACCGCAAATGCCCATTCTTCGCAAGTTGGCTTCCCCACAAGGGATCGTGCGGGAATGCTTTTTTGATGAACTGGTCGCTGATTTATGCCTACGCTTTTCCACCTATACCGTTGGTTCCCAGGGTTCTCCGGAAAATGAAGGAGCCTTGTCGCCTAATACTCATAGCTCCCAGGTGGCCTCGCCAGTTCTGGTTCACCGAACTCCTCCTCTCCAAATGCGATCCCATTCAGTTGCGACCAATACCGAACCTTCTATCCATTCAGAACGGTCAGATCTGCCACACGGATCCTGCATCCCTGCACTTAGCGGCCTGGC
The DNA here is from genome assembly GCA_963921515.1 of Calotriton arnoldi. NCBI lineage: Eukaryota > Metazoa > Chordata > Amphibia > Caudata > Salamandridae > Calotriton > Calotriton arnoldi. The sequence continues at coordinate 637,906 of CAWUFW010007256.1, forward strand.
GCCTGAGCACTTTGAATTCGCTCACTTAGATATTCCTTCTGACTGTAGAGAAGTCTTGGCCAATGCTAGGGCGCCTTCCACAATCAAGACATACTAGCTTAAATGGAAACGATTTTGCATTTGGTGGCATGACGCCAACGTTCATCCAATTCATGCAAAACCGGAACTAATTTTGCCTTTCTTTTTGCATTTGGCAAGATCAGGCCTTTCGCATTCTACCCTTAAGGTATTCTTAGCGGCTATCTCCAGATTCCGACAGGATGGTTCCAACTCTCTTTACTCTTCTAGGATCATTCAGCAGTTCTTCAAGGGATTGTTTCGTATGTTTCCTCCCATTCGCCGTCCACCTCCATCCTGGCATCTGAACGATGTGCTCTCACAACTCAAGCGCCATCCTTTTGAACCTATTCATAAGGCAGATTTAAAATTTCTCTCATGCAAAGTCTCTCTACTATATTAGCCCTCACATCTGCTAGGCGGGTCAGTGACATTCAAGCCTTCACTATAAAACCGCCATACCTTCAATTCACCAGAGATTCGGTAGTGCTACGCACTAACCCCACTTTTATGCCTAAAGTACCTTCGGACTTTCATCTCAACGAACCGGTCATTTTAAAAACTTTCTTTCCTAATCCTCAATCACCTGCGGAAAGGGCTTTACATACTCTTGATGTCAAGAGGTGTCTCAAATTCTATTTACAGAGGACATCTTCAATACGGAAATCTGATTAGCTATTTATAGCTTATGGAAAGATGCGTACAGGACACCCAATATCCAAACAGTCCATTGCTCGTTGGATTTCTGCTGCAATTTGTTTGTCAGCATGCAGGCAGACCTTTACAGACCACTCCGAGAGCACATTCTACTAGAGCAATCTCTTCCTCTACCGCTCTCTTTGCTGGTGTGCCTATTCATCAAATCTGCAGAGCTGCTACGAGGTCCAGCAGGCACACCTTTACCAAGCACTACTGTTTGGAAGCTGCCAGCGATGCCGACACGTCTGTGGGACAGGCGGTTCTCCGTAATCTTTTTAAATAAGGTGAGCCTCTGTTCTTACCTCCTCCTCTTGCTATTTTCTGACATACAGATCTGCTATGATTGTTGGTGTGTATATATATGCGTAGATATATATATCTATATATGTGTATATATGTATAGAAATATCTATATTTGTGATTATATTGCCTGTGATATGCATATGCTTATGTTGTAATATATCGCTAGTATTGTTATGGAGTTACTGCTCTCTACTCTGATTCAGGCATGTGAATCTATGAAAGATACCCCAATACTGGAGAAGAACAAAAGTTACCTGTAATCTGTGGTTCTCCAGTATTGGCATCTTTCATAGATTCACATGCAACCCACCCACCTCCCCTCAGAGGCTCTTCTATGCTCTGTTCACTCTGGATCACACTTGTGCTAGAAAATCTGAGAGCCTGAGCCTCTGAGGAGAACATTCTGGGTGGTGCTGTCGCCTGATTGGCTGTAGTTTGGACTATATATAATGACTTGGACAAGTCATGAAAGTGGAGAATTTTTTCCTTTTGATTTCTGGCTACTTTACTTCCTGGTTCTAGGTTACCTATGATATGGTTTCTATATGCATATATATTGCTATTTTTATGTACCGTGGGACTCCCACTCCGACGACGGGGAATGATTCAGGCATGTGAATCTATGAAAGATACCAATACTGGAGAACCACAGATTACAGGTAAGTAACTTTTGTTCTTATCTGTTACATTTACAGCAATCGGGATTGGCTTACAATTCCATTCATTTACACCTAGCAGCAGTAGCCGCATACTTGCAAAATAGACAGCACTTACCTCTATTCAGAGTACCAGTGATTAAAGCCTTCATGGAAGGATAAAAAAGAGTACTACCACCAAGAGTTCCCCTGCACCAGAGTGGAACTTAAACAAGGCTAATGGGTCCACCTTTTGAACCAATGCACAAAAGTCAATTACATTTCCTCTCATGGAAAGTTGCTTTCCTCATAGCGATAACCTCACTAAGAGTGGGTGAACTTCAGGCATTAACTATACAAGAGACTTTCTTTCAACTTCACAAAGATAGGGTGGTTCTTCGAACCAATACTAAATTTCTTCCTAAAGTAGTTTCTGCCTTTCATATCAATCAGTCATTTGAGTTACCTGTGTTCTTTCCTCAACCTGATTCTGTAGCAGAACGAGCTCTACACACACTTGATATTAGAAGAACTATACTATATTACGTAGAAAGAACCAAAGAATTTCGGAGAACAAAGCAACTATTTGTTGCTTTTTCTCCACTACACAAAGGCAATACCATATCTAAGTCGGGCATTGCAAGATGGGATTGTAAAATGTATCCAAACATTTATTTCTTTAAGTTTTCTATAGCGCTAGCTAGACTCGTAGGTGTCAGAGCGCTTTACATGGTCGTGATAGACAACAGTAAATGCAGGCATGCAATGAACATGAGACAGTAGTTCAATAGACAAATGGTACCCATCAAAGGTGCAGGTTGAGTGACCAACATTAGAGACACAATTCGAGAGAAATAAAGTCAGAGAAGCACACAGAGAACCGCTGCTTCAGACAGAGGGTCTAGGTCTGATAAAGCGATACTTTTCTAAGATCCGTAGACTAGGAGTTAAAGTATTTGTTGAGGAGTAGGAGTTTCAGGTTTCTCTTGAAGCGGGGGAAGGAGGGGTTGCATCGAAGGTCACACAGTAGGGAGTTCCATATGCTTGGAGCATTTCCGGAAAAAGAGCGTGACTTGGTTGCTGTCTTTTTTAGAATGGGAGGTAGGAGCAGAAGAGCATTGGAGCTTCTCAATGATCTAGTGGTTCCTGCTTTCGTCAGCTTGTTTTCTAAGTAGTTAGGTGTATGAGAGTGAAGGGCTTTGTGGATGATGCATGCAGTCTTGTAGGTACATCTTCCTTTAATAGGAAGCCAGTTGAGGCTCTTGAGTACAGGAGTGATGTGCTCAAACCGTTTAACGTCTGAGATGAGCCGGGCTGCCATGTTAAGAACAAATCTCAGGGGGGCGAGGTGAGTTTTTGGCGTCCCAGTGAGAGTGGCATTCCCATAGTCTAGTTTTGAGAGGACCAAGGATTGCACCACATTTTTTTAAATCATCTGCGGGAATAAATGGTTTGTTTCTTGAGGTTTTTGAGTGTGTACAGTGCTCCTTTAGCTGTATTCTTGATGTGTTCTTTCATGGACATGTTGTCCAGGACGAAGCCAAGGGATTTTGCAGAGTTGGATAAAGTAAGAGAGCACTTTAAAGCATTTAGGTCGATGAGCCATTTGTGTATTGGAAGGCGGTTACTTTTAGGGGAGAAAAGAATAACTTCTGTCTTGATGGGGTTTAGCTTTAAGTGATTTGCGAAAAACCAGGATTGTAACTTGTTCAATGTGTCGTTGAGATGTCGAATGTCACTGGGTGATTTTATTTTGTAGTAAAGTTGGGTGTCATCAGCATTTAGGTGGTATTTGATCTCTGCCCGTTTCAAGATGACCGTTAAGGGTTCCATAAAGAGATTGAAAAGGGAGGGGGATAGAATTGAGCCCTGAGGCATGCCAAGATTGATCTGAGTGGGTTTAGACAGACAAGAGTTGATTTTGATTTGTTGCGAGCGATGTTGAAGGTAGGAAGAGAACCATTTTAATACCGTGCCATTTAAACCGAAACGCAACTTTAAAGACTCAAGTAGGGCTGGGTGATTGACCGTATCGAATGCCGCCGATAGGTCAAGTAGAATAAGTAGGCAGGCGTCACCCTAGTCTAAGGCTTTGTGGATGTCATCAGATATGTTCAGCTTGGCCGTTTCAGTACTACAGCCTTTCCTGAAACCGGATTGGCAAGTGTCAAGGAGGGAGAATTTTTGTATATGATGATTGAGTTGCTGTAAAACGCATTTTTCTAAAGTCTTGGCAAGGAACGGGAGGTTGGAGATAGGTCTGAGGTTGTTGAGATCGTTTGGGTCAGCGCTGGTATTTTTGGGGATGGGCGTGATTTGTCCTAGTTGGAGCGATAACTGCACACAACCCGTGGTGAGAGATGTTGATGATGAGAGTCCAGAACGGGGCGATGTGTTTGAGATTTTTCACCATTGTGGATGCGAGGGGGTCATTGGTGTGGGTCGTTGGCTTTAGATTCATGATAATGTTGAAGACTTCCTTTTCAGTCAAGGGTTTGAAATCCAACCAGTTGGCGTGGTTTTTCAATTTGGCAAGATTCTTGAAGTCGTTAGTTTTTATCGTGGTCGTCTGGTCTGCAACGGGCTCTGGAGCTGGATCAGCTGCGAGGGGAGGTGGGATGGTGAAGGTGGGAACGACGGAGGGAGGAGATGAGACTTGCAAGAAGGTTTGCTCAATTTTTGCGATTTTGTCAGTGAAAAAGCTAGCTATTTCTTCACATCGTTCGTTTGTGGCATTAATAGCAGAAGGGGGTGCTGACATGTTATGCCAAAGCAAAAAGAACTTTGATAATACCCCCTAGAACGCATTCTACTCGCAAGATAAGGGCTACTATGACCTTCTTAGGGAATATTCCCCTAGCCGACATCTGTAAGGCAGCAACATGGTCTACACCGCACACATTCACCAAACACTATTGCGTAGATGTGTTGGCGAGACAGCAAGCAAATATAGGCCAAGCAGTTACTTAAAACACTGTTTCAAACTACAAGCTAGCCACCTCTTTGGGAGCATACTGCTATATAGTCTATGCAAAGCATGTGATCTACAGCTCACATGCTTCAAACGGATAATGTTACTTTTGCAGCGTGAATCTTTCTGAATTCACTAAGCTGTGCATTATTCCGCAATCTAGTGGTTGGGTCCGGAATTGTCGTATTTTTTTATTTTTTTTTCGTGGCCCAGGTGGGCGTCGACATATCATTATTTGGTGCCTCTTCGTGACGTCGACACGCTTCCTCCGAAAGCTCCCACCTTTGGTCGCCATCTTCAGATTCTTTTTTTCCGCCGTTGGGTCTGGATTGTCAGTGAAGAAGCTCCAGAACTTTGGAGAGAAGAATCCACGGAAAACAGCAGGAAAACGACGAAACGCCTTACAACACACCGGACTAAGAGTCAGGTAACTGGGACGACGAAAGAAGAGGAAAACATCGGGAACTTCGACGTTCTACGGAGAATGCGCACACAGGGGGCTCCCTAGGCGCGGTGATGGACAAAACACCTTTTAAATTCTGCGCCAGCTGCCACCACAAATACGCGCAGAAGGACCAACACCCAGTTTGCAATCTCTGCCTGCCGCTCGACCATCTAAGTGAGGACTGAAACGCCTGTGCGGCATTCACACCAAAGACCCTCAGAGTAAGAGAGGCAAAGAAGGGCAAACTACAGCATGCAGGGGACACCTCCATCGCTCCGAGATTTGGGCATCTCCAGTGGAGAAGAGGACAACATCGCTGTAAGGAAGTGGGTTTCTGTTGCAGTAACCCCCCCACTTTTTGCCAGACCACTGATGCACTTTGACTTGATGTGCCCTGGGTCCCTGCCAATCAGGTTCCCAGGGCCTGTGTTCTTTCCCCAAAACTGTACCCAATTGGCATCTCTGGCCACAGGTCAGCCCCTGGTAAATGGTACCACAGGTACCCAGGGCACTGTGACCAGGGAAGACATCTAAGGGCTGCAGCACTTATTGTGCCACCCTTAGAGGCCCTGTACCTTTGCAGGCTGCATGTTTTGGTGCAGAACAAAGTGAAGAGTCGACATGGCACACATCCCTGTGTGCCATGCCTACAACCCACTGCCCAGGCATAGATCAGCCGTCCCTCTAGCTGGGTGCACTATACCAGTGGTGAGGGTACAGGTGCATGAGCCCTGTACCCCTACAGTGTCTAAGTCCATTCTTAGACATTGTAAATGCAGTGCTGCCATTAAGAGTAAGGAGATGGACCACCTCAACAGTTTAGGATTTTCACCTTTCATCTGCATTAGCCATTTGAGAGGTCTGTGGTCAGTTTGAACTAACGAAGTGAGTACCAAACCAGTATGTTCTCATCATCTTCAGGGACCAAACCACAGCAAAGGCCTCCCTCTCAATGGCACTCCAACGCTGCTCCCTGGGGAGAAGCCTTCTGCGTATAAAAGCAACAGGTTGGTCTTGGCCTTCATCACTGGTCTGGGATAGGACCGCCCCTATCCCTAGCTCACAGGCATCTGTCTGCACTATGAACTGCTTGGTATAGTCTGGAGCTTTGAGAATTTGGTGGTAAATCCCACACTGATGCCAGTATGGTATTTTATGAAAAATGCACACAGAGGGCATCTTAGCCTGGACACTAGTGGTGGGTCGTTTTTCAGGGGTCATCTGAGTGGCTGCTTTCAGCTGCCACCACCAGACAGGTTTCTGGACCCCTGGGTCGAAAGCCTGTTACTCTCAGGGGTCTGAAACAATGCACATCCTGGGACGAGGTGCCAAGCCTTCTCCCCAAGGATAGGCAGGGTCCACGAAGGGGAAGCTTCAAAGGCTTGCCGCCTTTGTGAGCTTCCACAGGCCATTTGCTGCTAACAGCAACTGGTCCCCACCAGTTCTGACCCCCACTTTGGGCGGGAGAACCGGCGGGAAAACCAAGTGAGGAAGTGAGCTGTGTCCACCTTTGCCAACCCCACCCCTCAGGTGGGGGAGGCGAGGTGAAGCACAACTCTGTCCCCACCATCTTCCAGATGGGGGGGACCCAGCCAACCAGGGTGAGGCATTTGCCTCCCTCCCACTGGAGGATGTCATAGGGGTTGTATCCACCCCAGGAAGGGACCCATTGGTCCCAACCTTTTTACCTACATGTAACGCCCCTAAATCTAGTATTTAGGGGCACCCCTGAACCTTGCTTCCTCAGACAAGAAACTACAAGAAGAAAAGGACCGAACAGCCGTGCGGAAGCTAAGAGGACGCCCACTGACTTGGCCCCACCCCTACCGGCCTGTCCCCACCTCGATCCTGCGGAAGCGAAACTCCGGTGTGTCCTGCAGCCTCAAGAACCCCGAGCACCTGCCCTGCCTTTAAAAGAAAAGACTGTCTCCCATGAACACCGGATTTGTTCAACAGACCCCAGGTCCGGCAAAATCCACGAGTCTGCACCAGACGCCCATTGTCAGAGTTCGAGGGGACCAACACCACAAGGAGGTCTCCCCAGCGATCCTGACCCGAGATCCGGTGACCCCTGACCTGCCTCCAGCCGAGACCTGCAGCCTCAAACCGGAAGGTCCCCCCAACCGCGACCAGGAGCTGGTAAGAAGATCCGACCCTAAAAGGCTCCCCTGCACCCGATGCCCCACGGCCTTGGGTGGCCCTTCCGATGGTGACTAACCAACCCCCAGCATCCCAACTTACCTCTGCAAGTGGTGGTCGCACCCAGAAGACCTTCGTTCCCGAGCCTGCATTGTTTGCAAACCAGAGACTCCCCATTGAAAGCTACAGGGCGCCCAAAGCCAAAACAGCACTCTGCACCCGGGAGCCCCAGTGCCGCTGAGGGTGCACCTTTTATGCTGGCTTGAACCCCCCCATTTACCCTGAGCTAAAGTCCAGGAGCTTTGCTCCCACAACCCAGTGGCCTGCTCGTAAGCAGCCACCAACCGGAGGCCCCCTATTCCTTCATTGGATAACATTGGGCCTCAGCATTCGGCCGCCCTTGTGCCGCTGGGGGTATAACGAGAGTGCATCCTTGACCCTGGGGGACCCCCGAGTCTACTCCCAGAACACCAACTTCCACAATCGAATACTTACCTTTGAACCGATAACCCTATGTTTGTGGCATTTGAGCTGTGGATCACATGCTTTGCATAAACTGCCATCCAGTGTTGGTTCCGGATGTTTGCACTTTGTTTTTGTTCGTAGAAGTCTTTTCTAGTCACGAGGTAGTTGACTCCTCCCTTCGGTGATGGTGCGCATGGGCATCGACTCCATTGTTAGATTGTTTTTTTCCCCCATCGGGTCCGGATGTCAATTGCTGCGCTCCAGTTCAGCACTGTTTCTCGGGTTCTTTTTGTCACACCCATAAATTCACCACTATAACCTGACCCACAGGTTAGCAGGAACACAGTGCGCATTCAATCAAAGTTGCATCGGATACTAGGCAAAAATTGTGTGTGGGGGAGTTACAACAGAAACCCACTTCCCTACAATGTGTATTTATAGATGTGTGTGTGTGTGTGTGTATATATAAGCGTACAAGAATTAAACTGAGACAGCATTATTAACGCTACCCCGTGTCGGTGTCGGTGTCAGTCTCGTTATTGGGATTTGGAAGCGGCGTATATATATATGTATATGTGTATATGTGTGTGTATATATATATATATATATATATATATATATATATAATGTGATCAAGGCTCGGACGAGCCGAAACGTTATGGCGGCATCGCAAGGAATCTAATTTAATGCACTGAAATTTGGTCCGTGTTGTGGCAGGATTGCTATATATATATATATATATATATATATATATTTGGAATAACTTCTGTCAGACATGATTTTTTTGTAATATAACACACGCAAGGTGATAGCAATGGAGAACTATTCTTAAAGCATAATATTGTGAACTTTTCAGTTTCTAACCTCGATCTTATTTTTCCCAGCCAGAGGAGAAAACCCGCCTTAATGATGAGTTGGAGCTGGCTCGAGACATGGCCAGGAGGCGGTCCTTGGGTAACATCAAATTCATCGGAGAGCTTTTCAAGTTAAAGATGTTGACTGAGGCCATTATGCATGACTGTGTAGTGAAACTTCTCAAGAACCATGATGAAGAGTCTCTGGAGTGCCTTTGCCGGCTCCTGTCCACCATTGGCAAGGACCTTGACTTTGAAAAAGCAAAGGTATTGTCACTTTCTCCACTCCCTCAATCTCTTCTCCGAGCACAGTGCAGCAGTTTGTCTTAGTTTTTTCTTTCCACTCTGTGGCTTATTGCCTTATGTTTATGATGGTGGGATGGCAAAGAATGTACTGTTAAATGATGTGATGCTGCTTGGAATCGTTTTTGTTTGATCTTTCCTCTGAAACAGCCACCATGACCTCTACAACAAAGATGCTTCACCAGCAAGATCCCCAATGTATTTGGGGATATGCCTGTGACTCTGTCTCTGTGTGAGACACTTTGCTATTAGTGTAGTGCCCAGCAAGATGTCTGTGGGTCTTTTGCTGTTTTAGAACCCTTGCCTAGAAGGGGTGACACCCCTCCTTGAAAAACCAGCAATGTTTCCTCTGGATGCATAGCATGATCTGTAAGTACCTTTCCTTCTGTTTGCTTACCTCTTGACATTTTTTGACAAACTGCTGAGTAAATGTTCATCTCAAACTTTTTTCCGATAATGAATGGACCTGCTAACATAATGAATGATAAATTAGGTAGGCAAAAAAGGCTGCAGAGCAGTTTTAAAAAATACTGCTTTTACGTGTGCAAGCTAAAAAGAAATCTGAAACAGTCCCTCAAAGCCTGGTGTTCAAGGTTCAACGCTCCAGAGTACAACAATGGCTCGCTCACGGTTATTGCAATGTTCCCTCAGTTTATCTATGTTAAAGTAACAGATTCTTCATTCCAAAAACACGCACTGCCTGTTTAGCTTTATTTTCTCTTGTTAAGAATCAAAAGGTTTTAAGCAACCCATTTCTTGAATCCACCGACAGTAGCACATATTCCGCATTTTTGCAAAATACTTGTGAATTGGAAAATTTAAAAATTCATATCTAAGAATCACATTTTGTATCTTTTTTCAATTTTTGTTCTTTAAAATGCAACCTAGTAGTTAAATCAGTCATAAATGCATATGACCGAAAACACCACTAAAAATGAATAGGGAAATATTGCTTCTGTCCTTGACATTATTTAAAACAACCGACTCTGGTCTCTCGTTTTTTTTTTTTTTTTCTTTTTCTTTTGAGCGTCCTTGCCATCTTCAGATTCTTTTTTCTGCTGTTGAGTCTGGAAGCAAGATGGAGGATCTCCGAAGGAAATTCAAACATGACTGATCATCCAAGGACACACCGAAAAGACAGACTACCATTGAAGACCACAAGGAGATGAGGTGGAGAAGGGGGGCAGGGGTGAGAAGGGGTGTGGGGTGGGTGCTTCTCAGCACATGAGGTCCAGTTGGACCAAGAGCACATGGTCAAAGAATGCACCAAGGCGAGGTGGAAAGGAAACATAGAAAATACCCTTTTAAGTACTGCCCTAACTTTTACCAGAAGTTTGCGCAGAGACCCTCCTGATATCTGCCATTTTCGAGCCTGCCCTCGGACCATATCACGAAGACTGTGGCTTGCGTTGAATTCCAGCCCAAGACCAGAAGATGGGGCAAAGACAACACCTGCCACACTACACAATGCCTGAGCAACAGAAACAGTCCTTGAAGGATCTAGGCCTGTCAATCGAAAAGGAGGACAACCTTGAGAAAATCAGGCTGGTGCAGGGAGCAGTGCTGGAAGCCAAGAAGAGCGTCATCGATACTGGAGGGTTGCAAAGAGTGCACCAAGGAAGCCACAAAAGAAGCAGAGCGCAAGAAGGTGAAAAAACCCCAGAAGTCTTCCTCGACGTCGATACGCTGGAAGGATGGCATCTTAAGTGTTCTCACAAGAACCCCTACATAACTGCCCCCTCCAGTTTGTCATGGAAGGTGGCATTTCTTAGCGCCATCACATCAGACGTGTTGGTGAGCTCCCGGCATTAACCTTAGAAGTACAGTTCTTCCAACTCCACAGAGACCGGGTCGTCCTTCGCACCAGCCCAAAATTCTTTCCAAAGTTCGGCTCCCACTTTTAACCAATCAAATGAGTTGCCATTTTTTTCCCCCGCAATCAAACTCTATTGCAGAAAGGGCTCTCCAAAAATGTCAAAAAGGCCATCATGTACTACATTGACAGAACTAAAACTTATAGGAAAACACAAACTCCACAGCGCCATGATGGCTTTAATGAAGACTGAAGTTTGGTATCCAACTTCTCAGCATAATAAACCCACACTTGATGCCAGTGTGGGAGTAATTATAAAATGCAATCCGAGGGCATCTTAGAGATGCCCCCTGAAAAAAGACTAGTCTCTGGTGGGTTCCTTGACTGGTAAACACCAGCCTGCCACCATGAGACATGCCCCCCCCCCCCCATCCGGGTCAAGAAGAGCCATCTGTGGCAGGGGAGCTTCAAAGGCCTTGCTGCCTTTGCAAAGCGACCCCCAACCTTTCCTGCTATCGGGAGAATACGCCTTCCTATCTCCAACCCCTTTTCGAAGGGAAGACAGGTGGGCAAAAGTAGGCCAGCCCAGAAGGTGTGCCCACCTCTGCCAACCACACCCCTCAGGTAGGGGAGCAGATTTGAAGCCCACTCTTCCATGCCCGTCAGCTTCTTGTGTATTGGCTGACTGGTCTCTGCGTTTGTGCTCTCGGAGGTCAGAAGCAAAGCCTGCTCTGGGTAGACGTGCTTCACACCTCCACCTTACAGTAACTGCCGCAGCAATTGGCGCTGAGTCTCTATGGCTCTCACCTAGTGTTATGCTGATTTGGACAGATCCAACTAGTGGAGATGCCCTCCCCCCTGTCCCTGCCCCACTTTTTGGCAGCAGGACAGACTGGAAAATTAGTTAGCAAAGTTGGGAGTGTCCACCTTGACTTGGCAGACCCCTCTCAAGAATTCTCCATTTTGTGGAGAAATGGGACCAATAGGAATAAGGATGTGTCCCTCTCCCCAAAGGGAGGAGGCACCTAAAGGATGTAGTCACCCTAGTGGCCAGTAGTCATTGGTTACTTCCCTCCAACCTCAGTAACACCGTTAAATTTAGTATTTAAGGGCCCCCCTAAACCATGTTTCTCAGATTCGATGACCTACGAAGGACCAAAAAGCCTTGCAGCAGTGGACAAGATGACTGCTGACTTTGCCCCAGCCCTACCGGCCTGTACCCTGGTTCAGCGACCCTGCTCGTTGTAATCAGCGTGTCCTGTGGCCAGCAACTCTCCAGGAACTCCAGAGACCTGACCTTCCATCAAAAAGACTGTCTCCAGTGGACACCGGATTTCTCCAGCAAAAGTAACCTCCAGCAGGGACTCCCGTGTCTTTCAGAACTGGGAGTCCTCGCCTGCACCCACGGTCCGAGTCAATGTGGCCCAACTGTCCAGCGAGGTCCCCCGGCTATCCTGACCTGGATCCAGCGTTGGATGTCCTCTCCTGAGCTTCCCCATAACGCCTGCAGCCTCATCTTCAAGGGTCCCCCTGACTGTGACCGGATTCGGTGAAAGAAACCAGATGCCGAAAGACACCCCTGCACCCGCAGCCCCCAGGCCTAAGGGTGCCCGACCAACGGTGTCCTGGTGTCCAGCAACTATCCAACTTACCTCTACAGTCGTTGGTTCCCTTCAGCCTATCTTCTGGTCCAGGCCTGCAGCCTGTTTCCTACACTGAAGATCACCATTGACGTCTGTTGGTATTCCAACGCCTGTTTGCCCCCAGCCGCCGTAGTGCCACTGGCGGTGAGCTCTTGGTGCAAACTTGTGGCCCTCTTTGTGGTAGTCTCTGAAACCAGCGCCCTTGCCCTGAAACCACAGGTCATTGCCTGCATCCGGTGCTCTACCCCTGTGCTGCTGAGGGTGCACCCTTGGTTTCTTTCTGACCCTTGCCCTGTGTTGGTTCTACAACCCAGAGACTGAACCTGAAAGTCGTGTACTTACCTGTAAGTTACTGTTCGAGGCATGTGAGCTGCAGAGCTCACACTGTGCATTAGATCGCCATCTGGTGTTGGGCTCGGATGCTTGCACTTTGTTGTTGTCTTCGAAGAAGTCTTTGTAGTCATGTGATAGGTGACTCCTCCTTTGGACAATAGTGCGCATGGGCATAGACTCCATCCTCAGATTGTTTTTTTCCGCCATCGGGTTCGGATGCAACTTCGACACTGCGGTTCGAAACTTCTTTTTTTGCAACGTTTTTCACTTTTCAACACCTGATACCGACATCGACGTCCCTTCCTCGATCTCCTTTCCAGCCGTCAACGCGGGCCGTTGGGCCCATCGACCCCGTAAGGCCTACTGCCCATGGAAAGGACGCCATTCCGAAAATGCCCCCTGTGTGGAGCAAAGTTTCCTCACAGTGACCACCACCAGGTCTGTAATCGGTGCCTCTCACCAGACCATAACGAGACCACTTGTCCGGCCTGCGCCTCCTTCCGCTCCAAAAAGACCATCCGCGATCGTCGAGCCCGAAGGCACATCATGGCGCAAAGGTCCGCTCCGGAACCCGTCAACATCTTCGATGAGGGTCCCGATGTTCCGGAAGAAGACTCCGAAGACCTCGCTATCATCTCTGAGGCAGAGTACTCCGACTGTTCCATCCCTCCAGGGCAGCGTGTGAGTACTACTGCCCCTGCCCCAACCCTCCCTGCAAAATCGAAGGCACCGGTCAGCACTTCGCCCACGGGCCCCAGTCGAGACCGTAAACGTGCTTCGGACGCCCCGCCTCCGGGCTCGGCACCGAAGAAGAAAACAAAGCCTTCTAGTTCCTCGGCACCGACCAAACCACATGTGCCCGTTACACCGGCACCTTCGGCGCCGAAACAAAAAGACCACCCGGCGCCGAAATCCAGTTCGGTCCCCAAATCCGCCTCCAAGCACGCGGATCCCTCGGCACCGAAACCGAAGCTACTCGACACACCCCCTAAACTAAAGCCGGTCGAGGCTGTAGCTAAGCCGAAGGACGCCTCGACGCCTTCTAAAGCAAAGGAACATTTAAAGAAGCCATCACCGCGTTCGGAACCGAAAAAGTCGGGCGCCGAAAACTAATATTCAAGGGGAGGAACTGTTTACACCGGATCCCATCGATCCTAATCAACACAAGCTTTATATCAATCCTAAAACAGGACACATTTCCTCTGTGCCACGTCACAAGCCTGTCCCTCCAAAGAAGAAGGACTCTTCCACTTCCCCTATGCCTCCTTCTTCCCCTATACCTCTCTCTAACACCCCTCCTCTCCACATCCCTGTTACACCGCCTCAGCCTGCGGCTTCTCCCCCACATGAGTATGAGGACAACATGGGGTACGGGGATGACCCTCACAATTTATTTCTGGACCCAGATAATCCACCACAGGATGACTGGGGTTATAATGACCCCACAGACCCTACAGACCTCCCCAGCCCTCCACCTTATCCCACAAAACCATCTCCACCAGATGATCACATAGGTTTTGGGCAACTCCTACATAGGGTGGCCGTTTTTCATGGGGTGCATATTCACACCGACCAACCAGAAGAAGACTTTCTTCTAGACACCTTTGAACGGTCTCAAAAACTGTTCAAACTTTGCCCATGATCAAAGGTGTCATTAAACACGCACCTGAAATTTTTAACGACCCAGTCAGAGCCAGGATCCTTAATCCTAGAGTGGATAAAAAGTATAGACCTGCCCCCGATGACCCCACCTACATCAAAGGTCAGCTCCCCTTGACTCACTGGTCGTTTCTAATGCCAGAAAACGCGCCAATTCCCAAACTTCAGGGGATGCTCCGCCCTGATAAAGAATCCAAATTGTTGGATTCCTCTGGCAAACGCGTAGCTGCGCAAGCCACCAACATCTGGCGCATCGCTAACACCCAAGCTCTACTAGCTAGGTACGACAGGGCACACTACGATCAGCTAGAAACCCTCCTCCAACATCTACCTGATCAATACAAAACACAAGCCACTGACCTCATTCAGGAAGGCAAACTTATTTCAAATGCCTCCATTAAGTGCGCCTTAGACGCAGCCGACACCGCCGCTAGGTCAGTTAACACTAGCGTGCTTATCAGACGACACGCCTGACTTCGCATTTCAGGTTTTAAGCCAGAAGTCCAGACTACCATACTGAACCAGCCATTTAACCAAAACCAACTATTTGGTCCCGCTGTCGACACAGCACTAGAAAAGATGAAGGATACTGACACTGCCAAATCAATGGGAGCATTGCAGTCCCCGCAGCAACGTGGCTCCTTTCGTCGCTCCTTTTACAAAGGGGGCTCCAGGAACACCACCGCAGACAGTTCCTCTTCCTATCGAACAAACACCCAAACCTCTCCCAATAGAGGATACTTTAGGGGTGGTTACAGAGGCAACAACTCTAAGGGCAGAGGTCGAGGTAATAATAACACCCGTACCTCCACCACTCCTAAACAGTGACTTTCCTCCACTTCCCCCCGACCACAACACCCCTGTCGGGGAAGGCTATCACAGTTCCTGCCTGTCTGGAACTCCATTACAACAGACAGGTGGGTGAGACAGATTATCCAACATGGCTACTGCCTGGAACTAACAGCTACCCCCCCACCATACCACCCAGGCAGCGTCCAATGTCCACAGACCATCTTACACTTTTACAACAAGAGGTACTTTCCCTGCTTCAAAAGCACGCCATAGAGCCAGTGCCTCTGCTACAGCAGGGCACAGGGGTTTACTCCCTGTACTTCCTCATTCCCAAAAAGGACGGCACTCTCAGGCCTATTTTAGACCTCTCAATCAATACATACACTCAGATCATTTTCACATGATCACTCTCCAACAAGTGCTTCCCTTACTACAACAACAAGACTTCCTTGCCACATTAGACCTCAAGGACGCCTACTTCCACATTCCCATACATCCTGCTCACAGGAAGTATCTAAGGTTCGTTCTCAATGGGCAGCACTACCAGTTCAAAGTACTCCCATTCGGAGTCACCACTGCTCCAAGAGTGTTTACCAAATGCCTTGCAGTAGTAGCAGCGCATCTACGAAGACAACAAATACATGTCTTCCCATACCTAGACGACTGGCTTAGCAAAGCCAGATCATTCAACCAGTGTGTCCAACACACCCACCAAACGATACAAACATTACACAACTTGGGGTTCACAATAAACTATACCAAGTCCCACCTTCAGCCCTCCCATGTCCTTCAATATCTGGGAGCCACAATAAACACTTCCACTGCTCTAGCTTACCCCAGCCCAGCCAGGATAGCTAGTATACAAACCCTTGTCCCCAGGTTTCAAATGCAACACTCTCTTCCAGCCAGAGTGTTTATGCAGCTAATCGGCATGATGGCATCCTGCATTTTTATCGTCCCTCATGCAAAACTTCAAATGCGTCCTCTACAAGAGTGCCTAGCGCGCCAATGGAACCAGGCTCATGGACATCTTACAGATCTGGTGTTGGTGGACAGCCGCACACATCGCTCTCTGCAGTGGTGGAACACCAACAATTTGTCCAAGGAGCGGCCGTTCCTAGAGCCGGTTCCACAAGTAGTACTAACCACTGACGCATCCCTTACAGGATGGGGAGCACACCTGTTACATCATACAACACAAGGCAAGTGGACCACTCAGCAGAAGCTGCTCCACATCAACCACCTAGAGTTACTAGCTATATTCCTAGCTCTCAAGTCCTTTCACTTCCACGTACAAAACAAAGCTGTCCTGATCCGAACAGACAACATCACAGCTATGTACTATATACAAAAACAGGGGGGGACACACTCTCCACAACTGTCCCAACTAGCACAGGACATTTGGAGGTGGGCCATTCCACAAAACATATACCTTCTAGCAGAACACCTACCAGGGGTTCACAATCAGATTGCAGATCTGTTAAGTCGACAGACGCAACAGATTCACGAGTGGGAACTACATCCACAAGTTCTTCTACCTTTTTTCCGGATGTGGGGCCAGCCAGACTTAGATCTGTTCGCCACACACCAAAACGCCAAATGCCCAACCTTCGCCGCCAGGTTTCCACACCCGCAGTCCAAGGGCAATGCGATATGGATGAACTGGTCCGGCAGATTTGTGTACGCTTTTCCACCGCTCCCACTCATCCCACTTGTAGTACGCAAGCTTCGACAACAGTCTCTAAAAATGATACTAGTAGCCCCCACATGGGCACGCCAACCGTGGTTCACCACACTACTGGAGCTATCAGTAGTCCCATACCAAAGACTACACCTCTCCCCAACAATGCTAACGCAGAGCCATGGAGAGATAATGCACCCAGATCCATCTCAGCTGAACCTTGCAATTTGGCTCCTGAAGTCCTAGAATTCGGTTACCTTAACCTACCCCCAGACTGCATGGACGTTATAAAAGAAGCTAGACGCCCAACTACCAGAGCCTGCTATGCAGCTAAATGGAAAAGATTCGCTATTTACTGCACTAATAATAACATCCAACCATTACAAGCCTCTACGCAAAACATCATTTGCTACTTGCTACATTTGCAAAGATGTAATCTTGCATACTCATCCATACGTCTGCACCTCGCAGCCCTTGCTGCTTACTTACAAAACAGACAACACTTATCACTCTTCAAAGTCCCCGCCATTAAAGCCTTTATGGAAGGCCTTAAGCGGATCATACCTCCCAGATTACCACCTTCCCCAGTGTGGAATCTTAATATAGTACTTACCAGGCTCATGGGTCCACCTTTTGAACCCCTACATAAATGTGAACTTCAATTCCTTACATGGAAAGTTGCGTTTCTAATTGCAATCACTTCTCTCAGGAGAGTCAGTGAGCTACAAGCTCTAACTATACAAGAGCCTTTCTTACAAATACATCATAATAAGGTAGCTCTCAGAACAAACCCAAAATTCCTTCCCAAAGTCATTTCGCCTTTCCACCTTAACCAATCAGTAGAACTACCTGTGTTCTTCCAAAACCCAGATTCCGTGGCAGAAAGAGCTCTCCACACCCTAGATGTCAAAAGAGCCCTTATGTATTACATTGACAGAACCAAATCCTTTCGCAAAACCAAACAATTGTTTGTAGCTTTCTCTCCACCACACAAAGGTAATCCCATCTCAAAAGCCGGGGTTGCAAGGTGGATTGTTAAATGTATCCAAATCTGCTACCAAAAAGCCAAACGCACATTATCAGTTCCCCCTAGAGCGCACTCAACACGCAAACTAGGGGCCTCCATGGCATTCTTAGGGAACATTCCCCTAGAAGACATATGTAAGGCAGCCACATGGTCTACAACACACACCTTCACTAAACACTATTGTGTTGATGTGCAAGCCAAGCAACAAGCTTCCGTGGGCCAAGCTGTCCTTAAAAACCTTTTTCAAACTACTGCAACACATACAGGTGACCACCGCTAGGGAGATACTGCTGTACAGTCTGTGCACAGTGTGAGCTCTGCAGCTCACATGCCTCGAACGGAAAATGCTACTTACCAGTATGCATCTGTTCTTGGCATGTAGAGCTGCAGATCCTCACACGCCCACCCACCTCCCCGGGACCTGTATGTGCTCCAGTCCTATCTTAATTAGATACACACACATGGACATCTCTTTCCTTTCCTACTAACCATCACTCCCCAATATGGCGAAAAACAATCTGAGGATGGAGTCGATGCCCATGCGCACTATTGTCCAAAGGAGGAGTCGCCTATCACATGACTACAAAGACTTCTTCGAAGACAACAACAAAGTGCAAGCATCCGAGCCCAACACCAGATGGCGATCTAATGCACAGTGTGAGGATCTGCAGCTCTACATGCCAAGAACAGATGCATACTGGTAAGTAGCATTTTCCTTCCTGTCTTTCCTCCCATAGGATTGCATTGCAGTCTATTGGCTTTCACTGTATTTGCACGAAGTGTTAATTTTGAACAGCACAAAGTATCTTCTTGATATTGAAAAGTATTTCATACCCCTGTAAAGTATTTCTAAATCTTCTTCAAACATTTGCCAACTGTATATTTAAAGTATTGCATAACTGAAAAGTCTACTTTGCTGTACCTGAGTTCCACTTGGTTCCTAAAATATGAGTAACTAAAGTAATATTTTTATAGACGTTGGCCTATAGTTAGTCATTGAGTGTGTTCTTGCCATGTATGAGTGTGTACAACAAATGCATTCACACTACCCTCGTGTAAGAAAGTGCCCTCTTTTTGCATGGTTTCCCCCCCCCACTTTTTGCTGAATTGCTGATGTACTTTGACTGAGTGTCCCCTGGGCTCCTGCCACAGGTACCCA
The DNA here is from genome assembly GCA_963921515.1 of Calotriton arnoldi. Taxonomy (NCBI): domain Eukaryota; kingdom Metazoa; phylum Chordata; class Amphibia; order Caudata; family Salamandridae; genus Calotriton; species Calotriton arnoldi. Next base: position 656,884 of record CAWUFW010007256.1, read on the forward strand.
GGGCCTATGTTCTTTCCCTAAAACGGCATTGAAAACAAAACCCAATTGGCATCTCTGGCCACAGGTCAGCCCCTGGTAAATGGTACCACAGGTACCCAGGGCACTGTGACCAGAGAAGGCCCCTAAGGGCTGCAGCACTTATTGTGCCACCCTTAGAGGCCCTGTACCTACACAAAAACACACACACACACCCCCCCCCCTTTTGCAGGCTGCGTGTCTTGGTGCAGAACAAAGTGACGAGTCGACATGACACACATCCCTGTGCCATGCCTACAACCCACTGCCCTGGCATAGATCAGTCACCCCTTTAGCTGGGTGCCCTATTCCAGTGGTGAGGGTACAGGTGCGTGAGCCCTGTACCCCTACAGTGTCTAAAGCCATTCTTAGACATTGTTAGTGCAGTGCTGCCATTAAGAGTATATGGTGCTGGGAGTTAGTCATTACGAACTCCACAGCACCATAATGGCTACACTGAAAACCGGGAAGTTTGGTATCAAACTTTTCAGCACATTAAACCCACACTGATGCCAGTGTGGGATTTATCTGAAAGAAACACATAGTGATAGATTCCTTACCTTAGAATAACCCCAGGCATCAGACTGGATCCGGAAAGTTTTCGTCAGCAGTACCCCTGCGCGTCGGTAGGGGCGTCGTGCGGCTCCGCGTTCGTCGGTAGGGGCGTCGTGGTCGCCGAGATAACGTCTTGGACGCCGCCCACGCGCGCTGACGTCAGTTCTTATTTTTTTTTCTCGCGCCAGCAAGCGCAGATCCGGAGAGAGCGGTACCCCTAGTCTTTTTAGGTCTCGCCTGAGCCAGCGCATGCGCTGCACTGGCGAGAGTTTTAGTAAGCGGGTTTTGGAAGTGCAAACAGCAGTGTGCTGGCGACCAGCTTGCGTTCACGCGAGCGTGCACGCGCGATCAGGCGCCATATGGCTTCCCTTGCCATCTGGCTTCCCTCGCGATAACTTTCACTTTCGCGGCCGTGTCAGTTTTGCAGCGTGAATCTTTCTGGATTCACTATGCTGTGCATTATTCCGCCATCTCGTGGTTGGGTCCGGATTCGTAGTCTTTTCTTTGTTTTTGTCTTTTTTTTTTTTTTTTGTTGTTGGCCCAGGTGGGCGGCGACACCCCACCATTTGGTGTCTTCGGTGACGTCGTCGCGCTTCCGGCGGAAGCTCCCACCTTTGGTAGCCATCTTCAGATTCTTTTTCCGCCGTGGGGTCTGGATCGTTGCCGAGAAGTTCCAGAAAGTTGGACGAAGAATCTCGAAAAGTCGAAAATTCATCACAGAAGATATACTACTGAGACACCGGACGACAACACTAGTACCGGAGAAGAAGGACGACGAGGTAGAAGGTCCACGACCGAAATCTCGACGCCTACAGAGAATGCGCTCACAGGGGGCTCCCTAAGCGCGGTTATGGACAAGACTCCGTTCAAGTTCTGCAGAAATTGCCACCACAAATACGCCCAAAAAGACCAGCACCCAGTCTGCAACCTCTGCTTGCCGCTCGACCACGCCAGCGAAGACTGCAACGCGTGCTCGGCGTTCACCCCGAAGACCCTCCGGGTGAGAGACAGACAGAGAAGGGCGAATTACAGCATGCAGGGCCAGGGACCAGCACCATCTCTCCGAGACCTGGGTCTCTCGAGCGGAGAGGAGGACAACATCGCAGAGGGACCAGAGGACTGCGCTGTCGTCGAAATCGAAAAGAAAACGTCGAAGGAGGTAAGGAGTCGTCGACCCCAAAACACCAAAGCGACGCTCGAAAGAGTGAAGCCAGAATCCCTAGCGACACTGCCAGAAGTGTAGCAAAGTCCACCAAGGGAGCGTTGCCGCCGAAACACTCGACGAAAGCAACAGCACCAAGGGACAAACAGCCGAGCGGATCCTTGGACAAGGACTCTCAATCGGCGAAAGCCTCCGAAAACGAAGGCGTCGAAGGTCGTCCCCGAAAAGGAAACCTCGACACCGAGAAAGGAAGGCCCGGCGTCTGTTTCGACGACCGCGACCGCGAAGAGAGGCACTGCACCACTCGACGCCGAAAAGGCCCACGAGATGGCGAAAAGAAGAGGAGGCTCGAGGCAGAGATGGCGAGCATCCTGCAACGCAAAAAAGACTTCGACGAGAAGATGAAACAATACGCTATTCCGTCGAAGCAAGTCCACGAGGCAGTCGAGGAGTTCGAGGTCGAAGTCGACGAGGCCCCGGGGACACCCGAACAGCTCGAAGACCAGGACGAGGAATACTACTACTTCGAGGCCGAAGGCGAAGAAGAGATGCTGTCTTACAGGGACTCGGCGTCCTCTGAAGTACAAGACCTAGACTGGCAAGACCTCGACACAGAGTCACCAGAAGAAGGGGTAGACACTTACCCCTCGAGACCTTCGCCGCCAGACGACATCGGAGTCTACAATGAGGTCGTGCAGAAGGCTGCAAAGACTTATGGGGTCGAAATGCAGGAGGAAAAGACAAAAGCAGGTTTCCTCTTCGAAACCCTGCTCCCCCAACAGACAAGGAGTCAATTTCTACCCATGTTACCTGGCGTTCTCGACCAGGGAAGGGAGGCCTTCAGGGAACCAGCAATCTGCAAGGCGGTTACCCCTAGGAGCGAAAAGAAGTATAAGCACTCCACAAAAGATCCTGCATACATACAGGGGTCTGTACCAGCAGACTCCATTATCGCTGCAACAGCCAGGAAGAGGGCCGGTGTGCCCACCAACACAGGCCCACCTCCAGACAAGGAGAGCAAAAGAATAGACCTCACAGGACGTAAGGTGGAGAGGAACGCAGCCATACACTGGCGTATCGCCAACTCCAACGCCCTCATCAGCAGGCATGCATACCAGCATTGGGCAGAAATGAGCCAGCTCATTAAGCACCTGCCAGAAGAACACCAACAAAGGGCCAATTACCTAGCGGAAGAAGGCAAGGCCATCGCGAACACTTGCCTAAAGTCAGCCTTGGACGCAGCAGAGAACTCCAGCAGGCAAATGATGATAGGGATGACTGAGAGGAGACACGCATGGCTCAGGATCTCCGGCTTCAAACCAGAAGTACAGAGCAACATCATCAACACACCGTTCGACGGTGAGAAACTGTTTGGAGCAACAGTTGACAACAAATTAACACAACTAAAGACGGACAACGAAACTGCAAGGTCCATGGGAGCGCTGCAGTTCAGGGGGATGAGAAGAGGGAACCCCTCAAGGCGAGCCAGTGGTAGAGGAGGCAATGCACCTACCACTTCACATCAATCACAACAACAAGGGTACCAAGGGAACAACCAGGGCCAAAACCTGCAGGGACAACAGCAGCAGAATTGGCAGTACCAACCCAGAGGACGGTCCTTTCGAGGGCGCGGGTACGGACGGGGACAGGCCCGAAGAGGGGGCCAGCAGCCCGCCTCAAAGTGACTCCACACACATAACAAGCCCCCCACCGTTAACACCAAGGTTGAGGGGAAGTCCGCAAAAGGAAAATATAAAGAGCAGAAGCACACAGCAAATAACCACCGAGCATACGACACCAGTGGGAGGAAGAATAAGAAAATTTCTCACACAATGGAGGAAAATTACCACAGACAAATGGATACTAAACACCATACAGCACGGGTACTGCATAGACCTCCAAAAACACCCGCCAGGGAGAAGACCAAGACATCGGTCAATACCCGCAAGAGAACTAGCCCTCCTCCGCCTAGAAGCAGAGGAACTGCTACAAAAAAGAGCAATAGAACCAGTTCCAAACAACGAAAGGAACAAGGGAATATACTCAACGTACTTCCTAGTGCCAAAGGTAGACGATACACTAAGACCTATACTGGACCTCAGATTCCTGAACAAGTTCGTAAAAACACAAAAATTCAAGATGACTTCACTTCAGGAAGTAATACCCCAAATCCAAGAAGGGGATTACATGGCGACCTTAGACCTAAAAGATGCATACCTGCACATACCCGTCAACCGCAAACACAAACGGCTATTAAGATTCGTGATAGGCCACAATCACTACCAGTTCACAGTGCTAGCCTTCGGACTAAAGTCCGCACCAAGAGTGTTCACGAAATGCCTAGCAGCAGCTGCAGCGCACCTTCGGAGGAGGAGCATACATGTATACCCCTACCTCGACGACTGGCTGGTAAAAGCAGGATCATACAGACTCTGCAAAAAACACATCAAACAAGTCATAGAAACACTGTCCACATTAGGTTTCTCAATACATTGGGAAAAATCGTCAACAGAACCCCAACAAATCAAGATATTCTTGGGGGCACAAATAGACAGCACACAGTCCAAGGTGTTCCCCAGCGACAAGAGAAGTATAGCGCTCCTGAGGGAAACACGTCATTACCGCAAGGGGCAAGTTCTGACAGTGAGGACGGTGAGCAGGCTAATGGGAATGATGGCATCATGCATCCACCTTGTCCCGCATATCAGACTGCACATGAGACCGTTCCAGGAATGGATACAACAGCAATGGTCACAAGCCACAGGGAGTTGGGAAGATCTAGTGGTTGTCACACACGCAGTGCAGAAAGAAATAGCGTGGTGGAAAGAAGAGAACATATTACAAGGGAAGCCATTCACACAGCCAACTCCAACAGTGACCATCACAACAGACGCCTCACAGCAGGGCTGGGGCGCGCACATGACCAGACTCCGCGTCAGGGGGCTCTGGTCACAACAAGATGCAGTGAAACACCAACTACCTAGAACTCAAAACTGTGTTCCTAGCCTTAAAAGCCTTTCAAAAGCAGCTTTACGGCCAGCGAGTGCTGATACAAACAGACAACACAACTGCAATGTTCTACATCAACAAGCAAGGTGGGACACAATCAGCACCGCTGTCAAGTCTGGCACAACAGATCTGGAGATGGGCCATCCCTCTAAGGATAGACCTGCTAGCAATACACCTCCCAGGAATAGACAATGTAGAAGCAGACCGACTCAGCAGGCAGACGTCTGCATCCCACGAATGGGAACTGAACCAACAGGAGGTGCAGCAACTGTTCCAAAAGTGGGGAACACCACGGATAGACCTCTTTGCAACACCCCACAATGCAAAATGCCAACATTACGCATCCAGACAGCCGGACCAAAGGTCCCTAGGGAATGCCCTATGGATAAGTTGGTCGAACGAATTTGCTTACGCTTTTCCCCCGATACCACTGTTACACAAAGTACTCAGCAAATGCAGGAGCAGCAGCATGACACTCATACTGGTGGCACCTCAGTGGGCCAGACAAACATGGTTCTCACAGATTATGGAAATGGCGCAGGAACCAGCACACAGGTTCAGCAGAAGGAAAGACCTCCTCACAATGCAAGACGGAAAAGTGCTCCACCCAGAACCAGACAGCCTCAGCCTAGCAGCATGGCTCCTGAGGACCTAGAATTCGCACACCTCAAACTACCTCCAAGCACCATGGCAGTACTCAGAGAAGCAAGGAGACCCACTACAAGAAAATGCTACATTGCAAAGTGGAAAAGGTTCTCACAATGGTGCATTACAGAGGGACTGCAACGAAAAGTCACAAAAGAATCAACAGTACTGCGATATTTAACACACCTACTACAAAGCGGGCTGAGCTACTCGTCACTAAGGGTTCACCTAGCAGCCATAGTGGCCTACACCAGGGGAGAAGCGGTGAAAAGCTTCTTCACCTCCCAAGTGGTCAAAAGATTCCTGGAAGGGGCTAAAAGAATAGCCCCCTAAAAGGATGCCAGCCCCAAGCTGGAACCTCAACACTGTACTGACACAGTTGATGAAATCACCATTTGAACCCATACACAAGAGCACACTGCACATGCTCACACTAAAAACGGCTTTCTTAGTGGCTATCACGTCACTGCGAAGAGTCAGTGAACTACAGGCTCTCACACTACAAGAGCCCTACTTGCAAATACACAAGGACAGAATTGTCATGAGGACGGACCCACACTTCCTGCCAAAGGTGGTGTCGCGGTTCCATATCAATCAAACAATACAGATACCAAGTTTCTTCCAGAAACCTTCAACACCCTCAGAAAAGGCGCTACACACGCTAGACGCCAGAAGGGCAGTGATGCACTACATAGAAAGGACGAAGGAATGCAGGAAAACAAAACAACTCTTCGTTTCCTTCGCAAGCAGTTTCCTGGGACGACCAGTAACAAAAAATACCATTGCACGGTGGATTGCACAAGCAATACAACTCTGCCACAAGCAGGCAGGACAAGAGTTACAAGGGGCCGCCCAGGCTCACTCAACAAGGAAAAGGGAGCAACGGTTGCGTTCCTAGCGAACACACCTATACAAGACATTTGCCAAGCGGCAACATGGTCTTCCGTGCACACGTTCACCAAACACTACTGTGTTGATATCCAAATGAACAAAGAGGCACAAGTAGGACAGAAGGTCTTACAGCACATTTTCAGCAACCAATGCTCATCTTCCACCCAACCACCGCAATAACAAAACCGCTACTAAGTCTATGCACAGCATAGTGAATCCAGAAAGATTCACGCTGCAAAACGAATAGTTTCTTACCTGTCGGTGTAGTTTTGCAGCTTGAAGACTTTCTGGATTCACTAGCGATCCCACCCGCCTCCGCCAGGAAGATAACATAGGAGGTTAAGGGTACAACTAAACTACATACAAGGTTTTAAAGGGATCAAAGAATAATTGAAGGATTAAAGGTTAAAGACATAGACAACAAAAAACTGTAAGAGGAAAAGAAAAAAAAAAAAAGAATCCGAAGATGGCTACCAAAGGTGGGAGCTTCCGCCGGAAGCGCGACGACGTCACCGAAGACACCAAATGGTGGGCGTCGCCGCCCACCTGGGCCAACAACAAAAAAAAAAAAAAGAAAAAGACAAAAACAAAGAAAAGACTACGAATCCGGACCCAACCACGAGATGGCGGAATAATGCACAGCATAGTGAATCCAGAAAGTCTTCAAGCTGCAAAACTACACCGACAGGTAAGAAACTATTCGTTTCACGGCCGCGCGGCCATTGCTTGTTCAGCTTGCCTTCTAGTTTTGGAGTTTTGTGAGGGCAGATTCATTGACACGTGTAAACAGGGCAAACAGACACGTCATCTGACGCACTTGGCTTGGGCCAACACTAAAATTAAACAACTCAAAATAGTCATTCCGAATATTAGGCTCTAGCTCACTTATGGAACTAAAAATATCACCCACGGTATGAAATTTGATTTATTTTAGTTGCACCACTGCTGCGTAGGAAAGCACTTTGTGACGCCATTGACTTCCATCTGCCATTGCTAAAGGTATGGCCGGCTGCGCCCGCTTTCAGATGCCAGAGAGGACTGACTTAGCACCTCGTGACTGCGCGTCCTTGTCACACAAGTGACTCACGCCCATTATTACACTGTTTTATAAATCTCCCATGGTGATACCAGGCGCTTCATGTGACTGTCACTGTCCATGTCATTAACGGCAGAGGCTTCAGGCAAATGGGTGCTCTGTGTATGGGTGGCTGTAAACAAACACGCCATTAAAACAAAAACAAAGGCGTGTGACTAATTCAATTGCAATGAGTGCCAGATGCCGAGACCATAACGGGATTCGTAAGTGAGGAGTTCCCCAAACTAAGGAAGGAGTTCCCGACTTCAGAAATAGCTTTGTCATCATGCAGAACAGGAATATACTGGAACTTCTTGTGGGAATGCCTTTGATTCTCAGTTGAGCACATGCCCCGAAGGAAGGCAGACTCATGCTCTATTTTTCACACCCACTTCTAAGAATCATAATGTACACGCATTTTACCGAAGCTGATTTGTGCGGCGTGCTGGTAAATGCTTTCTGGTATATGATTTCCATCAAATATTCTTTAAAGTGGTGCCCTCAGTCTGCGGTCAAGTAGTCAAAAAGGCAAGGTTTCCACATAATGCCAGTTTTCCCTGCAATCTCTCTTAATTTTTTCCTTTTCTGTTCTGGCGGTAGAAAGCTATAGCTCATTTTTTTTAATTTTTTTTATTTTATAAAAGGGTCCAATGGAAGCCTATTACCATGATTTAAATATATATATTGACAAACAAGGAGTAGGATTTTTGAGACAACTGTTAAGGCCAAGTAAAGACATAATTTAGGGTCTACTAGAGTGCTCCAGTGCACTATTTTTTGAAAGCAGAACTCATAATTGTTGGCAGGAAACTGTGCTCCTGCATACAAAACAAGCATTGGCATAGCCAATAGGTCTCGCCTTTGGGACCTTATAAGTGTTTAGCCATGCAACAGTTGATGTTGTTGCACCAAGGATATTGTGCTGCATAACTAAATACTTATAAGGTCCCAAAAGCGAGACCTATTGGCTATGCCAATGCTTGTTTGACTAAGTTTTTGAGATTTTTCTCACTTTTTTTCGAGTCGATATCGACTCCTGGTGCAGTTAGGGATGCCCGGTTTTAAATCCTGCGAGGACTCATCGGATGATGTCGGTGACGGACCCGCACCGCGTGTCTCTTCTGCCTGGGGTGCGACCACGACCACAAGTCGTGCCCCGACTGCCGGTCCATGGCTCCGAAGTCTTTGCGGGAGAGGTCCCGAAAGCTGCTTGAAGCCCGGCAGTCTGCTCCGCGCCGTGACAGGTCCCGGTCCAGAGGGAGGTCGAGGGACCGTGCGCGGAGTCACCATCGGCGATCTTCGGGATCGAAGTCTTCGCACTCTGGGTCAGGTAAGGCGAAGCACAAGAAGTCGAAGAAACGTCATCGTTCTTCGACTTCCCCTCGCGTGACCCGGCTGAGGGTACGGGTGGTGCCGCTCCGGCGGAGTCCATGGAGTCTCCGCCCGACTACCCGCCCTTCCCGGGGTCGTCGGCGACTCCGGCCCAGATACAGGACTTCCTGTCGGCCATGGCTCGCCTCTTTGGGCCGTCAGGTCCTGTGGTGCGCCTTCGGGCCCCGCGGTCCCGCATGGGTGTCCTCGCATTTCATCGCCGGCGGCTCCGGCCCTGGCGTCGCTGTCGGCGCCGCAGGACACCCTTGGATCCAGGCCTGGATCCCGGTCGACGCCGGTTGACCTCGTTACGCCCCCACCGGCACCGATCCTGACGCCACCCGCTCCTCGGGACGACGTCGACCTCAGATTCAGCCCCGAAGTGGACGCGGCGTCGGTCGATGCCGTTCTCGACGCCGTTTGGGGATTTCTATCCCCATGTCCCTGCTCCATATTTTCGGCCTGTTGAACAGCCTGAGGAGCAAGGGGAGGACTGGGAGGGGTCGGACGACCCTCTCGCTGCAGCCTGCGAGTCTGAACAGGACTGGGCTGCGGAATTGGGGGACGCCAGTGGTCTGGATACCTCACCAGACCTTGGCATGCTGTCTCCTCCTACCGTGGCAACGGAGGAGGGAGCCAGTTACGCAGTGGTGTTGCGTAGGGCGGCGGAGGCCCTACACCTCCAGCTCCTTACTGTGGCCGTCCGTACTAACCTCCTGACAGAGGTGCTTCAGCCAGCAGCTACTTCTGCGGAGCCGCTGCTGCCCTTTAATGAAGCCCTTTCGGACGTTCTTTTGGGCACTTGGTCCAGGCCCACCACAGGGGCTCCTGTGGACAGGAACGTGGCCCGACGCCATCGCCCGGCTCCGGGTGACCCCATTTTCCTCTCCCAACACCCCACCCCCGAGAGCTTGGTTGTCCAAGCCTCTGCTTCCCCAACCGCCTTCCCTTCCGCCCCACCGGATAGGGAATCCAAGAAGCTGGATCAGTTTGGGAAGATTTTCTCTTCCACCAGCTCTGCGCTGCGGTCCGTGAACACCGCATGCCTCTTGGGCCGTTATTCCCACTGCCTGTGGAATACGGTGGCGAACGTGCTGTCTCAGTGTGCGGAGGAGGCCCGGCCTGCTCTCGCCCAGGCTGTTGCAGAGGGGAGAGACGCAGCCAAGTTCATGATCCGTTGTGGTCTAGACACCGCCGACTCACTGGGCAGATCCATTGCAACGACGGTGGCGGTTCACCGCCACGCCTGGTTGAGAACCACTGGATTTTCAGGGGATGTCCAAAACACCCTTATGGACATGCCCTTTGATGGCCGTCGCCTCTTCGGTGACAAAGTGGACAGTGCGTTGGAGCGATTTAAGGACTCACGGGCTATGGCCTAGTCCTTGGGGCTCTCGGCAGTCCGCCCTCCTCCACCTTCCGCTTTTCGCTCCTTTCGTGGCACAGGAAGGGGCGCCACACAGCGTTTGCAACAGAGCCACAGGCCGGCGCAACAGTCATCCCAGCGCGGACGTGCGTTCCGCCTTGGCGGACAAAGGGGCCAGCGGGCGGGTCAGACCACCACCACCCCCGCCACCAAACCTTCCTAGTCCGAATTTTCAGGTCCATCACACGCCAGTGGGCGGCAGGCTCCGCCATCACCTCCCCCACTGGCGCACCATCACTTCGGACAGGTGGGTTTTAGAGATGGTCCGAAGGGGCTACTCCCTCCCCTTCGAGACTACCCCCCCAGCCATGCCACCTCAATACCACCGCATGTTGGGGGATCACTTGGTGCTTCTTCAGCAGGAAGTTGCGGCCCTCTTCGCCAAGGGCGCCATCGAGCGCGTTCCGACGCACGAAGTAGGTCGTGGTTGCTATTCCCACTACTTTGTGGTGCCCAAGAAGGACAAAGGCCTGTGTCCTATCTTGGACCTCCGGAACGTCAATCGCTTCCTTCGCAAAGAAGTTCAAGATGCTCACTCTAGCTCAGGTCTTGTCTGCTCTCGACCCACGACTGGATGGTGGTGCTGGACTTGCAGGACGCCTATTTCCACATCCCCGTCCTGCCAGCCCACAGGCGTTACCTACGGTTCATGGTAGGCCACGAGCACTTTCAGCTTACCGTGCTCCCCTTTGGCCTTACCAGCGCCCCTCGGGTGGTCACCAAGGTGATGGCGGTGGTCGCAGCTCATCTGCGCAGATCAGGGGTCTCAGTCTTCCCCTATCTCTACGACTGGTTGTTGAAGGCCGGCTCGCCCCAGACAGTCGTCTCCCACCTCAAGACTACGACCGACCTCCTGCACTTGCTGGGGTTCTCCATCAATGTGCCGAAGTCGCACCTGATTCCCTCCCAGCAGCTTCTCTTTATCGGAGCGGTTCTGGACATGGCGCAGTTTCGGGTCTAACCTCCCGAACAGCGGGTCCGGGACATTCGGGCTCTGATTCCCATCTTTCAGCCCCTGTCCTGGGTTTCGGTCAGAGTGACTCTGAGGCTGCTGGGCTTCATGGCCTCCTGCATCCTGCTGGTCAATCATGCCAGGTGGCGTATGCGGGCTCTGCAGTGGGACCTGAAGTTCCAGTGGGCGCAGCATCAGGGAAACCTGTCCGATCACGTCCAGATCTCGGAGGGCACTGCACGACAGTTGCAGTGGTGGCTCACGGACCGGCATTGGGTCGACGGCAGATCCCTCTCCCTTCCCCAACCGGAGTTCACAGTGGTGACGGATGCGTCCCTCCTGAGATGGGGCGGCCACATGGGAGAGGCGGAGATCAGAGGCCTCTGGTCTCCAGCGGAGTCCCGGCTCCATATCAACCTTTTGGAGCTACGGGCGATCAGGCTTGCACTGAAAGCATTCCTTCCCTCTGTCAAGGGGAGAGTAGTGCAGGTGTTCACGGACAACACCGCCGCCATGTGGTACTGCAACACACAGGGTGGGGTGGGGTCGTGGACACTCTGTCAAGAGGCTCTGCGTCTCTGGACATGGCTGGAACATCAGGGCATGTCTCTGGTGGTTCATCACCTGGCAGGTTCTCTGAACGCCAGGGCGGACAAACTCAGCCGCAGGTGCATGCTCGATCACGAATGGCGTCTTCACTCGGAGGTGGCGCAAGGTCTCTTTCAGCAGTGGGGAGAGCCTTGGTTAGATCTATTCGCCACCGAATAGAACACGCAATGTCATCAGTTCTGCGCGTTGGAATTTCCAAGGCGGCACTCGCTCGGTGACGCTTTTCGTCGCGAGTGGATTTGCGGTCTGTTGTACGCCTTTCCGCCTATACCACTTCTGCCCAGAGTGCTGACGAAGATCAGGCGCGACTGGGCCCAAGTCATTCTTGTGGCTCCGGACTGGGCTCGAAGAGTATGGTATCACGAGCTACTCAGTATGAGCATCGATCCGACTGCCTCTTCGGGAGGATCTTCTGTCGCAGCAGCAGGGGACGGTCCTCCACCCGAACCTGTCCAGCCTCCACCTCTTTGCGTGGAGATTGAGCGGCGGCAGTTGATTCCCTTTGACTTGCCTCCTGAAGTTTGTGACGTTATTCTGGCAGCCAGGCGTCCCTCCACTAAATCGGTATACGTCTGCAGGTGGAACAAATTTGTGGCATGGTGCACAGCAAAGGCTGTGGATCCCCTTTCTGCCCCTCTTTCTGAGGTTCTTCTGTTCCTTCTTTCTTTGGCCCAGCAGGACTCTGCTCTGGGCACTATCAAGGGCTACCTTTCTGCTATTTCGGCCTTTCTCAGGCTCCCTGATCAGCCCTTTCTTTTCAAGTCCCCTGTTGTAAATAGGTTTCTTAAAGGCATTACTCACCTTTTTCCTCCTATTGCTTTCGTGATGCCTCAGTGGGACTTGAATCTGGTTCTGACATACTTGATGTGCGCTCCCTTTGAGCTACTTCACAACTGTCCTTCGTCTTTTGACGTTAAAGACTGCTTTCCTGGTGGCCATCACTTCCGCCAGGCGGGTGAGTGAGCTCCAGGCTCTTTCCTGTAAGCCTCCTTTCCTTTCAGTCCATCCGGACAAGGTTGTGCTCGGGCCCCGTCCTTCCTTTTTGCCAAATGTGGTTACAGCCTTTCACATTGGGCAGACTATTACCTTGCCCACCTTTTTTCCGCCACCGCATCCTTCCAGAGAGGAAGAGCAGCTCCACCGTCTGGACCCAAAACGTGCGCTTTCTTTTTATCTTAACCGCACACAGCAGTTCCGGGTGGATGACCAGCTTTTTGTTGGCTACGTTGGCACCAAGAAAGGTCGGGCGGTCCATAAGAGAACCATCTCCCGCTGGGTTGTCTTGTGTATCAAAGCCTGTTACTCTTTGGCTAAAAAAGAACCTCCGGTGGGGCTGTGTGCTCATTCCACCAGAGCTACTGCAGCCACTAGTGCATTGGGACGTGGTGTCCCCCTGCAAGACATATGTCAGGCAGCCACGTGGGCCTCGCTGCACACGTTTATCAAACATTACTGCCTGGACAGCCAAGTCCGGAGAGACGGCTTCTTTGGCAGTTCTGTTCTCCGTGACTTTCTGGTGTGATCTTTGTTCGCAGACCCACCACCGGGGTTGGTATTGCTGGGGTATCTATTCTAAGGTAAGGAATCTATCACTGTGTTTCTTTCAGATGCACAAGTTACTTACCTTCGGTAACGATATATCTGTAAAACATTAGTAGTGATAGATTCCTTACCGCCCCACCCATCCTCCCCGTTCTGCGAACTGATTTCTAGTGTTAAGGTCATCCCTTTCAGGGCCCTAGTTTCAATGCACCAGTGGTCAGTATCTTGCATGGCTCTGCGTTCCTGGCGCGGAAAGTAGTGTACAGAACTGACGGCGCGCGTGGGCGGCGTCCAAGTAGCGCCCGCGACGTCATCTCGGCGACCACAACGACTGACGCGGAGCCGCACGACGCCCCTACCGACGCGCAGGGGTACTGCTGATAAACTTTCCGGATCCAGTCTGACGCCTGGGGATATTCTAAGGTAAGGAATCTATCACTACTAATGTTTCTTACAGATATATAGTTACCGAAGATAAGTAACTTATGCAATGGGTCAAGAGCCTGCTGCTCTTGGGAGCCTGAAACAATGCACATCCTGGGACGAGTTGCCAAGCCTCCTCCACCAGGATGGGCAGGGTTCACGGAGGGGAAGCTTCAAATGCTTGCCGCCTTTGTGAGCTTCCCCAGGCCACTTGCTGCTTTCAGGAACTGGTCCCCACTGGTTCTGACCCCCACTTTGGGCGGGAGAACCGGCGGGGAAAACGTGAGGAAGAGAAGTGTGCCTACCTCTGCAAACTCCACCCCTCAGTTGGGGGTGGCGAGGTAAAGCACAACTCAGTCTCTGCCATCTTACAGATGGGGGGACCCAGCCAACCAGGGAAAGGCTTATGCCCCCCTCCCACTGGAGGTTGGCATAATAGAGGGTGTACCCACCCCATGGAAGGGACCCATTGGTCCCAACCTTTTTACCTACCTGTAACGCCCCTAAATCTAGTGTTTAGGGGCACCCCTGAATCTTGCTTTCTCAGACCAGAAGTAACTACAAGAAAAGGAGGACCGAACAGCTGTGCCGAAGCTAACGAGGAAGACGCCCACTGACTTGGCCCCAGCCCTACCGGCCTGTCTCCACCTCGAACCTGCTCCTGCGAAATCCCGGTGCCCGGGCCCTAGTTTCAATGCACCAGTGGTCAGTATCTTGCCCTGCAGCCTCCAACCTCGAAAGCCCCGGAGGACCTGCCTGCCTTCAACCACAAAGATTGTCTCTCCCGTGAAAACGGGATTTGTTCATCTCCAACCTCTGGCTCCGACCGGAAACCACACCACTCTGCACCCTCCGTCCACAGCCCAAACTCGAGTGGGCAAACACCACGAGGAGGTCTTCCCGGCGATCCTGACCCGAGATGTTGCGACCCCTGACCTGCCTCAAACCTCCAGCCGATGCCTGCTGCCTAAATCCGGAAGGTCCCCCCAACTGCGACCAGGAGCTGGTAAGATCCGACCCTAAAAGGCACCCCTGCACCCGACGCCCCACGGCCTTGGGTGGCCCAACCGACGGTGCCTAACCAATCCCCAGCATCCCAACTTACCTCTCAAAGTGGTGGTCGCACCCAGAAGACCTTCGTCCCCAAGCCTGCAGTGCCTTTGCAAACCGGATGTTCCCCATTGCAAACAGGGCGCCCTGACGTCGAAACAGCACCCTGCACCCGGCCGCCCTAGTGGCGCTGAGTGTGCATCTTTGGTGCTACTTTGTTTCCCCATTTGCCCTGAGCTAGAGTCCAGGAGCTTGGCTCCCACACCCAAGTGGCCTGCTCGTCAGCAGCCTCCAACCGGAGGCCCCCTATCCCCCATTGGATAATATTGGTTCCTCAGCACTCTGCACCCGGCCGCCCTAGTGCCGCTGAGGGTGTAACGAGAGTGCATCCCTGACCCTGGGGGAACCCTGGTTCTAACCCCAGAAACTCAACCCCAGAGACCGAGTACTTGCCTGTTAACCGATAACTTAATTTCTCTCCATAGGAATACATTGACTGTTTTCCCTTAAATTGTTCCAAGTGTGGAGTTGATTTGTATGACCTGAAAAACTACAACTGTGCAAAACTGATTTCACTTATGTTCGAGGCATATGAGCTGTAGATCATATTCTTTAGCATAGATCGCCATCTGGTGTTGGGTCCGGATGTTTGCACTTTGTTTTTGTTCGAAGAAGTCTTTGCAGTCACGAGGTAGGTGACTCCTCCTTTCGGTGATAGTGCGCATGGGCATCAACTCCATCCCCAGATTGTTTTTTTCCGCCATCGGGTTCGGATGTGTATTGCTGCTCTCCGTTTCGGTATCGTTTTCGAAAACCTTTGACGCGCAATCCTCTACCCTCGACGGTATTGTTTATCGATCGCGGTTTCCCATTCGACGTGCATCGTGAAAGCTGTGAAAACCTTCGATCGGGAACTTCGAGGCGGGCCGTCGGGCCTACCCGTGCTGACCACGCCAGCAGTTGATGGAATGGACTCCATTCAAGCTATGTCCCGGGTGTCCTGCTAAGTTTCCACACACCGACTTGCACGAGGTCTGCAACCTCTGCTTATCCCCGGAACACGACGAAAAGGACTGTGAAGCGTGTCAATCATTCCGATCGAAGAAGACCATTCGTGATTGTCTGGCTCGATGCCAAGAGATGCAACGCAGCAGCGGCTCCGTACCAGACATCTTCGGCGAAGATTCTGATTTCCACTGTCAAGATCCAGAAGCCGAGGAAGAACTGGTCTCCTTGTCCGAAGCCAATACCGACATGGAAGAAGAACTGAACATCACTCCGGGTCAACGTACCGTTAGTACAGATCCCCATGTGCCCAGTCACCCAAAATCTAAGGCTCCGGTATCGCCTTCGCCCTCGGGCTCAGGTCGGCACCGATAAAGTTTCAGATGCCCCGCCCTCCAGCCCGGCTATGAAACACAAACACAAGCCTTCGTGCTCCAGCCAGCCCAATTCCGGCGCCGAACCAACACCTTCGGCACCGAAACACAAACCAAAGACTTTGCCAGTCTCCACACCACCGAAGACACCTTCGACACCGAAGCCCTCTGAGCCGAAATCCTCCAAACAAAAAAGCCCCGGATCCGAAAGCCTCCAAACCTAAGGCCTCGGAGCCGAAATCGACACCTAAAGGCTCGGAGCCAAAACCCTCCGCGCCGAGAAGTTCGGAGCCGAAACATGCTACTCTGAAAACTTCAGAGCCAAACCAGCTAAAACCAAGCACTCTGACTCAAAACACTCGACACCTAAAGACTCTCAGCCTAAATCTTTGACGCCGAAATCAACCCCATCCAAAGAACCTCGGTCCGAAGACCTACCTTTGGATCCCAAACAAAAGAGACTATTGACCCTGAAACTGGACACCTCCAGGCCACTCTTTCTAAAAAAACGGAAACTGGATCTCAGAGGATTATCCTATACCTCTGAAGAACAAGCATTGGCATAGCCAATAGGTCTCGCTTTTGGGACCTTATAAGTATTTAGTTATGCAGCACAATATCCTTGGTGCAACAACATCAACTGTTGCATGGCTAAACACTTATAAGGTCCCAAAGGCGAGACCTATTGGCTATGCCAGTGCTTGTTTTTTTAGAACCTTTCACACTAGCCCCTTTCTCTCTCTTTACCCTGTGCCTGTTACTCCACTCTTTGCAGTAAACGTGATCACCTCTACTCCCCTCTAACCTCCATCTCTCAACTTGTGTTATAATACTCAGTGCCGCTTATTTTTCTGCTCACTTCATTCCACAAGAGTAGCATATTCCCCTGACGCCATTCATCACATTGGTGATGAAATAAAGGCATGTCTGAAATTACTCTTAAATATGCCGTAGGCTACTGTATGATAAATACTCTTATCCTATTGGCTCCTTTTTTTGTCCTCATGCCTCAATTATAATGGGCGGAACCGATTGCTACTCGCATCTAAAAACGCATCTGAGCGCTCAGTGTTAATCGCGGTAGGTGTGGCCATTGGAAAGTGCCCTTCTTATTGGTTGTTCTTACTATCGCTCATGTTCGAGGCTAAAGGGGCAGGACCGATTGCGGTCCGAGCAGGCTGCACCCCGCTATCCCTAGTTTAACATCTCATGGTGGGCGTGGTCTTAAAAAGAGTCCAGCCCTCTAGCCATTGGCCATAGCTACTGCCCGTCAACTACTAATTACCAATCGATATGTCCAATCGGTGCCGGGGGAGGAGCATAGGCCTGTGGTATCAGATTCTGCTTTCAGTCGGGGGAAATCGAAGTCAGGGTGGCTTAAGGCGGCGGTTAAATGATAAAATAGGAAATAAAACCACCGGGGAACAGAGGGCTGGGGCCCGCCCAAGCCACCAGTCGATACCGCGAACAGCAGGTGAGTGAGAGCCGATATCAGCCGGCAGCCCACCAGATTGGGTTTTAATCGATTGCACAGTTAGTATCGCCACCGATACCAAAGTTGAATGATGCACAATCGATTAATCGGTTTCATTGTTTAGCGGAGTGATGAAAAGGGGGTGGGGCTGCAAAATGGCAACCGCGAGAAGGTCACACATTTGTTGTCAACTCGTGAAACAAGGACGGCACAAGAGCTACCAAGTCATGTAAGGGTGGAGTCTTCATGCTGCCGCGTTAGAAAACGAGTGGTGCGCGCGAAAGTGATCGTGTGCTGTTAGGGTGCCGCGAGCGCTTAATGAGCCATGAGTGACGGAAAGCCGTCAGCAGCGTGAGAGAGGAGCGGGGGCGAGCGCGGCAGCGTGCAGAGCTGACCACACGCTCGTGCACCATGGCCTTTTGCTCGCGCGTAACCGCCCGAAAAGGCCACGACGCACGAGCGTGTGGTCAGCTTCTGAAACCCCCTTACATAAAGTCTCGCCAGGGCAGCGCTTGCGCGCTACTCGAGGCTCGACCTAAAAAGGACATGGGTACTAACCCTTCTCCCCCTTACATGCCTCCCTCTCCTAATCCAAATTTGATAATTACACCATCAAATTCACCACCTCCACTATCACCTGACCCACAGGATGAAGGGGATGGGGATGAAGAGCATGATGTGCGACAAGATCAGGACATACCACAGGACACTGATCCCTGGGAGAATTATGATGGGGAACCAGATCAAGATAACGACCCCGACCTGTATCCCTCCAGACCCTCCCCACCCGATGACAACATTGGCTATGTTCAGCTGATCAACAGGGCTGCCCAATACCACGGGGTGGAGCTTCATACAGACCCTCTAGAAGAGGATTTCCTAGTTGAAACACCAACGCACTCACAAAGGTCTACTCCTACATTACCAATGCTCAAGGGCATGTTAAAGCATACAGATGAGGTATTCAAAGACCCAGTCAGATCAAGAATACTCACACCACGAGTAGACAACAAATACAAGCCCGCTCCTACACACCCCGCATACATAAAAGGTCAGTTGCCCTTAGATTCTCTGGTAGTGTCCAACGCCCACAAGAGAGCTAACTCCCAAACTACAGGCGACGCCCCTCCTCCTGACAAGGAGTCCAAACTCATTGATGCCTCAGGCAAAAGAGTGGCTTCTCAGGCTAACCACTGGCGTATTGCCAACGCTCGTGCTCTTATAGCACGTTACGATAGGGCTCACTACAATGAGTTGGAAAAACTCATGCAACACTTGCCAGATGAGTTCAAAACCAAAGCCAATGACCTCATTCAGAAAGGTAAGCTCATCACCAATACTTCCATTAAATGCGCACTAGATGCGGCAGACGCAGCATCTCGTGCCATCGACACTAGCGTACTATTACGCAGACACGCTTGGCTTCGAATCTCTGGATTCAAGCAGGAGGTACAGTCCTCCATACTTAAGATGCTCTTTATCAAAAGGCTGATTTTCGGGCCAGCTGTCGACACGTCCCTAGAAAAGATGAAAAAAGAAACAAACTGCAAAGTCCACGGGGGCTTTACAATTGCCTTCTAGCAGAGGTTCCTTTCGCTGCTCCTTTTATAGGGGTGGCTCAAACAGTGTCCACAGATATTCTCTCCTCCTCTTACAAGGGCCAATCCCCCTCTTCCAGAGGTTATTTTCGAGGAGGCTACAGAGGAAATAATAATAAGGGAAGAGGCAGAGGTAACTCCACCCGCACTTCCCCTGCCATCTAACGGTGACTTCCCTCCACTACCCCCGATCATTCCACTCCTGTCGGGGGACGTCTCTCACAGTTCCTACCTGTCTGGAATTCAATCACCTCAGACAAGTGGGTAAGACAAATTATCCAGTATGGTTACTGCCTGGAACTTACCAGCACTCCCCCCAAATATTCTACCAAAACAACGTGTAATGTCACCAAAACATCTCACCCTTTTAAAACAAGAGGTTCTTTCTCTGTTAGAAAAACATGCGATAGAACCAGTCCCATTGCATCATCAAGGGACCGGAGTGTACTCCCTGTGTTTATCTGAAAGAGACACGTTAGTGACAGATTCCTTACCTTAGAATATCCCCAGGCGTCAGGCTGGATCCGGAAAGTTTTTGCGTAGCAGTACCCTTGCGCGTCGGTAGGCGGCGTCGTGTGGCTCCGCGTCCGTCGTTGGCGTCGTGATCGCCGGGATGATGTCGCGGGCAGTACTTAGGCGCCGCCCCTGCGCGCTGACGTCAGTTCTTCTTTTTCCGCGCCAGCAAGCGCAGATCCGGGAAGAGCAGTGCCCTAGTCATTTTTTGACTAACTTTTTTGGTGAATTTTTCACTGTTTTCTCGAATCGACTTCAAGGTGTCGTAGGGATGCCCGGTTTTAAAGGTTGCGGCGCCTGTGCTCGGATGATGTCCATCACAGACCCGCATCGGGAGTGTCTCTTCTGCCTCGGCCGAGGCCACGACACGGAGTCGTGTTCCGACTGCCGGGCCCTCAACCCGAAAGCTTTGCGAGAGCGGTCTCGAAAGCTCCTCGAGGCCCGGCATTCGGCTCCGCGCAAGCCCCGGTCGCGTGAGAGAGCAAGGGGTCGGTCGCGGAGTCCTCACCGGTCGTCGGCATCGAAGTCTTCGTCGTCCGGTAAGTCCAAGCACAAAAAGTCCAAAAAGCATCGTCGCTCTAGGACTTCGCCTCGCCGGTCTCGCGACTCTGCTGAGGCCCCTCCCGGCACCGCCCCCGCGGCCCCGGACATGCCTGTGGAGTCGCCCCCGCAATACCCGTCCTTCCCGGGTTCGGGGGCGGATCCGGCCCAGATACAGGAATTCCTGTTGGCCATGGCCCGCCTCTTCGGGCCTCAAGGTCCCTCCGGTGCGCCTTCGGGCCCCGCGGGCCCTGATGGGGTTGCTCCGGCGTCGCCGACGACTCCGGCCCCGGCGTCGCCCGTGCCTCCAGCCTCGATTCCGGCCCCGGCCTCGATCCCGGCTCCGCAACCCCCATCGACGCCGGTCGACCTAACCACACCTCCGCCGATGTCTCCGGTGCCGTTCTCGACGCCGCCTGGGGCTCCGGGCGGCGTCGTCCCCCAGTTCCTTCCGGCTCCGGACATGGACCCGGACCGACGTCGCTCGACGCCGGTTCTGGCGCCGATGGGACCTTGGGTCCCAAATGTCCCTCCTCCTCATTTTGAACCAGAGGAGGACCAGGAGGACTGGGAGGGGTCTGATGACCCTCTGGCACAACAGTGTCAGTACGATGAGGACTGGGCAGAGGGTCTAGGGGATGCCAGTGGTCTAGATACTTCCCCTGACACTGGCATGCTGTCTCCTCCCGTGGCTACGGAGGAGGGAGCCAATTTTGCAACGGTGTTGCGTAGGGCGGCTGGAGCCTTACGTCTCCAACTCCCTACTGTGGCGGTCAAGACTAATCTCTTGACAGAGGTGCTTCAGCCGGCAGCCTCCTCTACGGAGACTGTGCTGCCGTTTAACGATTCCCTCACTGACGTTCTTTTGGGCGCCTGGTCCAAGCCCAACACAGGGGCTCCTGTGGATAGGAACGTGTCCCGACGCCATCGCCCAGCTCCGGGCGACCCCCTGTTTCTCTCTGTCCACCCCACTCCTGAGAGCTTGGTTGTCCAAGCCTCCGCGGTTGTCCAAGCCTTCGCTTCCCAAACCGCCTTCCCTACCGCCCCTCCGGATAGGGAATCCAAACGCCTGGATCAATTTGGGAAGAAGGGTTTTTCTTCCTCCAGTGCTGGCTTGCGGTCCATCAACACCGCTTGTCTTTTGGGCCGATATACCCACTCCTTGTGGGATTCGGTGGCGACTGTTTTGCCCCAGTGTTCTGAGGAGGTCCAGACACTGCTTTCCCGCGCCATTGCGGAAGGAAGGGATGCGGCCAAATACACAATACGATGTGGCCTTGATACCGCCGACTCGCTGGGCAGGTCTATTGCAACGACGGTGGCGCTGCGACGCCACGCCTGGCTGAGAACCACTGGTTTTTCAGGGGATGTCCAGAATACTCTCATGGACATGCCCTTTGATGGAGTCGGTCTTTTTGGGTCCAAAGCAGACCATGCGTTGGAGCGCTTTAAGGACTCACGGGCTACTGCCAAGTCCCTGGGCCTTTCTGCTACACGCCCTCCGCTGACTTCTGCTTTTCGCCCCCATCGTGGCCACGGAAGGGGCGCCCCGTCACGTCAGCAGCCCAGCCACCGGCCCGAGCAGCAGGCGTCTTCGCGTGGCCGAGGACGTGGATTCCGCCGTGGCGGATCGGGCAACCAGCGTGCGGGTCAGGCCACCACCTCCAACCCGTCCGCGGCCTCCAAGCCCTCCTAGTCCCTCCTTTCACGTGCACAGCACGCCAGTAGGGGGCAGGGTCCGCCATCACCTTCCCCACTGGCGTACCATCACCTCGGACAGGTGGGTCTTGGACATTGTCCGAAGGGGCTACTCCCGCCCCTTCGAGACCACCCCCCCAGCCATGCCACCTCAATTCCACCGCATGTCAGGGGATCACTTGGTACTTCTGCAGAAGGAAGTCACGGCCCTCTTGGCCAAGAGGGCCGTCGAGCGTGTTCCGACCCCAGAAGTAGGGCGTGGTTGCTACTCCCACTACTTTCTGGTGCCCAAAAAGGACAAGGAGGACATGCGTCCTATCTTGGACCTCCGGAACGTCAATCGCTTCCTCCGGAAGGAGAAGTTCAAGATGCTCACCCTAGCTCAGGTCTTGACTGCCCTCGACCCTGGAGACTGGTTGGTAGTGTTGGACTTGCAGGACGCCTATTTCCACATCCCCGTTCTGCCGGCCCACCGGCGTTACCTTCGGTTCACGGTAGGCCTCGAGCATTTTCAGTTCACCGTGCTCCCCTTTGGCCTTACCAGTGCCCCTCGGGTGTTCACGAAAGTGACGGCGGTGGTCGCAGCTCATCTGCGCCGGGCAGGGGTTTCAGTCTTCCCCTACCTCGGCGACTGGCTGCTGAAGGCGGGCTCGTCCCAGGCAGTCGTCTCCCACCTCCAGACTACGGCCGAACTCCTGCACTCGCTGGGGTTCTCCATCAATGTGCCGAAGTCGCATCTGATTCCTTCTCCACAGCTCCTTTTCATCGGAGCAGTTCTGGACACGACGCAGTTTCGGGCCTATCCTCCCGAACGGCGAGTCCGGGATATTCAGGCTATGATTCCGATCTTTCAGCCTTTATCCTGGGTTTCGGTACGGATGACCCTGAGGCTGCTGGGCCTCATGGCCTCCTGCATCCTGCTGGTCAATCATGCCAGATGGCATATGCGGGCTCTGCAGTGGGACCTGAAGTTCCAGTGGGGGCAGCACCAGGGCAACCTGTCCGATCACGTCCAGATCTCGGAGGGGACTGCAAAACAGTTGCAGTGGTGGCTCTCGAACCGGCAATGGGTCATGGGCAGATCCCTCTCCCTTCCCCAGCCAGAGCACACAGTTGTGACGGACGCGTCCCTTCTGGGATGGGGCGGTCACATGGGAGAGGCGGAGATCAGAGGCCTCTGGTCTCCGGCGGAGTCCCGGCTCCATATCAACCTTCTGGAGCTCCGGCGATCCGACTTGCACTCAAGGCATTCCTTCCCTCTGTCAAAGGGAAGGTAGTGCAGGTGTTCACAGACAACACCACCGCCATGTGGTACTGCAACAAACAAGGCGGGGTGGGGTCTTGGACCCTTTGTCAGGAGGCTCTGCGCCTCTGGACATGGCTGGAATATCAGGGCATGTTCCTGATGGTTCAACACCTGGCAGGTTCCCTGAACGCCAGGGCGGACGAACTCAGCCGCAGGTGCATGATGGATCACGAATGGCGTCTTCACTCGGAAGTGGCGCAAGGACTCTTTCTACAGTGGGGAGAGCCTTGGTTAGATCTATTCGCCACCGAAGAGAACGCGCAATGTCATCAGTTCTGCGCGTTGGAATTTCCAAGGCGGCACTCGCTCGGCGACGCTTTCGTCACGAGTGGAGTTGCGGTCTGTTGTACGCCTTTCCGCCTATACCACTTCTACCCAGAATGTTGAAGAAGATTCGGCACGACCGGGCCCAAGTCATTCTTGTGGCTCCGGACTGGGCTCGAAGAGTTTGGTATCCCGAGCTACTCAATATGAGCGTAGATCCCCCGATCCGTCTGCCTCTTCGGGAGGATCTTCTGTCGCAGCAGCAGGGGACGGTCCTCCACCCGAACCTGTCCAGTCTACACCTGCTTGCGTGGAGATTGAGCGGCGGCAGTTGATTCCTTTCGACTTGCCTCCCGACGTTTGTGATGTGATTCTGGCAGCCAGGCGTCCCTCCACTAAGGTGGTATACGCCTGCAGGTGGAACAAATTTGTGGCATGGTGCACAGCAAAGGCTGTGAATCCCCTTTCTGCCCCTCTTTCTGAGGTCCTTCTGTTCCTTCTTTCTCTGGCCCAACAGGGTTCTGCCCTGGGTACCATCAAGGGTTATCTTTGTGCTATCTCGGCCTTCCTCAGGCTCCCTGATCAGCCCTCCCTTTTCAAGTCCCCTGTTAACAGGTTCTTAAAAGGCATTACTCACCTCTTCCCTCCTGTTCCGTTTGTGATGCCTCAGTGGGACTTGAACTTGGTTCTTAACTTTTTAATGTGCGCTCCCTTTGAGCCTCTACATAACTGTCCTCTTCGTCTTCTGACTCTGAAGACAGCCTTTCTGGTGGCCATCACCTCCGCTCGGCGGGTGAGTGAGCTCCAGGCTCTATCTTGCAAACCTCCCTTTCGGTCTGTTCATCCAGACAAGGTTGTTCTTCGGACGCGTCCGTCCTTCTTGCCAAAGGTGGTTACTGCTTTCCACATTGGGCAGACCATCACTTTGCCCACCTTCTTTCCGCCTCCGCATCCTTCCAGAGAGGAAGAGAGGCTCCACCGTCTGGACCCAAAACGTGCGCTCTCCTTCTATATCGACCGCACAAAACACTTCCGGGTGGATGACCAGCTCTTTGTTGGCTACGTGGGCGCCAAAAAAGGTCGGGCGGTGCACAAGAGGACCATCTCCCGCTGGGTTACCTTGTGCATCAAGACCTGCTATTCTTTGGCTAAGAAGGAGCCTCCTGTTGGGCTGCGTGCCCATTCCAACAGGGCAACGGCTGCTACCACGGCCTTGGGCCGCGGTGTTCCGCTGCCGGTTATTTGTCAGGCAGCTACGTGGGCCTCGCTGCACACGTTTACAAAGCATTACTGCCTTGACAGTCCGGTCCGGAGGGACGGCTTCTTTGGCCGTTCTGTCCTCCAGGACTTCCTTGTCTGATCTTTGTTCGCAGACCCACCACCGGGGTTGGTATTGCTGGGGTATCTATTCTAAGGTAAGGAATCTGTCACTAACGTGTCTCTTTCAGATGCACAAGTTACTAACTTGTGTAACGATATATCTGTAAGAGACAGTAGTTAGTGACAGATTCCTACCGCCCCACCCATCCTCCCCGTTCTGCGAACTGATTTCTAGGGTTAAGGACATCCCTTTCAGGGCCCTAGTATTTTTCAGACACCTATGTCAGCTTCTTGCATGGCTCTGCGTTCCTGGCGCGGAAAGTCGTGTACAGAACTGACGTCAGTGCGCAGGGGCGTCTAAGTACTGCCCGCGACGTCATCCCGGCGATCACGACGACGGACGCGGAGCCGCACGACGCCGCCTACCGACGCGCAAGGGTACTGCTAGGCAAAAACTTTCCGGATCCAGCCTGACGCCTGGGGATATTCTAAGGTAAGGAATCTGTCACTAACTACTGTCTCTTACAGATATATCGTTACACAAGTTAGTAACTTGTGCTTTAATTCCAAAAAAGGACGGCGCTCATGTT
This sequence comes from Calotriton arnoldi, assembly GCA_963921515.1. Classification (NCBI taxonomy): domain Eukaryota; kingdom Metazoa; phylum Chordata; class Amphibia; order Caudata; family Salamandridae; genus Calotriton; species Calotriton arnoldi. Next base: position 682,291 of record CAWUFW010007256.1, read on the forward strand.
GGAAAACGAGGCAGTGTCTGTGAGGCCTGCACAAATAACATGACTACATTTGTCCTTCACTGGGAACCAAACACCCAATTGTAGCGCCCGACTCTCAGAGGGTAGCGTTGCAGAGCAGTCTGAGGCTTACTCAAGGGAGGTGGTGTGGACTAGTGTTAGAAGGTGGTTCTGACACTATGGGCCGACCGGATTTTTCGCTTTTTGAGCATCTGATTGTTGAGCTTTTACTGTGGGAGAGCCTCATAAGTTGGGGCTCCCCCACAGTGAACTCATGAGGAAAGGGACTGCATGGGGATTTTACTGGTGTCCCCCTAGTTTGACTAGGCCGCTGCGCAGCAGCTGGAGTAAGGGGCACTGGGCTAGTTACATGCAAACACCTGTGCACATGCGTGTGCACACGTGTGGGGGGCTGCGCAGGGGAGATTCCTGGAGTGCGCAGTCCAGGAGCAGCTACAAAGTGAATGGTGTGGCAGGACTTATGCAGAATTGGGTGGCGACACGGAATAGGCCTTATACACTAGGAAGGAACATGCCAGGGAAAGTCAGTGTGCTTTACTGTGTTTTTCACTTCATTATTCCCCTATGGGAATGTGGAGCCCATGTGTTAGATTAACTTCCATAAGGCCTACAGATTCCAGACACGCACTAAAGTCCACGGTAGCGGATGTGAAAAGAAGTATTCTGCAGAGTCCAAAGTCATATTTGTATTGCTTTTGGGTCATCCAGGAATGTCATATTTCTCTGAGTCCCTGGCTGGGGTCTGGCCCTGGCAGGTTAGATTAATGACCCTTCTTCCCAGAGCGAAGATCTTCCCTCCCAGGAGAGGAGATAGGTGGAGCTACAGGCTAATCCATCAGCAGCTGTCGCTGGGTGCCAGGCCCCAAGCTGAACCAAGGTGAAGGCAGCACTGGGGAAAGGGTCTTGTTTCAGAGACCATGTGGCCAGAGACCCTGGACGACGCCATTTTGAACAAGCCCAGAGGCTGGAGGAGGGAGCAGGGGCAGGGAAGTGATGTGTCGCTGTTTGATAGGACAAACAGAGACTTCCTGCCAGCCCCCTACTCATCTTTTAAAAAGTGCTTGGAGAGGAAGAGAAGCTGTCTCTGCGGTGTGGTCTGCTGAGGCGGAAGGTGCTGGAGCCTGGCAATGGGCAGTTGGAAGGAGGTACCCCCTGACTGCCCCCCAGGCCCCTAACAGCACTAGAAGAAGAGACAAGGACCGGTGCGCAGAAGCAGGGGCCCTGCGCAGGAACAAGAGGCCCAGGAGGAGAGCCAGGCGAAAGTCTGGCGCAGGGAGCCAGTGAAGACCGCTCCCTGCAGAATGCCCCCTCTTGGAGACCCGGAGGGCGAAGGAGAGTGCTCCCAGTGGCTGGGGGCCGCCGCCAGGAGCAAGAAGACGCGAAAATGGGGCAGATCGGACCCCCAGGGGCTGCGATATGGCGCCCGGAAGGTGAGCGACCTTTGACCCCTAAGAAGACCGACGACGAAGCACGTGGGGCTCCGCCGCCGGTCCATGAGATGCCCCCAACAAGTAGGGAAGCCGGGGAGCGCCGTCGCGCCCCCCGTGAAGGTGCCCAGCTGGGGGGCCAGGAGCCCACCCTGGCCCCCACCGAAGTAAAGCCGGGGGACGCCATCGCGCCCCCCGTGAAGAGGAGGAAGGCGGGGGAGCCAGGAGCCCACCCTGGCCCCCGCGAGCGAGTGAAGACGGGGAGCGCCGGCGCGCTCCCCGTGAAGAGGAGGAGGAGGCGGAGAGCGCCGTCGCGCCCCCGCGAAGTGGTCTCGAGGGGTCCGGGACCCCATCCCCGGGCCCCGAAGCAAAGTCGGGGAGCGCTGTCGCGCTCCCCGTGAAGATGAAGATTGGCCCGAGACCCCATCACCGGGCCCCGAAGTGCAGGCTGGCGAGGGGGGAGTGCCGTCGCACTCCCCCGGGGACCGGAGGAGCCGGAGAGGTCCTGCACGTCTGCCCGCCGAGCGGGCAGACCAGAACTGAGTTGCCGGCTCCCGCGGCAGCACGCGAAGGTGCTGGCCGGGCGGGGAGCCGGCAGGGGTAGTCGGGGGTGGGCTCCCCGGGCTGCCCTCCAACCAAGGAGCATGCGGGGGTCCCGGGTGGCCCCCCCCCCCCCCCAAGAGGACCAGAAGCGGTGCGTGGGGTCCCCGGTGGGACCGGGACCCCGGAAGAGAAAGGAGGGGCCCGGGTGGGATCGGGCCCCTGAAAACTTGGCAAGGCGGCCGGGGGTGAGCTCCCCGCATCGTAGGACGTACCTGGGGGTCCAGGTGGGACCGGGCCCCCCACCCAGCCAGGAAGAGGCGGCGACGCCGCAGTGCGATCGCGGCTCCCTTCGAAGCAGCGGGGTGCCGCTACTATAATATGCAGTGATCCCACAATGCCTTGCAGGCCAGGATCGGCCTGCAAGGACAAAACAGCGTTTTCTCCGCGTGTGGTGGCCCCAGGAGGACGGGGTCACCAACCTACATGGGTAAAGGTGCTGGGGGAGCTGCTGGAGGAGCGCAGTCTCCCCCCAGCACGAAGAGAAAAGTCCCACCCTAAGTGTCTTGGGGACTTAAACCGAATAACCCCTCAAGGGCTCAGCGTGCTTTTAACACCTTCTAGGCTGGAACTTTTGTTCTACAGCTGAGGGTGTATTTGGAGGTGCTTCATGGAGTGAAGGGCTGAGTTGGGGATGTCTGGAGAAGGACATCCCTAGAGGTGAAGAGGTGTAATTGCACCGGAACTGCATTTACTAATGGTTATTCCTTTTTAGAGGGACTGAAGGTCACATATGTAATGTGAAGTACCTGTGTAGGGTGACGTCATAAGCAAAGTGGGTTATGTTGCCAGACATTCCTGCTAGGGTGTCTGGCTGTATATGCGTAATCCTGTGATTTCATCTGTGATGCCTTTAGGGGCTGTAATTGCAATGCATTCTAATGTCCAACAAAGGTGATGAGTACTGTCATTCCAAAGTGGTGCTAAAACATGTATTCTTGCTGCTGCGCTTAAGTGAGGAACAACCCAGACTGTTAGCCATGAAGATGTAGGGGTGCATACTGTATGGTCAATATAGGTTGCTCAGTCAGGGTTATGTGTCACTAGGGCAGGTGAACCCATATTTTTTAATGCTTGTTGAGGTAACGGGGTGGGGCGCCACTGGCATGAGGCCAGTGCGCAGGGCCTGCGCTCCAGGCTACGGTAAACTACTGCATTAGGGGGCAAGATGATGTGCACACAGAAGAGCTGTGGTACTAGACCTCACCCCCCTGCGGGAGGGGTGGAGATGTTCTGCAACGTCACAAAGTAATTCCAACAGCTTATGTATATTTGTAAATTGGTGCATAGTATTGAGTAGTGTGTGTGTTTAATAAATGTACTCTTACTTTTATAAAGCAAAGTACAGTCTGGACAATCAATTATTGAGTTATTTTCGAGCACCTGCAAAGGGCGATTACTAGCCCACACCACCTCCCTTGAGTAAAGCCTCAGACTGCTCTGCAACGCTACCCTCAGAGTCAGGCGCTACAATTGGGTGTTTGGTTCCCAGTGAAGGACAAATGTAGTCGTTGTTTGTGCAGGCCACACAGATACTGCCTCGTTTTCCAACAACTAGTAATCGCCATTTGCAGGTGCGCAGAAATAACACAATAATTGATTGTCCAGTCTGTACTTTGCTTTATAAAAGTAAGAGTACATTTATTAAGCACACACACTACTCAATACCATGCACCAATTTACAAATATACATAAGCTGTTGGAATTACTTGGTGACCTTGCATAACATCTCCACCCCTCCCGCAGGGGGTCTAGTACCACCACTCCCATGTATGCACATCATCTTGCCCCCTAATGCAGTGTGTTGAACATAACCTGGAGCGAGGGCCCTGCGCACTGGCACCATCCCAGTGGCGATTTCCCCCCCCCATTATCTCCACGAGCATTAAAAGTAGGTACCCCTGCCCTGGTGACACATAACCCTGACTGAGCATCTTATATTGTCCATACAGTATGCACCCTTACATCTTCAGGGCTAACAGTCTGGGTGGTTCTTCACTTAAGCGCAGCAGCAAGAATACATGTTTAAGCATCACTTTAGAATGACAGTACCTATCACATTTGTGGATCATTAGAATGCATTGCAATTACAGCCCCTGAAGGCATCACAGATGAAATCACAGGATTACGCCTATACAGCCAGACACCCTAGCAGGAATGTCTGGCAACATAACCCCAGTTTGCTTATGACATCACCTTACACAGGTTCATCACATTACACATGTGACCTTCAGTCCCTCTAAAAGAAATAACCTTGTTAGTAAATTCATTTCTGGTGCAATTGCACCTCTTCACCTTCAGGGGATGCCTTTCTCCAGACATCCCCAACTCAGCCCTTCACTCCGTGATGCACTTCTCAATACACCGTCAGCTGTAGAACATAAGTTCCAGCCCAGAAGGTGTTGGAGGCTGGCTGAGCCCTTGAGGTGTTATTCCTTTCAAATCCCCAAGAAACTTAGGGAGGGACGTCTCTTCGTGCTGGGGGGGAGACTGCGCTTCTCCAGCAGCTCCCCCCAGCACCTTTTCACAATTGTGGGTGACCCCCCCCCCTCCTCTGGGGGGGCCACCAAGCCGATTGTTTCCCCTGTGCCTCGCAAGGCATTATGGGGCGCTTCAGGCTCCTCTTGATGCATATTTGATGAGCGGCTCTCCCGCTGTGCCGGGGAGAGCCGCGATCGCAATGGCGCTTCGTGCCTCATCCCTTCCTCGGTGGGGGGCCCGGGCCCCCAGGTGAGGGTAACTGCTCGCGGAGCCCACCTCCGGCCGCTCGGCTTATTTTGGCGGGGGCCCGGGCCCGCGATGCCCCAACTCTTCTTCGGTGGGTCCCGGTCCCACCCGGGACGCGCGACGGCCTCTCTGGTTGTAGGGCAGCCTGGGGAGCCCACCCCTGGCTGCCCCCGCCGGCTCCCCGCGCGGCCAGCACCCTCGTGTGCTGCCGCGGGAGCCGGCCGAGCAGTTCTGGAGTCTCCGTCCTCCGGTCCGCCTGGACCGCGGGGGAGTGCGGCGGCACTCCCCCGGCCTCCTCCCATTCTTCGGGGCCCGGGGATGGGGTCCCGGGCCCCCAGACATCTTCCGGGGGGGCGCAACAGCGCTCCCCTCCATCCCGGTCGCTTCGGGGCCCGGGGATGTGGTCCCAGGCCCCCTCCTCCTCGCGGGGGGGCCACGGCGCTCCCCCCGACCTCTTGTTCGGCGGGGGCCAGGGTGGGCTCCTGGCACCCCATTTGGGGGCATCTTCACGGGGAGCGCGACGGCGCTCCCCGACTTTGCTTCTCTTTGGGGGGCAGCCCCCGGGACCTGACCTACCCCGGGGGGGGGGGGGGCATCTCTGAGACCGGCGGCGGAGCCCCCCGTGCTTTGTCGTCGGTCTTCTTAGGGGTCAAAGGTCGCCTACCTTCCGGGGGCCATATCTCAGCCCCTGGGGGTCCGATGTGCCCCATTTTCGCGTCTTCTTGCTCCCAGTGGTGTTCCCCAGCCACTGGGAGCACTCTCCTTCGCCCTACGGGTCTCCAAGAGGGTGCATTCTGCAGGGAGCGGTCTTCACTGGCTCCCTGCGCCAGCCTTTCGCCTGGCTCTCCTCCTGGGCCTCTCTTCTCCCTGCGCACAGGCCCCTGCTTCTGCGCACCGGTCCTGGGCTCTTCTTGTGGCGCTGTTAGGGCCCTGGGGGGCAGTCGGGGGGGGGGTTCCTCCTTCCAACTGCCCATTGCCAGGCTCCAGCACCTTCTGACTCAGCAGACCACACCCCAGAGAGTGCTTCTCTTCCTGTGCAAGCACTTTTTAAAAGTTGAGTAGGGTGCAGGCAGGAAGTCTCTGTTGGTCCTATCAAACAGCGACACATCACTTCCCTGCTCCCTCCTTGTCCAGCCTCTGGGTTTGTTCAAAATGGCGTCGTCCAGGGTCTCTGGCCACATGGTCTCTGAAACAAGACCCTTTCCCCCCTCGCTGCCTTCCCTCCTGGGTGCAGCCTGGTACCCAGTGATAGCTGCTGATGGATGAGCCTGTAGCCCCACCCATCTTCTCTTCGTGGAGAGGAGGCCTTAGTTTGTGGAAGAAAGGTTATCAATCCATCCAGCTGAGGTCAGCCCTCAGCCTGGCCCTGGTTATGACTGACTCAGAGAAATGTGACATTTCTGGATGACCCAAAAGCAGTACAAATATGACTTTGGACTCTGCAGAATACTCCTTTTCACATCCGTTACAGTGGACTTCAGTGCGTGTCTGGAATCTGTAGGCCTTATGAAAGTTAATCTAGCACATGGGCTCCACATCCCCATAGGGGAATAATGAAGTGAAAAACAGTAAAACGCACTGACTTTGCCTGGCCTGTTCCTTCCCAGTGTATAAAGCCTATTCCATGTCACCACCCAATTCTGCACAAGTCCTGCCACACCCTTCATCTTGTAGCTGCTCCCGGACTGCGCACGCTAGGAATCTCCCCTACACGTGTGCACACGCATGTACACATGTCTGCATGTAACCAGCCCGGTGTCCCTTACTCCAGCTGCTGCGCAGTGGCCTGGTCAAGCCAGGGGGACACCAGCGAAATCCCCATGCAGTCTCCTTCATGGTGAGTTCACTGTGGGTGAGTCCCACTTATGAGGCCCTCCCACAGTAAAAGCTCAACAATTAAGTGCTCAAAAAGCGCAAAATCCGGGCGGCCCGTAGTGTCAGAACCACCTTCTAACATCAGGCCTATACTAGACCTCAGACAGCTAAATCTCTACATTCAGTCAGACCTCTTCCACATGGTCACCCTCCATCTGAAAGAGACACGTTAGTGACAGATTCCTTACCTTAGAATATCCCCAGGCGTCAGGCTGGATCCGGAAAGTTTTTGCGTAGCAGTACCCTTGCGCGTCGGTAGGCGGCGTTGTGCGGCTCCGCGTGCGTCGTCGCAGCCGGGATGACGTCGCGGGCAGTACTTAGACGCCGCCCCTGCGCGCTGACGTCAGTTCTTCTTTTTCCGCGCCAGTAAGCGCAGATCCGGGAAGAGCAGTGCCCTAGTCAATTTTTGACTATATTTTTGGTGAATTTTTTCACTGTTTCTTTTCGAGTCTTCTCGACTCCTAGGTGTCGGTAGGGATGCCCGGCTTCAAGCCATGCGACGTCTGTGGTCGAATGATGTCGATCACAGACCCGCATTTATAGTGTCTCTACTGTCTCGGCCGAGACCACGACACGAAGTCGTGCCCTGACTGCCGGAAACTTCACCCGAAGGCTTTGCGAGAGCGGTCTCGAAAGCTGCTCGAGGTCCGGCAGTCGGCTCCGCGCCGCACCAAGCCCCGGTCCCGTGAGAGGTCGAGGGGCTGGTCGCGGAGTCCCCGCCGGTCGTCGGAGTCCAAGTCTTCGCGCTCCTCGGGTAAGTCGAAGCACAAAAAGTCTAAGGAGCATCATCGCTCTAAGACTTCGCCTCGCCGGTCTCGCGACTCGGCTGAGGCCCCTGTCGGCACCGTCCCCGCGGCCCCGGACATGCCTGTGGAGCCGCCCCCGCATTACCCGTCCTTCCCGGGTTCGGGGGCGACTCCGGCCCAAATACAGGAATTCCTGTCGGCCATGGCCCGCCTCTTCGGGCCTCAAGGTCCCTCCGGTGCGCCTTCGGGCCCCGCGGGCCCTGATGGGGTTGCTCCGGCGTCGCCGACGGCTCCGGTCCCGGCGTTGCCTGTCCCGCCAGCCTTGATCCCGGCCTCGATACCGGCTCCGGTGGTACCGCAACCCCCATCGACGCTGGTCGACCTAACCACGCCTCCGCCGGCGTCTATGTCCCCGGTGCCGTTCCTGACGCCGTCCGGCGCCGATGAGACCTTGGGTCCCAAATGTCCCTCCTCCTCCATATTTTGAACCAGAGGAGGACCAGGAGAGCTGGGAGGGGTCGGAAGACCCTCTCACTCAGCAGTGTGAGTATGATCAGGACTGGGCAGAGGAACTTGGGGATGCCAGTGGTCTAGACACTTCCCCTGACACTGGCATGCTGTCTCCTCCCGTGGCTACGGAGGAGGGAGCCAATTTCGCAACGGTGTTGCGTAGAGCAGCTGGAGACTTGCACCTCCAATTGCCTACTGTGGCTGTCAGGACTAACCTCCTGACGGAAGTGCTTCAGCCGGCAGCCTCCTCCTCGGAGACTGTGCTGCCGTTCAATGAAGCACTGTCTGACGTTCTTTTGGGCGCCTGGTCCAAGCCCACCACAGGGGCTCCTGTGGATAGGAACGTGGCCCGACGCCATCGCCCTGCTCCGGGCGACCCCTTGTTTCTCTCCCAACATCCCACCTCCGAGAGCTTGGTTGTCCAAGCCTCTGCCTCCCAATCCGCCTTCCCTACCGCCCCTCCGGATAGGGAATCCAAACGCCTGGACCAGTTTGGGAAGAAGGCCTTTTCTTCCTCCAGTGCTGGCTTGCGGTCGGTGAACACCGCTTGCCTTTTGGGCCGATATACCCACTCCCTGTGGGATTCGGTGGCGACTGTTTTGCCCCAGTGTTCTGAGGAGGTCCAGACACTGCTTACCCGCACCATTGCGGAAGGTAGTGATGCGGCAAAGTTCTCCATACGTTGTGGCCTTGATACCGCCGACTCGCTGGGCAGATCGCTTGCAACGACGGTGGCGCTGCGTCGCCACGCCTGGCTGAGAACAACTGGTTTCTCGGGTGATGTCCAGAATACACTCATGGACATGCCCTTTGATGGAGTCGGTCTTTTTGGTTCCAAAGCAGACCATGCGTTGGAGCGTTTTAAGGACTCACGGGCTACTGCCAATTCCCTGGGCCTTTCTCTTGTGCGCCCTCCGCTGTCCTCTGCTTTTCGCCCCTTTCGTGGCCACGGAAGGGGCGCCCAGTCACGTCAGCTGCCCAGCCACTGGCCCGCGCAGCAAGCGTCTTCGCGTGGCCGAGGACGTGGCTACTGCCGTGGCGGTTCGGGCAACCAGCGTGCGGGTCAGGCCACCAACCCCGCCTCGTCCGCGGCCTCCAAGCCCTCCTAGTCCTTCCTTTCAGGTGCACAGCACGCCAGTTGGGGGCAGGGTCCGCCATCACCTTCACCACTGACGTGCCATCACCTCGGACAGGTGGGTCTTGGACATTGTCCGAAGGGGCTACTCCCTCCCCTTCGAGACCACCCCCCCAGCCATGCCACCTCAATTCCACCGCATGTCAGGGGATCACTTGGTGCTTCTACAGAAGGAAGTCACGGCCCTCTTGGCCAAGAGGGCCGTCGAGCATGTTCCGACCCCAGAAGTATGACGTGGTTGCTACTCCCACTACTTTCTGGTGCCCAAAAAGGACAAGGAGGACATGCGTCCTATCTTGGACCTCCAGAACGGCAATCGCTTCCTCCGGAAGGAGAAGTTCAAGATGCTCACCCTAGCTCAGGTCTTGACTGCCCTCGACCCTGGAGACTGGTTGGTAGCGTTGGACTTGCAGGACGCTTATTTCCACATCCCCGTCCTGCCGGCCCACCGGCGTTACCTACAGTTCACGGTAGGCCTCGAGCATTTTCAGTTCACCGTGCTCCCCTTTGGCCTTACAAGTGCCCCTCGGGTGTTCACGAAAGTGATGGCGGTGGTCGCAGCTCATCTGCGCCGGGCAGGGGTTCCAGTCTTCCCCTACCTCGACGACTGGCTGCTGAAGGCGGGCTCGTCCCAGGCAGTCGTCTCCCACCTCCAGACTACAGCCGAACTCCTGCTCTCGCTGGGGTTCTCCATCAATGTGCTGAAGTCGCATCTGATTCCTTCTCCACAGCTCCTTTTCATCGGAGCAGTTCTGGACACGACGCAGTTTCGGGCCTATCCTCCCGAACGGCGAGTCCGGGATATTCAGGCTATGATTCCCATCTTTCAGCCTTTATCCTGGGTTTCGGTACGGATGACCCTGAGGCTGCTGGGCCTCATGGCCTCCTGCATCCTGCTGGTCGATCATGCCAGATGGCATATGCGGGCTCTGCAGTGGGACCTGAAGTTCCAGTGGGCGCAGCACCAGGGCAACCTGTCCGATCACGTCCAGATCTCGGAGGGGGCTGCAAAACAGTTGCAGTGGTGGCTCTCGAAACGGCAATGGGTCATGGGCAGATCCCTCTCCCTTCCCCAGCCAGAGCACACAGTTGTGACGGACGCGTCCCTTCTGGGATGGGGCGGTCACATGGGAGAGGCAGAGATCAGAGGCCTCTGGTCTCCGGCGGAGTCCCGGCTCCATATCAACCTTCTGGAGCTCCGGGCGATCCGACTTGCACTCAAGGCATTCCTTCCCTCTGTCAAAGGGACGGTAGTGCAGGTGTTCAGACAACACCACCGCCATGTGGTACTGCAACAAACAAGGCAGGGTGGGGTCGTGTACCCTCTGTCAGGAGGCTCTGCGCCTCTGGACATGGCTGGAACATCAGGGCATGTTCCTGATGGTTCAACACCTGACAGTTTCCCTGAACGCCAGGGCGGACGAACTCAGCCGCAGGTGCATGATGGATCACGAATGGCGTCTTCACTCGGAAGTGGCGCAAGGACTCTTTCTGCAGTGGGGAGAGCCTTGGTTAGATCTATTCGCCACAGAAGAGAACGCGCAATGTCATCAGTTCTGCGCGTTGGAATTTCCAAGGCGGCACTCGCTCGGCGACGCTTTTCGTCGCGAGTGGAGTTGCGGTCTGTTGTACGCCTTTCCGCCTATACCACTTCTACCCAGAGTGTTGAAGAAGATTCGGCGCGACCGGGCCCAAGTCATCCTTGTGGCTCCGGACTGGGCTCGAAGAGTTTGGTATCCCGAGCTACTCAGTATGAGCGTCGATCCCCCGATCCGTCTGCCTCTTCGGGAGGATCTTCTGTCGCAGCAGCAGGGGACGGTCCTCCACCCGAACCTTTCCAGCCTCCACCTGCTTGCGTGGAGATTGAGCGGCGGCAGTTGATTCCTTTCGACTTGCCTCCCGAAGTTTGTGATGTGATTCTGGCAGCCAGGCGTCCCTCCACTAAGGTGGTATACGCCTGCAGGTGGAACAAGTTTGTGGCATGGTGCACAGCAAAGGCTGTGAATCCCCTCTCTGCCCCTCTTTCTGAGGTTCTTCTGTTCCTTCTTTCCCTGGCCCAACAGGGTTCTGCCCTGGGTACCATCAAGGGCTATCTTTGTGCCATTTCGGCCTTCCTCAGGCTTCCTGATCAGCCCTCCCTTTTCAAGTCCCCCGTTGTTAACAGGTTTCTAAAAGGCATTACACACCTCTTCCCTCCTGTTCCGTTTGTGATGCCTCAGTGGGACTTGAACTTGGTTCTTACTTTTCTCATGTGCGCTCCCTTTGAGCCTCTACATAACTGTCCTCTTCGTCTTCTGACTCTGAAGACAGCCTTTCTGGTGGCCATCACCTCCGCTCGGCGGGTGAGTGAGCTCCAGGCTCTATCATGCAAACCTCCCTTTCTGTCTGTCCATCCAGACAAGGTTGTTCTTCGGACGCGTCCGTCCTTCTTGCCAAAGGTGGTTACTGCCTTCCACATTGGGCAGACCATCACTTTGCCCACCTTCTTTCCGCCTCCGCATTCTTCCAGAGAGGAAGAAAGGCTCCACCGTCTGGACCCAAAACGTGCGCTTTCTTTTTATATCAACCGCACACAACACTTCCGGGTGGATGACCAGCTCTTTGTTGGCTACGTGGGCGCCAAAAAAGGTCGGGCGGTGCACAAGAGAACCATCTCCCGCTGGGTAACCTTGTGTATCAAAGCCTGCTATTCTTTGGCTAAGAAAGAGCCTCCTGTTGGGCTGCGTGCCCATTCCACCAGGGCAACGGCTGCTACCACGGCTTTAGGCCGCGGTGTTCTGCTACAGGATATTTGTCACGCAGCTACGTGGGCCTCGCTGCACACGTTTACAAAGCATTACTGCCTTGACAGTCGGGTCCGGAGGGACGGCTTCTTTGGCCGTTCTGTCCTCCGGGACTTCCTTGTCTGATCTTTGTTCGCAGACCCACCACCGGGGTTGGTATTGCTGGGGTATCTATTCTAAGGTAAGGAATCTGTCACTAACGTGTCTCTTTCAGATGCACAAGTTACTAACTTGTGTAACGATATATCTGTAAGAGACAGTAGTTAGTGACAGATTCCTTACCGCCCCACCCATCCTCCCCGTTCTGCGAACTGATTTCTAGGGTTAAGGACATCCCTTTCAGGGCCCTAGTATTTTTCAGACACCTATGTCAGCTTCTTGCATGGCTCTGCGTTCCTGGCGCGGAAAGTCGTGTACAGAACTGACGTCAGCGCGCAGGGGCGGCGTCTAAGTACTGCCCGCGACGTCATCCCGGCGACCACGACGCCGACGACTGACGCGGAGCCGCACGACGCCGCCTACCGACGCGCAAGGGTACTGCTACGCAAAAACTTTCCAGATCCAGCCTGACGCCTGGGGATATTCTGAGGTAAGGAATCTCACTAACTACTGTCTCTTACAGATATATCGTTACACAAGTTAGTAACTTGTGCAACAGGTGCTCCCATTGCTTCAGCACGGCGACTTTCTATCCACTCTGGATTTAAATGACGCCTACTTCCATATTCCCATTCACCCAGCTCACAGAAAATATCTCGGGTTCGTGGTGGACGGACACCATTATCAATTCAAAGTTCTCCCCTTCGGAGTAACTACAGCACCCAGAGTCTTCACCAAGTGTCTGGCAGTAGTCGCAGCTCATTTAAGAAGACAACACATTCACGTCTTCCCTTACCACAACACAGCTGCATACACCACACTCACAAAACAGTTCAGCTGCTTCACAACTTGGGATTCACTGTAAACCTCACCAAGTCTCACCTCCAGCCGTCCAACACGCAAGCGTATCTAGGAGCTACAATACACTTGCAAAGTTCTAGCATACCCCAACCCAGTCAGGATACGCAACATGCAAAATCTGATATCACAATTTCAGCCTCAACACTCACTACCAGCCCGAGTGTTAATGCAGTTGATCGGAATGATGGCTTCTTGCATTCTAATCGTCCCTTACGCAAGCCTCCAAATACTTCCCCTACAGGAATGCTTCGCACGTCAGTGGAACCAGGCTCAAGGTCAGTTAACAGATCTGGTGTTGGTAGAGGGCTGCACCCATCGCTCTCTGCAGTGGTGGAATACACAAAACCTTTCCAGGGGGCTGCCATTCGTCGACCCGGTTCCACAGATAGTGCTAACAGCAGACTCATCGCTCACTGGTTGGGGAGCTCATCTTTAAAAACATACCATTCAGGGCATGTGGACCCTACAACAAAAACAACTCCACATAAACCACCTAGAACTACTGGCAATTTTTCTGGCATTGAAAGCTTTTCAACTGCATCTAGTAGGCAAAGCTGTCTTAGTCCGTACAGACAACATGACAGCAATGTACTAAATACAAAAACAGGGGGGGGGGGGGACACACACTCTACAGCTTTCACACCTAGCTCAAAGCATATGGAGATGGGCCATACCTCAAGAGATGTATCTCCTTGCAGAACACCTCCCAGGAGTAAACAATCAGATCACAGATCTGCTCAGTCGTCAAAGACAACAGATCCACGAATGGGAACTACATCCTCAAGTTCTCCTCCCATTCTTCCAGATGTGGGGCTACCCAGAAATGGATCTGTTCGCCACACACAACGCAAAATGCCCTAACTTCACGTCCAGGTATCCACACCCATTGTCCAAAGGCAATGCGATATGGATGAATTGGTCAGGGAAATTTGCTTACGATTTTCCACCTCTCCCGCTAATTCCATTAGTGGTTCGGAAGCTCAAGCAACATTCCCTCACAATGATCCTAGTTGCTCCCACATGGGGTCGACAACCCTGGTTCACAACCCTGTTGGAACGATCAGTAGTTGCTCATCAAAAACTACACCTCTCCCCCAAGCTTCTCACTCCGAACCATGGAGAGATAAGACGTCCAGATCCCAGTCAACTCAACCTTGCGATCTGGCGCCTGAAATCATAGTTTGTCTACCTTAATCTCCCGCCAGACTGCATGAACGTCGTTAGAGGCTAGACACCCTACCACAAGAGCATGCTATGCAGCAAAGTGGAAACGATTTGTAATTTACTGTACAAACAATCGAATCAACCACTAGATGCTTCAATCCAAAACATCATTTGCTATCTGTTACACCTACAGCGTACCAACTTAGCATATACATCAATACGTTTACATCTTGCCGCAAAAGCAGCTTACCTACAAAATAGACAACACTTGTCTTTGTTTCGTGTACCTGCTATTAAAGCATTCATGGAAGGACTCAAGAGAATCATTCCTCCTAGACTTCCACCTTCTCCAGTGTGGAATCTTAACATAGTCCTTAAAAGACTCATGGACCCACCATTTGAGCCTTTGCACAAATGTGAACTACAGTTTCTCACTTGGAAGGTAGCCTTCCTTATAGCCATCACATCTTAGAGTTGGTGAGCTCCAGGCACTAACCATACAAGAACCATTTTTACAAATTCACCAAAACAAAATGGTTCTTAGGACTAATCCCAAATTTTTACCCAAAGTAGTTTCTGCCTTTCATCTCAACTGGTCTGTTGAGTTACCCGTGTTTTTTCCTCAACCAGACTCAGTGGCAGAACATGCTCTTCACACATTAGATGTAAAAAGAGCAATACTATATTACATTGAAAGAACTAAATCTTTTAGAAAAACTAAACAACTTTGTTGCTTTTTCACCACTGCATAAAGGCAATCCCATATCAAAAGCAGGTATTGCACGGTGGATAGTTAAGTGCATCCGAATATGCTACATTAAAGCTAAACGCACATTAACAATTCCCCCTAGGACGCACTCTACACGCAAACTAGGGGCTTCTATGGCATTCTTAGGGAACATACCCTTAGATGACATCTGCAAGGCTGCAACATGGTCTACACCACACACATTCACAAAGCACTATTGTGTGGATGTGTTAGCAAAACAACAAGCTAGTGTGGGCCAGGCTGTTTTAAGAACACTATTTCAGACAACTGCAACACATACAGGTTAGCCACCGCTTGGGAGATAACTGCTGTATAGTCTGCTAAAGCATATGATCTACAGCTCGTATGCCTCGAACGGAAAATGCTACTTACCCAGTATGCATCTGTTCTTGGCATATAGAGCTGTAGAGCCATATGCGCCCACCCGCCTCCCCGGGTACCTTTATCTGTTGCAGTATTATCTTACTTAGATACACTATACATGGACATCTTTCTACTCTTACTAACACCATCATCACCCTTACGGCAAAACATTATGGGGATGGAGTCGATGCCCATGCGCACTATCACCGAAAGGAGGAGTCCCCTACCTCGTGACTGGAAAGACTTCTTCGAAGAAAAACAAAGTGCAAACATCCGGACCCAACACCAGATGGCGATCTATTCTAAAGCATATGGCTCTGCAGCTCTATATGCCAAGAACCGATGCATACTGGGTAAGTAGCATTTTCCTTTTTCTCTAGGAAATGTCCCAGTGTGATATCTAGGTATATCGCACTGAGTAGAAAATAACTTAAAAAGTAATCTGAAAAGTAATTTCGACATTTTAACTTACCTGTATTTCAATCAATTGCATTTGAACTTGCATTCAGTTGTAAAACACTGCATAAGATTTTGCAAAGCATTTAATTCACTATTCTGCACCAGGCTTGGCTTGGTTCTAGAAATAAAATAACTATTTTTATACAAACAAAATTGGTCTGAGTTCAGTCTTTGAGTGTGTGACATCGTTTCTTGCCTGAGTGTGTACAACAAATGCTTAAAACTACCCTCTGATAAAGCCTTGCTGCTCGCCCACACTACCACAAATAGAGTTAGGTGCTATCTACTTTTACCTCTGCCTACCCGTGGGGCTCCACTGGACTCTGTGCACACTATACCTCATTTCGGTATAGTATATACAGAGCCAGCTTCCTACAGTAACGATTCAACAAGTCCTTCCACTTCTACAGCAACATGATTTTCTGTCTGTGTAGGAAGCTGGCTCTGTATATACTATACCAAAGTGAGGTATAGTGTGCAGAGAGTCCAGTGGAACCCAAAAGGTAGGCAGAGGTAAAGTAGATAGCACCTCACTCTCTATTTGTGGTATTGTGGGCGAGCAGTAAGGCTTTATCAGAGGGTAGTTTTAAGCATTTGTTGTACACACTCAGGCAAGAAACGATGTCACACACTCAAAGACTGAACTCAGACCAATTGTTTTTGTATAAAAATATTCTTTAAGTAATTTTATTTTTCTATAACCAAGCAAGCCTGGCACAGGTTAGTGGTAAATACTTAGCAGTAAATATACAGTTGTAATACAGTTTGTATTGTAATTGTAAATGCGCTTTGTTTTGACTTGCAGTATTGTTTCAGAGAAATGCAATGCTTTGTAAATACAGTACATATACTTTGTATAGGATTTTTAGTTAAATTACGGGTAATTTACTCTTGAGATTACTTTTCTTACACAGTGTAGTATACCTTGATACTACACTGGGACATTTCCTGTAAACAGGTAAGTAAAATCGCTTTTGTTAGTGCAATTTTAAAGAATTTCTTAAAAATTTTAAACTCCACACTTAGAAACTTTTCCAAGAAAAACAGTCAATGTTATCCTATGGAGGAAAATAGTGTTATCGGTTTTAGGGTAAGTATTCGGTAGTGGGAGTTGAGGTTCTGGGGGTAGACTCGGGTCCCCCGGGTCAGGGATGCACTCTCGTTACACCCTCAGCTGCACTAGTGCGGCCGGGTGCAGAGTGCGGAGGCCCAATGTTATCCAAGGGGGGGTAGGGGGCCTCCGGTTGGTGGCTGCTGACGAGCAGGCCACCTGGTTGTGGGAGCAAAGCTCCTGGACTTTAGCTCAGGGCAAATGGGGAAACAAAGTAGCACCAAAGGTGCACCCTCAGCGGCACTAGAACGGCAGGGTGCGGTTCCGACGTCGGGCGCCCTGTTTGCAATGGGGAACCACCGGTTTGCAAAGGCACTGCAGGCTTAGGGACAAAGGTCTTCTGGGTGTGACCACCACTTGGAGAGGTAGGTTGGACTCTTGGGGGTTGGATAGGCACCGTCGGTTGGGCCACCCAAGGCCATGGGGCGTGGGGTGCCTTTTAGGGTCGGATCTTCTTACCAGATCCTGATCGCCGTTGGGGGGGCGCCTTCCGGTTTGAGGCTGCAGGCGTCGGCTGGAGGCAGGTCAGGGGTTGCCGGATCTCGGGTCGGGATTGCCGGGGGGGACCGCCTCGTGGTGTTTGCCCACTAGAACTCGGTCCGTGGATGGCGGGTGCAGAGTGGTGCGGATTCGCGGTGTCCGGCCGGAGCCAGAGGTTGGAGATGAACAAATCCGTGGTTCACAGGAGACAGTCTTCGTGGTTGAAGGCAGGTAGGTCCTCCGGGGTTTTCGAGGTTGCTGGCTGCAGGACACAACGGAATTTCGCAGGTTCGAGGTGGAGACAGGCCGGTAGGGCTGGGGCCAAGTCAGTGGGCGTCTTCCTCTTGTTAGCTTCGGCACAGCTGTTCGGTCCTTTTCTTCGAGTTTCTTCTGCTCTGAGAAAGCAAGGTTCAGGATTGCCCCTAAATACTAGATTTAGGGGCGTTACAGGGAAGTAAAAAGGGGACCAATGGGTCCCTTCCCTGGGGTGGGTACACCCCCTATTATGCCACCCTCCAGTGTGAGGGGGGCATAAGCCTGTCCCTGGTTGGCTGAGTCCCATCTGATAGATGGCGGGGACTGAGTTGTGCTGCACCTCGCCTCCCCCACCTGAGGGGTGGAGTTGGCAGAGGTGGGCACACATCTCTTCCTCACTTGTTTTTCCCGCCGGTTCTCCTGCCTAAAGTGGGGGTCAGATCCAGTGGGGACCAGTTGCTAAAAGCAGCAAGTCGCCTGGGGAAGTTCACAAAGGTGGCAAGCCTTTGAAGCTTCCCCTTCGTGAACCCTGCCCGTCCTGGGGGAGGAGGCTTGGCACCTTCCAGGATGTGCAATGTTTCAGGCCCCCAAGAGCAGCAGGCTCTGGACACGGGTCCAGAAACATGTCTGGTGGTGGCAGCTGAAAGCAGCCACTCAGCCTGGACACTAGAGCTAGGTTTGTTTTCAGGCGGCATCTCTAAGATGCCCTCTGTGCGCATTTTTCATTAAATCCCACACTGGCATCAGTGTGGGTTTAATGTGCTGAGAAGTTTGATACCAAACTTCTCAGTTTTCAGTGTAGCCATTATGGTGCTGTGGAGTTCGTAATGAAAAAACTCCCAGCACCATATACACTTAATAGCAGCACTGCACTTACAATGTCTAAGAATGGACCTAGACACTGTAGGGGTACAGGGCTCATGCACCTGTACCCTCACCACTGGTATAGTGCACCCAGCTAGAGGGGTGACTGATCTATGCCAGGGCAGTGGGTTGTTGGCATGTCACACAGGGATGTGTGCCATGTCGACTCTTCACTTTGTTCTGCACCAAAACATGCAGCCTGCAAAGGCAGTGTAAAGGTACAGGACCTCTAAGGGTGGCACTAAGTGCTGCAGCCCTTAGAGGCCTTCTCTGGTCACAGTGCCCTGGGTACCTGTGGTACCATTTACCAGGGGTTGACCTGTGGCCAGAGATGCCAATTGGGTTTAGGCTTCAATGCAGTTTTTAGGGAAAGAATATAGGCCCTGGGTACCTGGTTGGCAGGAGCCCAGGGCACACTCAGTCAAAGCACATCAGCAATTAAGCAAAAAGTGGGGGCAATCATGCAGAAAGAGGGCACTTTCTCACATTATGCTAGACTTAAAAGATGCATATTTTCACATCCCCATTCGTCCAGCTCATCGCAAATATCTCAGATTTGTGATAGCAGGCAAACGTTACCAGTTCAAAGTACTCCCATTTGGAGTAACTACAGCTCCCAGAGTGTTTCCCAAATGTCTAGCGGGAGTGGCAGCTCATCTCGGAAGGCAACAAATTGATGTCTTCCCATACCTAGACGACTGGCTCTTCAAAGCCAGCACACAGTGTCTGGAACACTCTGACCACGCTACACCTATTCCACCAACTGGTTTTCACGGTCAACATGCAAAAGTCTCACTTACAACCCTCACAGATACAATCCTATCTAGGAGCCGCTCTCAGAAGTGTCAGTTCTCGCCTCTCTCAATGCAGCCAGAATTTGCAATATCCAGACTCTAGCCAGGACTTTCATGCGCCTACTTTGAATGATGGCGTCATGCATTGCAATAGTGCCTCATGCAAGACTACACATGCGTCCACTGCAAGAATGCTTAGCACGTCAATATAATCAGTCACAGGGTCAGTTAACAGATCTAGTGTTGGTAGACAGCTGCACCCATTGCTCTCTGTAGTGGTGGAACTCACAAATTTTATCAAAAGGGTGACATTTGATTGACCCTGTTCCACAAATCGTGCTATCAGCAGACGCATCTCTCACAGGTTGAGGTGCACATCTTCACCATTATGCAATTCATGGTCTCTGGGACGACAAACACAAGCGTCTCCACATCCACTATCTAGAGCTTCCAGTAGTATTTCTAACGCAGAAAGCTTTTCAGTCTCATCTCACAGGCAAAGTTGTTGAAGTCCGCACAGACAGCATGACAGCAATGTACTATGTACAATAACAGGGAGGGACACTCTCAAACTCTCACCTGTCTCAGACAATTTGGAAATGGGCAATCCATCACAAAATTCACGTTCTGGCAGAACACCTTCCAGGAGTGAACAATCAAATTGCCGACCTCAGCAGACGGAGGCAGCAAATACACGAGTGGTAACTTCATCCCCAAGTTCTCCTTCCATCCTTTCAACAGTGGTGATACCCCCAAATAGATCTGTTCGTCACAGTAGACAACGCACAATGCCCAAACTTCGCCGCCAGGTTCCGACACCCTCTATCCAAAGGCAATGCCCTGTGAATGAATTGCAAAAACAACAGTTGATGGACAGAATGCAGAACAATGTCATACATTCACCCCAGTACAGAGATCTGGGCATAAATCCATCGTTTTTTTGCTCACCATGCCATTTCAGTTTGAACCCAGCCATATGCAAATCAGTCTTGACCCTGTGCCTCATGGGAACAGTCCAGCCTGAACTGCCAAGCCAGGTCCTCCCTGGACTGGAAACAAGCATCCTAGGACCGATTTCAGGGTTTCACCCCTCTTCAGCCAGGATAGCTTGATACCAGTGGCATGGAGAGCACAGGACCCACGTCTGGGCATACCCGTCCCACTCGGGGTGACATAGGATTTGCATATGGCCAGATCTAAACTGGGGTGGCATGGTGAGCAAAAGAATGATGGATTTAACCCAGATCTCTTGACTGGGGGTGAATGTTTTGATTTGTTCTGCATTCTCTCCATCAATTGTGTGTCTTTTGCTTTCTCGCCCTAAGTGCGCCGGGTATGCCCAGACGTGGGTCCCGGGCTCACTGTGCCACTGGATTCAAGCTATCCTGGCTGATGAGGGGTGAAACCCTGAAACCGGTCCTAGGATGCCTGTTTCCAGTCCAGGGAGGACCTGGCTTGGCAGTTCGGGCTGGACTGTTCCCATGAGGCACAGGGTCAAGACTGATTTGCATATGGCCAGGTCTAAACTGGGGTGGCATGGTGAGCAAAAGAATGATGGATTTAACCCAGATCTCTTGACTGGGGGTGAATGTTTTGATTTGTTCTGCATTCTGTCCATCAATTGTGTGTCTTTTGCTGTGAATGAATTGGTCAGGGATATTTGCCTACGCTTTTCCACCTCTCCCACTCCTTCCGTTTCTGGTTCGGAAACTCAGGCAAACATCACTCACACTGATTTTGGTAGCTCCCACATGGGCCAGTCAACCATGGTACACCACCCTGTTAGAACAGTCAGTGTTTCCACATCAAAAGCTACATCTCACCTCCATTCTTCTCATTCAGAACCATGGAGAAATCAAGCATACCAATCCCAAGGAGCACAACTTGGCGATTTGGCTCCAGAAATCATAGAGTTTAGATATTTAAATTTGCCACCATACTGTATAACTATTCTGAGAGCAAGAAAACCTACCACCAGAGCTTGCTATGCAGCAAAGTGTAAACTATTTGTTATCTACTGTAACAACAAAATTATTCCCCTAGATGCTTCTCTTCAGAACCTTCTGTTACCTTCTACACTTACAGGAATGTGGGCTAGCTTACACATCTATTTGTTTGCATCTTGCAGCAGTAGCTGCATATTTGCAAAATACAGTATTTGTCTTTATTCAAAGTTCCTGTTAAAATGTTTATGGATGGCTTAAAAAGAGTAATACCACCAAGAACCCCTCTGGCACCAGTATGGAATCTTAACGCACTTACAAGACTTATGGGTCCACCCTTTGAACCATTGCACAGTTGTCCTTTACAGTTTCTCTTGGAAGGTTGCCTTCCTCATTCCAGTCACTTCATTAAGGAGAGTTGGTGAGCCACAGGCATTAACCTTAGAAGAACCCTTCTTTCAACTGCATAAAGATAAGGTAGTTCTTCGCACCAATCCCAAATTCCTTCTCAGTTGAGTTATCTGTGTTCTTTCCTCAACCTGATTCAGTAGCATAACGGGCTCTTCATACACTTGATGTTAAAAGAGCTTTATTGGACTATATTGAAAGGACAAAAGATTTTCGTAAAACAAAGCAACTGGTTGTTGCATTTGCACCACCTCACAAGGGCAATTCTATCTCTAAATCTAGCATTTCAAGATGGATTGTTCAATGCATTCAAACTTGCTATGCAAAAGCTAAAAGAACTTTATACCCCTAGAGCGCATTCCACTCGCAAAATAGGGGCAGCTATGGCCTTTTTAGGTAACATTCCTATAGCTGACATATGTAAGCCTACAACATGGTCTACACCACACACTTTTGCAGCGTGAATCTTTCTGGATTCACTATGCTGTGCATTATTACGCGGTCTAGTGGTTGGGTCCGGAATCGTAGTCTCTTTTCTCCTTTTTTTTTTTTTTTTTTTTTTGTGTAGCCCAGGTGGGCGTCGACGCCCCACCATTTGGTGTCCTCCCGTGACGTCGGCGCGCTTCCTCCGGAAGCTCCCACCCCTGGGCGCCATCTTCAGATTCTTTTTTCCGCCGTTGGGTCTGGATCGTCACGAGGAGCTCCAGAGTTTTGAAGAGGAGAAAAGAGGAAAAAAAGCAGAAAAACACCGAGGAATTGGAGTTTCTGTAGTAGGGGATCTCTGTGTATAATCATAATCATGTGAATAGTCCCGCCCATGTGCGTGGACCCCGGAGCACTTCAATAGATATAGTCTCTTAAGCTGTCTTCTTCTGCAGTCCTGCACAGACACTTAAGAGATAATAAAAGACAATAATGCAGCCTGAAAACACTAGGCTACTCTGGCCATTACTTCATCCTGAAGTGAAAAAGATAGCCAGGTAACAATTAACTTTAACAATTTTTATAAGTTTCACACATATAGACACACTCCTTCACAAAATCCCTTTTTCATGATAGAGATGAAGGGTTGGACAGACAAGCCCCATAGGCTGCCATTATGTCTGTAAATGGATACCGTGCCTTTAAGAATCCCTCCAGAGACCCTCGGTATCCCATGATGCACAGCCACAGGCTAGTTACTTTCAGTTCTTTTTCCGGCTCCTAGCAGGACCCTGGAGCATTGAGCTCTACCTTTATTGGTATAACTTTCAATATTTAGCTCTAAAAGTAAGTTTGAGTGTTTTACTCGACGTCCTTGGCCTTTTTCTTCCTTTTGCTGTCTTTTTTGGGCAGTTAGCCCACATTTTTCTTGTCAAAATGCCATCCTTATTTGACAAGTGCCCTGAATGTGGCAGGAAGAAGGCCAAGTCGGACTCCCACAGAGTTTGTATTCTCTGTCTACCATCTACCCATGTTCCTGACTCCTGCGTCATCTGCAAATCTTTCTCCAGGAGGACCCTGCATGACAGGGATTAGATTCGTCTTCAAGGCCTGGAGCAGAGAAAACTACAGACTGCAGGTGGGACATCTGGGCAAGGAGGGAGCCAGTCCTCCTCTAAGACCCATGCGTCGGCCTCTGGGGGGCTCCCCAGTCGATAAAAGGCTCAAAAACTACGCCGGTCCCGGTCGACGTCGAAGGCGACAACATCGACGTCGAGTCCAGGTACGACCGCGATATGCTCCCCTTCGGCTCAGGGCTCTGAACCGAAGCGACGTCGAAGGTCAACGTCGAGGGAAAGTACGTCGAGACCTCGGCTGAGGTCGACGTCAAGGACATCCCAGTCAACGTCGGCACATCATCGCCGTCGATCTGGAAGACATCGGTGCTCGCCGTCGAGGCGACACCGCCGCTCGCCGTCGACACAAAGGTCGACGTCGAGGAGAAGGTCGACTCCAGGAAGGCACAGTTCGATGTCTAGGAGAGGTTCGACGTCACGCAGACGGTCGAGGAGGTACCATCATAGCTCGACGTCAAGGGACAGGTCTCCCTCCGTGGTCAGCATCTCCACATCTGTGAGCTCTAGATCACGACGACGTCGGCGCTCGCCGTCGAGGGGCACTGCTTCCAGGACTCCCTCTGCAAGGCCAGCCCGCAAACGGAGAAGGCAAGTGGCCACCTCGGACTCTGAGTATTCCCGGACCTATTCTCCAACTAGGACACTGGAACCTGCTGAGCCTGTGTATCCACGGCCGTCGCCTGTGCGGCCCAGGACTCCTACTCCTCCGCCTAAAACTCCTCCACCTCCTCCTTCGCCTCCTGCAGCTCCACCTGTGCCTGTGACCCCTGCTGTACCGAGCAGGCCACCATCACGTTCCCGGACAAGACATCGCTCTCGCAGCGGGCACCGTTCCTCTACGAGGTCGCGCCGTCGACGCGAGAGGTCCCATTCGAGATACACTAGGGACACGACGTCCTCTAGTGGGGTGAGATACTCGCCCACGTTATCGGACTCTCCACCTCCGAGAATCTCGCCTGTTGATGACATTGCTACGTTCCAGGAGGTTCTGGTAAGGGGAGCGGCGAAGCTGGGCATTGCACTGTCGGTGCCTACCCCTACTACATCGGTGATTTTTGAGACGCTACAACAGAGGCAAACCTCGCGTCCTCTGCTTCTCTTGGTGACTGGGTTGGAGGAACCAGCGATGGAATTATTCCTTACACCTGCCTCAGTGAAATCGGCGCCTTCGAGGCTCCAGAAGAAATATCGTCCTCCGGACTCTGACCCTGCCTTCCTTAGGGTGGACCCCCTCCACGATTCAGTCATCGTGGTGACGGCAAAGAAGCAGCATGCTACGGCCCCTTCATCTACAGTCCCTCCGGACAAGGAGAGTCGTAAGCTGGACTCTTCGGGGAGGAAGGTCTGCAATACTGCAGCCACATCAATGAAGGCGGCTAGTTCTACGGCTCTGCTGGGCCGTTACGACCGTTCCCTGTGGGATTCTCTTCATCAGTTCATGGACCTCCTACCTAGGGACAAACATGAAGATTTCCAGGAGGTGCTCAACGAGGGGCTGATGGTCTCTAATCAGATCATTAGTGCGGCTGCGGACACTTCTCTCCTGGCAGCGCATGGGTATTGCCATGGCGTTGCTCTTCGGCATTCCTGGTTGCGTCTCACCTCCCTAAAACCGGAGGCTCAACAGCGGATCGCAAACCTCCCCTTCTCAGGTACCACCCTCTTTGGGTCCCATGCGGATGAGATGGCTCGCATGAAGGCTGAGGTTGAGACTCTCAAAGCCGTTGGCCTGGAAAAGCCTAAGGAACAGCGTAGGAATTTCCACCCTTTCCACAACGGCGCTATTCCTCAACGTTTCCAGCGTGGGCAGGGCCGTCAATCTGGACAGCAACAACAGTTTCAACGGTCTTTTCAGCCGTTCCAGAGGCGCCAGCCTAGAGGAAGGGCTTCCCAGCAGTCGACACCAGGGAATAAGGCCCCAGCGGGTTCCAAACCCTGAAAGGTTACTTCCCCCTCTTCTGTTGCCCACTCCGGTGGGGGGGAAGCATTCAAAATTATCTGGCAGAGTGGAAAAACATAACTCTGGACAATTGGGTGCTGAATATTGTTCGCAATGGATACTGTCTACGTTTCACCAGCCCTCCATCGATACCACCAATTTGTTCACAGTACCAGCTACGCGAACTTCAGGTGGAGGCCGATACCCTGTTAAGAAAAAGGGCGATAGAACTTGTTCCTCCGGCCCAGAGGGGACCAGGTCTATATTCCAGGTTCTTTCTCGTACGCAAAAAGGACCAGAACGAATTCAGACCCATCCTCGATTTGCGACAAGCAAACAAATGGATCCGCAGAGAGAAGTTCTGCATGTTATCCCTGCACCATATCTACCCTCAGCTGCATCAGGGAGACTGGCTGTGCGCAATAGATCTGCAAGACGCATATTTTCATGTACCCATAGCGAGGAAACATCGCAAGTTCCTACGGTTCCTGGTCGGAACAAATCACTATCAGTATGCAGTGCTTCCCTTCGGCCTGAAGTCAGCGCCCAGGACCTTTTCGAAGTGCATGGCGGTAGTCGCTGCACACCTCCGGAAGAACAAGGTGTTCATCTATCCATACCTGGACGACTGGTTGATCAAGGCGGCCACGTTTCAGGAGGCACAACTGCATTTCACCAGGACTTCCGTTCTACTGAATCGCTTGGGTCTACACATCAATCTGTCGGAAGTCTGTCCCGACTCCTGTACAGTGTCTTCAGTATCTGGTAGCCAGCATCGATACACGCAATGCAAGCGTGTGTCCTTCGGAGGAGAGACGCTTATCAATCCTTCGGAAGGCTCAGGCTCTCTTGACCATTCCTTCGCCGACGGTGAGGACGGTGTCTTCTCTCCTGGGTTCCATGGCATCTTGCATCTTCCTCACTCCACATGCACGCCTCCACATGCGACCTCTGCAGGAATGTCTAGAGGATCAGTGGGACCAGAGACGAGGGATTTGGGAGGACAGGATTCAGCTGTCGCAGCATGCCCGCCAGTCCATCAAGTGGTGGTGCTTGCCTCACAATCTCCTCCGGGGGAATTCCGTTCCACAAGGAGATACCAGCTCAGACCATTGTGACAGATGCATCTCTCCACGGGTGGGGAGCGCATTCAGACCACCTTCAGATACAGGGCACGTGGTCCCAGAAGGAGACCACGTATCACATCAACTTCCTGGAACTCCGAGCGGTTCACCTGGCTCTGAAAGCCTTCCAGCCGTCCTTTCAAACCAACTCTCTGCTTGTCCAAACAGACAACACCACAACGATGTACTATCTCAACAAGCAGGGGGGTTCAAGATCGCGCACATTGTCTCGGGAAGCCCAGACAATCTGGAACTGGCTGCTGGCCAGGGACCTGACCATAACGGCGACTCATCTGCCAGGTGTGCAGAATGCTCAGGCAGACGCTCAGCAGACTCGTTCAAGAAAATCACGAGTGGGCCTTAAACGACGAAGTGGTAAGAGAAATCTTCGGAAGATGGGGCACTCCAGAGATCGATCTGTTTGCCACCGCAGAAAACAGCAAATGCCGAGACTTCGCCTCCAGGTTCTACCAACCAGGGACGCTGTGGAGCAACTGGTCGAACAGCTTTCTCTACGCCTTTCCACCCATTCCCCTGATCCCGACAGTGTTGATCAAACTTTCCCAATCACGGGCCAAGATGATCCTCATTGCTCCGGAGTGGCCTCGTCAGTGGTGGTTCACCGATCTATTACACCGGTCCCTCCTGCCGCACCTTCGACTTCCGTGTCGGCCGGACCTTCTCACGAAGTTTGGAGGGCAGATGGTGCATCCCAACCTCTCATCGTTGAATTTGGCAGCATGGCTCCTGAGAGAGTGCAGTATGGACATTTAAATCTCCCTCAGAACTGCATGGAGATACTCAAAGAAGAGAAAAGACCTTCTACACGGACTTCATACGCATATAAATGGAAGAGATTTTGCATCTGGTGTGCCTCTAAAGATGCAGATCCTACTTCCTGCAAGGAGGATGTCATTCTCCCTTACTTATTGCATTTGGCAGAATCTGGCCTTAATTTTCATTCCATTAAAGTTGTCCTAGCAGCTTTAACTGCGTATAGGAAATGCCCTTCACAAACTTCCTTTTTCCAAATCCCAGTCATCAAAGATTTTCTGGAAGGTTTGAAGAAGGTGTTTCCTCCCATTAGGCGTCCTTCACCCCCATGGGAACTTAATGTGGTGCTTTCTAGACTGATGAGGGAACCTTTTGAGCCCATTCATAAGGCCTCTCCAACATCTGTCCTGGAAGGCGGCCTTCTTGGTAGCCATAACATCGGCTCGCAGGGTGAGGGAAATCCAGGCTCTTTGTTGTCAAGAGCCTTACACCGTGTTTCATTCTTCTAAGGTAGTCATGCGTACTCACCCAAAATTCCTCCCTAAAGTGGTGTCAGATTTTCATGTGAATCAAACGATTTCTTTACCCACGTTTTTTCAGCATCCTTCCTCTCCTGCTGAAAGGTCCCTTCATTCTCTTGATGTTAGGAGGGTGTTGAAATTCTACTTAGACAAGACTAAGGAGATTCGTAGATCGGATCAGTTAGTTAACTATGGTTCTGTCAGGACTGGTCTTGCTACCTCTAAGCAATCCATCTCTAGGTGGATTGTGTCCTGTATTCAATTGTGTTATCAGAAAGCCAACAAGACTCTAGGTAGTAAACCTAAAGCTCACTCTACTAGAGGTAAAGCTGCTACAGTGGCTTTACTACGTAACGTCCCTATTGCAGAGATCTGCAAGGCTGCCACTTGGAAGTCAGTCCATACCTTTACAAAACACTACTGCCTGGACTCTGATGCCAGGGCAGATGCTCAGGTTGGGCAGGCTTCGCTGAGGAATCTTTTTGCATCCTAGTGGGTGTATTTGTTTCTTCCACCGCTAAGGTTGTTTTTTGGGGATGGGCTTGCCATTCTATTCACATGATTATGACTATACACAGAGATCCCCTACTACAGAAGGAGTAGTTTCTTACCTGTAACTCCAGTTCTGTAGTAGGGGTATCTCTGATAGTCATAAGCAACCCGCCCTCCTCCCCGGTGGATGAAACAGTGATATCCTGAATGCTACAGGCCTTTTTTTATGCGCCTTAAAAAAGAACTGAAAGTAACTAGCCTGTGGCTGTGCATCATGGGATACCGAGGGTCTCTGGAGGGATTCTTAAAGGCACGGTATCCATTTACAGACATATAATGGCAGCTTGTCTGTCCAACCCTTCATCTCTATCATGAAAAAGGGATTTTGTGAAGGAGAGTTTCTATATGTGTGAAACTTAGTAAAATTGTTAAAGTTAATTGTTACCTGGCTATCTTTTTCACTTCAGGATGAAGTAATGGCCAGAGTAGCCTAGTGTTTTCAGGCTGCATTATTGTCTTTTATTATCTCTTAAGTGTCTGTGCAGGACTGCAGAAGAAGACAGCTTAAGAGACTATATCTATTGAAGTGATCCCGGGTCTACGCTCATTGGCGGGACTATTCACATGATTATGACTATACACAGAGATACCCCTACTACAGAACTGGAGTTACAGGAAGAAACTACTCCATCACACGACAAAGAACATAGCACCAGGACGACGAAGTAGGTGAGAAGGAGGAAAAACTTCGACGTCCGACGGAGAATGCGCACACAGGGTGCTCTCTGAGCGCGGGAATGGACAAGACACCATTCAAATTTTGCCGTAACTGCCACCACAAGTTCGCGCAGAAGGACCAGCATCCAGTCTGCAACCTCTGCCTGCCGATCGACCATCAAAGTAACGACTGCAACGCCTGCTCCGCATTCGCTCCCAAGACCCTCAGAGTGAGGGTCAGACAGAGGAGAGCAAACTACAGCATGGAGGGGCAAGGACAACCTCCGTCGCTTCAGGACCTGGGCCTCTCCAGCGGAGAAGAGGACCACATCGCCGAGGGACCAGAAGACTGCACGGTCGTAGAGACCGATAACAAGTCGAGGAAGGAGGTAAGGGACGTCGACCCCTAAAACCCCGACACTCTCGAAAAACAGAGCCAAAGACCTCGAAAGGAGCACTGGCGTCGAAGCAATCGACTACCACAGCTGCGTCCACGGACAAACAGCCCAGCGGATCCTTCGATAAGGACTCCCGGCCGGCGAAAGCTCTAGACACACCCCGGTCGTCGAAGCACGGTTCAGAAAAGCCGCACTTGAAGCCGAAGGGAAAAGAGCAGAAGGCAACTTCGACGTCAACATCCACGACCTCAAAGAGAAACGCCGAAACTCTCGACGCCGAACAAGCGGCCGAGATGGAGAGGAAGAAAAGAAGGCTCGAGGCCGAAATGGACAGTATCCTCCAGAGGAAGAAGGACTTCGACGAACGGATGAGTAGATGCACCATCCCTTCGAAGCCCTCGACGGTTGTCGAAGCAGAAGTCCAGGAGGAGTTCGACGCCGACCCGCCAAAAACTCCCGAACCGGCGGAGCAACAGGACGAAGAGGGCTTGTATTATTACACTGAGGGCGATGACAACCAGTAGACTCACTTGGGTTCGACACCCTCGGAGGCTCAAGACCTGGAATGGCAGGACCTCGACGCCGAAAACCCGGAAGAGGCCGTGGAGACGAATCCGTCG
This sequence comes from Calotriton arnoldi, assembly GCA_963921515.1. Lineage (NCBI taxonomy): Eukaryota > Metazoa > Chordata > Amphibia > Caudata > Salamandridae > Calotriton > Calotriton arnoldi. Next base: position 711,826 of record CAWUFW010007256.1, read on the forward strand.
AGGCCTTCGCCGCCAGACGACATTGGCGTATACAATATGGTCGTCGGGAACGCTGCAGGGTGGAAATGGAGGAAGAAAAACCAAAGGCTTGTTTTCTCTTGGAGACACTGCTGCCAACCCAAACTAGGAGCCAATTCCTTCCTATGCTCCCAAGTGTGCTGGACCAAGGCAGGGAAGCTTTCAAGGAGCCATCAACCTGCAGATCTGTCACCCCCAGGACAGAGAAAGTACAAGCACTCTTCTAAAGATCCAGCATATATCCAAGGATCCGTACCAGCTGACTCTATTATAACAGCGACAGCCAGGAAGAGGGCCAACGTTTCCACAAACTCAGGGCCACCTCCAGACAAGGAGAGCAAGAGGATAGACCTCACAGGGAGGAAAATTGAGAGGAATGCGGCAATTCACTGGCGCATCGCCAACCCCAATGCCCTAATAAATTGACATGCCTACCAGCATTGGGAAGAAGTAGGGCAGCTGCTCAAACATCTCCCAACCGAACACCAGCAGAGAGCAGCGCACCTGGTGGAGGAAGGCAAGTACATGGCCAACAACTGCCTGACGTCGGCCTTGGACGCAGCAGACACATCAAGCAGGCTTATGATGATCGGAGTAACAGAAAGAAGGCATGCCTGGCTGAGGATCTCGGGGTTCAAGCCCGAAGTACAGAACAATATCCTGAACATAGCCTTCAACGGGGAAAAGCTATTCGGCACACCAGTGGACGAAACGCTGACACAGCTGAAAAAGGATAACGAGACTGCAAGGTCCATGGGAGCACTGCAGTTCAGAGGGATGAGAAGGGGCACCCCCTCACGAAGACCAAATGGCAGAGGAGGGAGCCAACCGGGAACATCGCACCAGGCCTTCCAGCAAACCTATCAGGGAAGCAACCAGGCGCAACAAGGTCAGCAACAACAAGGCTGGCAGAACCAACAGAGGGGCCAGTCCTTTCGAGGTCGACCGAACGGACGAGGCCAGACAAGGAGAGGGGGACAGCAACCCGCCCCCAAGTGACTCCACAGTACCAAACGTGCCCCCACACACACACACAACATCCCTAGTGGCGCGGCACAACAAAAGACCCAAAGAACAATTAAAAATCAACGATCATGTTACACCAGTAGGAGGCAGACTAAAACACTACTTCCAGGAGTGGAAGAAAATAACGGACAAATGGATACTAAACATCATACAGTTCGGCTACTGTATAGAACTGGTAAAAAAGCCACCAAACAGGAGGCCAACCAACAAAACACGCTCAGCAGAAGAGCTATCACTCCTTTGGCAGGAAGCACAAGAACTCCTCCACAAGGAGGCTATAGAAAGGGTACCATACAAGGAAAGAAACTGGGGAGTGTACTCCAACTACTTCCTCGTACCAAAAGTAGACGAAACGTTAAGGCCCATACTGTACCTACGGTTCCTAAACAAATGCATAAAAACTCAAAAGTTCAAAATGACGTCCTTACAGGAGGTGATGCCTCAGATAAGGCACGGGGATTTTATGTCCACAATAGACCTCAAGGATGCCTACCTACACATTCCCATGAACCGAAAACACAAACATCTACTGAGATTTACCATCAGCAAGACGCACTACCAGTTCACGGCCTTAGCCTTCGGCCTAAAATCCGCACCAAGGGTCTTCACAAAATGCCTAGCTGCCGTAGCAGCACACCTGCGGAGACGGGGAATACATGTATACCCCTACCTCGACGACTGGTTGGTAAAGGCGAACTCCTACAACCAATGCAAACTACATGCTCAGCGGGTCACACATACGCTGACAGAACTAGGCTTCTCGATACACAACGGGAAGTCCTCGCTAGAACCAGAACAGGTGAAGATCTTCCTGGGTGCACAAATCGACACCATTCAGGGCAGGGTGTTCCACAGCGAAAAGAGAACCTTCGCAATACTGAAGGAGACTCGCCAATACCAGAAGGGGCAACGTCTGACAGGGAGGACGGTGAGCAAGCTCATGGGGATGATGGCGTCCTGCATACACCTAGTCCCCAATATTCGACTACACATGAGACCATTCCAGGAATGGCTCCAACAACAGTGGTCACAGGCAACAGGGAGTTGGGAAGATCTAGTGGTTGTAACGCACGCAGTGCAGGAAGAGATAGCATGGTGGAACAAGGACAACATAACGAGGGGAAAACCATTTACACCACCAACTCCGACAGTGACCATCACAACAGACGCATCCCAAATGGGGTGGGGAGCGCACATGAACCGGCTCAAAGTAAGGGGTTTATGGACACAAACAGATGCTGTCAAACACATCAACTACCTAGAACTAAAGACTGTGTTCCTTGCACTAAAAGCGTTCCAGAAACAGCTGTACGGGCAATGAGTGTTAGTACAAACAGTCAACACCACAACGATATTCTACATCAACAAGCAGTGAGGAACACAATCAGTGGCGCTGTCAAATCTAGCGCAAGAGATATGGAAATGGGCAATCCCATTACAAATAGACCTCCTGGCGATACATCTACCAGGGAAGGACAATGTGGAAGCGGACAGACTCAGCAGACAGACATCAATCTCACACAAGTGGGAGCTCAACCCGCAAGAGACGCAAAGGCTATTCAAGAAGTGGGGGACCCCACAAATAGACCTGTTTGCAACACACCAGAATGCAAAATGCCAATACTTCACATCCAGACAGCCAGGCCAACAATCCCAAGGAAATGCCCTATGGATGAGCTGGTCAAAGACATTTGCCTACGCTTTTCCGCCGATACCGCTAATACACAAGGTGCTCAGCAAGTGCAGAACAAGCAACATGACGCTAGTTCTGGTGGCACCACAGTGGGCCAGGCAGTCCTGGTTCTCACAGATAGTGGAAATGGCACAGGGGCCACCAATCAAGTTCCCAAGAAGAAGAGACCTGCTCTCGATGCAAAACGGAAGGGTGCTCCACCCAGAACCAGAGAGCCTCAGCCTAACAGCGTGGCTCCTGAAGACTTAGAGTTCGCTCACCTCAAGCTTCCCCAAAGCACGCTGGCGGTGCTGCGAGAAGCAAGGAGGCCCACTACACGGAAATGCTATGCAGCAAAATGGAAAAGATTCACTCAATGGTGCACCAAGGAAAAGCTCCACAGGAGAATCACCAGGGAATAAACAGTGCTAAAATACTTAACACACTTGCTAAAGAGTAACCTAAGCTGCACCTCGCTAAGAGTACACCTGGCAGCAATAGTAGCCTATACAAGAGGAGAAACAGGGAAAAGTTTCTTTACATCTCAGGTGGTAAAAAGATTCCTAGAGGGGCCAAGAGAATAGCCCCACCAAAGAGGATGCCACTGCCTGCATGGAACCTCAATGTAGTTCTAACACAGCTTATGAAAGCACCTTTCGAACCCATTCACAAGGCCTCTCTACATATGCTCACAATAAAGACGGCCTTTCTGGTAGCAATTACCTCGCTACGCAGGGTGAGCGAATTGCAGGCGCTCACACTACAAGAACCCTACATTCAGATTCACAATGACAGAGTGGTAATGAGGACGGACCCACACTTCATGCCAAAGGTGGTGTCCAAGTTCCATATAAGTCAAACAATACAAATTCCAAGTTTCTTCCAAAAACCATCCACCAGCGCAGAGAGGGCACTGCACACTCTGGACGCCAGAAGAGCAGTAATGCATTACATCGAAAGGACTAAAGATTGTAGGAAGACAAAGCAATTCTTTGTGTCCTTCGCAAGCAGTTTCCTGGGCAGACCAGTGACTAAAAACACCATCGCACGATGGATCGCACAGACAATTCAATACTGCCACAAACAGGCATGCCAAGAACTACAAGGAGCAGCACAAGCTCACTTTACCAGGAAAAAGGGAGCAACGATCGCCTTCCTGGCAAACACGCCCATCCAAGACATTTGCCTGGCGGCAACATGGGCTTCAGTGCACACGTTCACTAAGCACTAGTGCGTGGATATACAGATGAACAAGGAAGCACATGTAGGTCAAAAAGTGCTTCAACATATATTCAACAACCAACGCTCATCTTCCACCCAGCCGCCACACGCATAGCAAACCGCTACAAAGTCTATGCAAAGCATAGTGAATCCAGAAAGATTCACGCTGCAAAACGAATAGTTTATTACCTGTCGGTGTAGTTTTGCAGCTTGAAGGCTTTCTGGATTCACTAGCGAACCCACCCGCCTCCGCCAGAAAGATGAGACGGGAGGAAAGGGGGACTAAGAAATGGAAAACACCTTCAAAAGGTAAAAGGATAAACAGGAAAAGCACAAGACAAGAAAAAAAGAATCTGAAGATGGCGCCCTGGGGTGGGAGCTTCCGGAGGAAGCGTGCCGACGTCACGGGAGGACACCAAATGGTGGGGCGTCAACACCCACCTGGGCTACACAAAAAAAAAGACTACGATTCCGGACCCAACCACTAGACCGCGGAATAATGCACAGCATAGTGAATCCAGAAAGTCTTCAAGCTGCAAAACTACACCGACAGGTAAACTATTCGATTTACCAAACAATATTGTGTGGATCTATTAGCACGTCAACAAGCCAATGTAGGGCAAGCAGTGCTAAAGAGACTTTCAGACAACTGCAACATCTACTGGCTAGCCACCGCTTTGGGAGGATACTGTTCTACAGTCTAAACAAAGCATGTGTATCTGCAGCACACATGCCTCGAACAGATTGTTACTTACCCAGTAAGCATCTGTGATTGGCATGTAGAGCTGTAGATTCACATGCGCCCTCCCACCTCCCCGGTCACCTGTAGTTGTTGCAGTTCTCAAATTTACATTATATACGCATGGACATCTCCTTACTCCATTCTCACCCTCTTGCGGTAATTCAATCTAACAATGGAGTCGATGCCCATGCACGCACTCTCCGAAAGGAGGAGTCACCTTACCTCATGACTGGAAAGACTTCTTCGAAGAAAAACAACTTGCAAACATCCAGACCCAACACTAGATGGCAAGAGTATGGAAAGCATGTGAATCTACAACTCTACATGCCAAGGACAGATGCTTACTGAGTAAGTAATATATCCTTACAGGTAAGTAAACTTTGCATTTGTATGTGGTACACAGATTTTTCACACTTTTCTCATGCACACACTTCCCCTATAAATAGAAAGCAATCCTTAATGACGTGCATTATTTTATCCGGCCTATACTCTTATGTGATTATAATCGGGTCTGTTGTCTCCTCATGCATACTCTTTCTCTCACAGCCAAGAATGAATCAGTATTTTAACCAGATGGATAAGATCATCAAAGAAAAGAAAACATCTTCCCGAATTCGCTTCATGTTGCAAGATTTACTTGATCTGAGATTGGTAAGGATTTCTGTACCTTTTTATTAACAAAATTCTTGATGTAGGGTGCACGTTGGCACACAAAATGCCATTTTTAGTATCCAGCCCTGACTTGCATGCCTTCAGACCTGGCCAAGAGTATATTCATCTTTTAAATGCAGCAAAGCTACCTAATGTGAGCTGTGCTGTGCCAGCTGCTGCGAACACCTGTCCACCTGGCAAAGGCAGCCTGCTCAAATGCAAAATGCGAGGGATTTGGACAACCACCACTCAATTGTAGCAGAGATATACCTGTGGCTAACTGGTGGTGGGTGTGGTGAATTGCTTCTTGAGCTGGAAGACAAGTACTTTTATTTTTCGAATTGGGGTGCGATAGGAGCAGACATTTTGGGATTCCCCAGTAGTGTTCAGTGTGCAAGCAATTATTGGAAAAATAATTTTTGAGTGTCAGTTTTATGTATCTTTTGTTTTTTCAGTGCAATTGGGTGCCCCGAAGAGGTGAACAAGGTCCTAAGACCATTGATCAAATACACAAAGAAGCTCAGATGGAAGAGCAACGAGAGGCCATCAAAGTGCACAATATGATGTCTATCAAGCCTGATAAAAGGCGGGAACCTCCTGGGCGTCAAGGATCTGGTTAGTATACCTGTAGATTGCATTTCAGAATGGTGCCCAAAGGATTCTTTGATGCACTGATAGGAAAGCTGTCTATCACAGTAAAACTTAGAGGAAGCAATTTCCCAGGACGGAGTCTGGAGACCGAATAAGTGACCTCCATTAAATTAACAATAAATGGATGGATGTCGAGTTGTGTGGATGTAGATGCACATGCTTTGCATATTCTTGTCATAGTGTTGAATCTGGATGTGTGCAAGTTTTTCTTCAAATAAGTCTCAAGTTACTGAGGTAAGGTGACCAATAATGCATGTGGTCATTGTGAGAAAGTGCCATCTTTCTTGCATGGTATGCCCCCACTTTTTGCTGAATTGCTGATGTACTTTGACTGTGCCCTGGGCTCCTGCCAATCAGGTGCCCAGGGCCTGTGTTCCTTCCCTAAAACTGCATTGAAGCCTAAACCCAATTGGCATCTCTGGCCACATGTCCGCCCCTGGTAAATAGTACCCTAGGTAACCAGGGCCCTGTGACCAGAGAAGGCCTCTAGGGGCTGCAGCACTTATTGTGCCACCCTTAGAGGCCCTGTACCCTGACACACACACCCTGCCTTTGCAGGCTGAGTGTCTTGGTGCGAACAAAACAGTCGACATGGCACCCATCCCTGTGTGCCATGCCCACAAACACACTGCCCTGGCATACCTCAGTCACCCCTCTAGCTGGGTGCACTATGCCAGTGGTGAGGGTACAGGTGCATGAGCCCTGTACCCTCACAGTACCCAGGTCCATTCCTGGGCACTGTAAGTGCAGTGCTGCCATTAAGAGTATATGGTGCTGGGAGGTCGTCATCACGAACTCCACAGCACCATGATGGCTACACTGAAGACTGAGAAGTTTGGTATCAAACTTCTCAGCACATTAAACCCACACTGATGCCAGTGTGGGATTTAATGTAAGATGCATGACAGAGGGCAACTTAGAGTTGCCCCTGAACCTAACCCACAATTCACGTCCTGCCTGAGAGGCTGCCTAGACTGCCACCCAGCAGACATGTTGCTGGACCCCTGGGTAGAGAGCCATCCGCTCTCCCGGGCCTGCAACAATGCACGTCCTGGGCGAGGTGCTAGGTCTCCTCCCACAGGATGGGCAGGGGGAAGCTTCAAAGGCATGCCGCCTTTGTGAGCCTCCCCAGACCACTTGCTGTACTCAGCAACTGGTCCCCACCGGTTCTAGCCCCCACTCTGGCGGGAAGACTGGCGGGAAACCCCAAGTGAAGAAACTGGGTGTGCCAGCCTCTGCCAACCCCACCCCTCAGGTGTGGGAGGCGAGGTGAAGCACATCTCCGGGCTTTCGCCATCTTGAAGATGGGGAGCCCTGCCCAATCAGGACTAGGCTCCTGCCCCCCTCCCACTGGAGAGTGGCAGGATAGAGGGTGTACCCACCCCAGGGAAGGGACCCATTGGTCCTTGCCCTTTACCTACCTGTAACGCCCCTAAATCTAGTATTTAGGGGCACCCTGAACCTTCCTTCCTCAGATCCCGAATCCAAAACAAGCAAGAAGAACAAGAAGAAAGAAGACCTGCCGTGCAGCTGCTCACAAGAGGACGACACCAACTGACTTGGCCCCAGCCCTACAGGCCTGTCGACCCTCGAACCTGCTCCTGCTAAACCCCGGCGTCTCCAGTGGTCAGCAACCTCGAAAACCCCGGAGGACCTGACTGCCTTGTGACTCTAAAAGAACAGGGACTCCCACAAGCAGTGGTACTGCTCAAAGCAAGTAACAAACCCATGGTGCCAGCCAGGAACCGCGACTCCTGCGCCCGCCCGGCTTGTGCCTGAGTGGACAAAGACCACGAGGAGGTCCCCCCGGCGACTGTGACCCAGAATCCAGCACCCAAGGACCCTCCTCGACGCTCCTGACGCCTGCAGCCTCAGAACCAGGGACCCCTCCAACCGCTACCAGCAGAGGGTAAGATTTCCCAATGCGAAAAGACACCCCGGCGCCCTGCGGCCTCCTGTGCCCAACTCCGGGGTGCCTACCTATCCTCCAACTACCCAACTTACCTCTCGAAGTGGTGGTCGCACCTGAAGAATCTCCGTCCCCGAGCTTGCAGCCTTTGTTCAACTTGCAGCTTCTCCATTTAAATACATTGAGCGCCCGACGGCTCAAAAGCACCCTGCACCCAGCCGCCCGAGTGCCCCTGGGAGTGCAACACCTATCCTATTTTTCTTCCCCACTTGCCCTGTGTAAGTGACCAGAAGCCCAGCTCCCACAGCCGCGTGGCCTGCCTGCTAGCAGCCACCAACCAAGGGCCCCCTGCCCGCCATAGGCTAACATTGGGCCTAACTCACTCCGCACCCGGCCGCCCCTGTGCCGCTGAGGGTGTACCAACTGTACCTACCTGACCCTGGGAGACCCCTGAGTCTATGCCCAGAACCTTAACTCTGCCAGTCGAGTACTTACCTGAAAACCGATAACCTACATTTTCTCCATAGGGTAACATTGACTGGTTTACACTGAAATTTCTTCTAAGTGTCGAGTTTTGAAACTTTAAAATATTTACTAAAAATCGTCCGATCAACAAACGAAATTACTCACCTGTTATCAGGAGAGATCCCAGTGCTGGATCTTGGTGCCCAGCACTGACCCTGAAAAGCAATTACAACTGTACTTACCGATAACTTGATTTTCCTCCATAGGATAACATTGCCTGGTTTTCTCCAGAAATTCTTCTAAGTGTCGATTTTTGAAACCAACAAATATTCCTTAATCGCCTGTGTAACAAAAACGATTTCTTTCAACTGTTTACAGGAAATGCACCAGGGTTGAATCCAGGATCCAACCCTGAGTAAGAAAATCTTACGTAAAGTAACTGAAACTGCTTTTACTTAAAAACTCCCATTGAGCTCAGTTATAATTGTGATGCCTATTGCAACAACTGTAGCTATTGCATTCAACAGTCTATTGTGTATTGAAAGTATATAACTAAAGCATCTCATTCTGAGAAAGTATTTTTATACCTACCTGTGGTTCTAAAATAAAACAACAATATATTTTTATATACAAACCAATTGGCCTAGAGTTCAGTTCTTGAGTGTGAGACCATTTGCTGACTGAGTGTGTACAACAAATGCTTTACACCGTCCTCTGATACTGCCTTACTGCTCGACCAAGCTACCACTTTAGAGAGTAAGGTTATATCTAACTTTAGCCTCTGCCAAACCTCTGGGGACTGTGGACTCTGTGCACACCGAACCTTACTTTGGTTCAGTATATACAGAGCCACTTTCTTACAGTCATCAACTCAATTGTTGGATTGTTTTCTTTCTGCTGTCCCGTTCGGACGTTATTACTGCGCTCTGGTTCAAGATAGTTTTTGGGATCCTTTCTGTGTGTAATCCACTCTTACCCTTTGTATTGTTTCGAATGAATTTCCTTCCTTGCGTATCGAAGTTTGGAAGACTTTCATTTGTCGGATCGACTCGCTTCGATTGCAGCCTTCGGGCCTCGCCTTTACCCTCACTTATCTCAATCGATGATACTCTGCTAACCAGGCCCCAGCACCTGTTCTTTACCTAAACCTGTACCATTGCGACCACAATTGGCACACCTGGCCCACATATAAGTCCCTTGTAAAAGGTACCAGTGGTACCAAGGGCCTTGTGACCATATAAGGTCCCTTAGGGCCGCATCATGTATTGTGCTCCCTAAGGGACCCGACACCAAACACACACACTGCAATTGAAGGCTATATGTTGTGTTGTAGCTAAACCAAAATAATTGACATGGCACACATTCCTTGGTGCCATGGCTACACCCCTCTGGCAGGCCTAAGAGCCTGAAGGCAGGGTGCAGTAAACCACAGGTGAGGGCATAGCTGCATGAGCAATATGCCCCTACAGTCAGTCCATTCTTGCACACCGTAAGTGCAGTGAAGCTATTTTGAGTGCAGGGGCTGGTAGTTTGTCAACACGAACTCTACAGCCCATGATGGCTTTACTGAAGACTGAAGTTTGGTATCAAACTTCTCAGCACAATAAACCCACTCTGATGCAAGTGTTGGATTTGTTATAAAATGGACTCTGAGGGCATCTTAGTAATGCCTCCTGAAAAACGACCAGCTTCTAGTGCATTTGCTGACTTGACTCTGCCAGCCAGCTGGCTCCAGACAGGTTTCTGATCTCATGCGGTGAGAGCCTTTGTGCTCTCGGAGGTCAGAAACAAAGCCAGCTCTGGGTGGAGGTGCTTCACACCTCCGCCTTGCAGGAACAGCAGCACTTGGTGGCGATTCTCAAAGGCTCTTACCTTGTTATACTGATTTGGGCAGCTCCAAATAGTGGAGATGCCCGACCCCTGTGCTAGCCCCACTTTTTGGCAGCAGGACGGGTGGGAAAATAAGTGAGTAGAGTAGGAGTCTCCACCTTGGCTTGGCACACCCCTAGAGTGGCCAGGAGCTGAGGTGAACCCCTGTCTTTGGAATTCGCCATCTTGGAGAACTAAGACCAATTTGGAATAGGGATGTGCCCCTCTCCTCAAAGGGAGGGGGCACCTAAAGGGTGTAGTCACCCTCTGGCACAGTAGCCATTGACTACTGCCCTCCGACCTCCGTAACGCCCTTAAATTTAGTATTTAAGGGCTCCCCTGAACCATGTTCCTCAGATTCAGCGACTAGCGAAGGACGACCGAAGAGCAGTGGAGAAAACAACGGACTTGGCCCCAGCCCTACCGGCCTGTCTCCGCCACCAACCCTGCTCAAAGAAATCTGCATCCCAGCGGCCAGCATCTCTGCAGCAACTCCAGAGACCTGAGCTGCCTTCAATAAAGGCTGTATCCTGTGGACACCGGATTTGCCCAGCAAAAGCAACCTTCCAACAAGGACTCAAACGCCACCTGGAACCACGAGTCCTCACCACTCTGCACCCGTCGCCCTCGGCCCGAGTCCATGGTGTCCAGCAACTATCCAACTTACCTCTCCAGTCGTTGGTTCCCTTCAGCCAGTCTTCTGGTACGAGCCTGCAGTCTTTTTCTTCAACTGAAGATCCTTATTGACTTCTATTGGGAGTCTGACGCCTGTTTGCACCCTGCACCTAGCTGCCCGTGTGGCTCTGGAGGGGAGCTTTTTGTGCCAACTTGTGGCCCCCTTTGTGTTGCTCTTTGAACCCAGGGCCCTTGTCCTAAAACCGCAGGTCTTCCCCTGCAACTGGTGCTCTGCCGAGTACCACCTGTCTCTATAGGCCTGACTTGAGCACAGACTCCTCATTTGACCCCTGCACCCCGGCTGCCCCTGTGCCGCTGAGGGTGCATGTAAGAAGCTGGGTTTTTTGTTGCAGCAACCCCTGTAAGAAAGTGCCCTCTTTTTGCATGGTTGCCCTCACTTTTTGCCAAACTTCTGATTTACTTTGTGTGCCCTGGGTTCCTGCCAAACAGGTACCCAAGGCCTATGTTCTCACCCTAAAACTGCATTAAGACAAAACCCAATTGGCACTCTTTGGCCACAGGTAAGTCCCTTGTAAATGGTACCATAGGTACCAAGGGCACTGTGGCCAGGGAAGGCCCCTAAGGGCTGCAGCACTTATTGTGCCACCCTTCGAGGCCCTGTACCTTTATACACACACACACACACTGCCTTTGCAGGCTGCGTGTTTTGGTGCATAACAAAGTGAAGTCAACATGGCACACATCCCTGTGTGCCATGCCTACAACCCACTGCCCTGGCATAGGTCAGCCACCCCTCTAGCTGGATGCACTATAGCAGTGGTGAGGGTACAGGTGCATGAGCCCTGTACCCCTATAGTGTCTAAGCCAATTCTTAGACATTGTAAGTGCAGTATTGCCATTAAGAGTATATGGTGCTGGGAGTCTGTCATTACAAACTCCCCAGCACCCTAATGGCCTTATTGAAAACTGGGAAGTTTGGTATCAAACTTCTCAGCACATTAAACCCACACTGATGCCAGTGTGGGATTTAATGAAAAATGCACACAGAGGGCATCTTAGAGATGCCCCTTGAAAAACGACCTAACACTAGTGTCCTGGCTGAGTGGCTGCTCTCCAGCTGCCCCTACCAGACATGTTTCTGGACCCCTGGGTCAGGAGCCTGCTGCTCTCGGGGGGTCTGCAACAATGCACATCCTGGGAAGAAGTGCCAAGCCTCCTCCCGCAGGATGGGCAGTGTCCACGAAGGGGAAGCTTCAAAGGCTTGCTGCCTTTGTGACCTACCCCAGCCCTTTGCTGCTTCCAGCAACTGGCTCCCACCGGTTCTGACCCAAGCGAGGAAGGGAGGTGTGCCCACCTTTGCCAACCCCACCCCTCAGGTGGGGGAGGCGAGGTGAAGCACAACTCTCAGTCCCTGCCATCTTGCAGAGGAGGGGGGGGGCGGGCAGCCAACCATTTTGAGGCATATACCCCTTCTCACTGGAGGGTGGCATAATAGGGGGTGTACCCACCCGAAAGAAGGGACCCATTGGTCCCAACCTTTACTTACCAGTAACGCCCCTAAATCAAGTATTTAGGGGCAACCCTGAACCTTGCCTCCTCAGACAAGAACCGACCAAGAAGAAAAGAAGGACCGAAGAAGCCATGCTGAAACGAAGAAGAGGAGGCTACCCCAGCCCTACCGGCCTGTCCCCACCTCGAACCTGCTCCAGCAAAATCCCAGTGTGTCCTACAGCCAGCAGTCTCAAGAACCCGAAGGACCAGCCCTGCTTTCCAAACCCAAGACTTTGTCTCCCGTGAGCACTGGATTTGCTCACCAACAGACTCTGGCCCAGCCAAAACCCTGAGTCTGCACTTGATGCCTACAGCCTGAGTTCGAGTGGCCCAACACCACGAGGAGGTCTCCCTGGCGATCCTGACCTGAGATCTGGTGATCTGACCTGCCTTGACTCTCCAAACGACACCTGCAGTCTTTCTGTAGGACGACCGCGACCAGAGCTGGTAAGAAAACCAGACGCCTAAAGACACCCCTGCACCTGACGTCCCAAGGCCTTGGGTGTCCCAACCGACTGTCCCAGCGTCCCCAGGCATCCTAACTTACCTCTTTAACTGGTGGTCACCTCCAGAAGATCTTCGTCCCTGAGCCTGCAGTGTTTGTTGCAACTGGAGAATTCCCATTGAAATAAACTGGGCACCCGACACCAAACAGCACCCTGCACCCAGCCGCCCCTGATTCGCTGCGGGTGTATCTTGGGTGCGAACTCTGATCCTCCTTTGCCCTGAGCCTAACACCAGGAGCTTTGCTCCCACAACCATGGGGCCTGCTCGTGAACAGCCACCAACCGGAGGCCCCCTATCCCCCGTTGGATAACATTGGGCCTCAGCACTCTGTACCTGGCCGCCCTAGTGCCGCTGAGGGTGTTCTGAGTACATCCTCGACCCTGGGGGAACCCTGGGTCTAACCCAGAATACCAACTCCCACAAACTAGTACTTACCTGCAAACCGTTAACTTCATTTCCTTCCATAGGATTGCATTGACTATTTTTCCTTGAAAATTGTTCTAAGTGTGGAGTTGGTTTGTATGAAACATTGAAAAACTGCAAATGTACTAAAAGTGAACTACTTACCTTTTGTCTAGGGAATGTCTGTGACATCTAGGCATATCACACTGAGTACAAAAAGAGACTTTAAAAGTAATCGTAAAATCAATTTCGATATTTTAACTTACCTGTATTTCAATCAATTGCATTTGAACTTGCATTCAATTGTAAAACACCATGAGATTTTGCAAAGCATTTATTTCACTTACCTGCACCAGGCTTGGCTTGGTTCTAGAAATAAAATAACTAAATATTTTTTTTATACAAACAAATTGGTCTGAGTTCAGTCTTTGAGTGGGACATCATTTCTTGCCTGAGTGTTTACAAGAAATGCTTAACACTACCCTCTGATAAAGCCTTACTGCTCGCCCACACTACCACAAATGGAGAGTAAGGTGCTACCTACTTTTACATTTGGGGTTCCTCTGGACTCTGTGCACACTATACCTCATTTTGGTATAGTATATACAGAGCCAGCTTCCTACAGGGGGTTTCCACAAATTCACCTCTTTGCGACCTCACAGAGCGCAAAATGCCAAAACTTCTCCAGGTTCCCACACCCCCTATCCAAAAGCTATTCACTATGGTTGAGTTGGTCAGGGATATTTGGCTTTGCTTTTCTGCCTCTCACTCTTCCGTTTTTGGTTCGTAATCTCAGGCAAACGTCTCAGCCCCATTCGGTGGCTCCCTCTTGGGCTCGTCAACCTTGGTTTTGCAGCGTGAATCTTTTCTGGATTCACTGTTGTGCATTATTCCGCCATCTAGTGGTTGGGTCCGGAATTGTAGTATTTTTTTTAAATATTTTTTTTCGTGGCCAGTGGGCGTCGACATACCACCATTTGGTGTCCTTCTGTGACATCGACGTGCTTCCTCCGGAAGCTCCCACCTTTGGACGCCATCTTCAGATTCTTTTTTTTCCACCGTTGGGTCTGGATACTTTGGAGAGAAGAATTGACGAAAAACAAAAACACCAAGAAAAGAACTTTATCGACGTACCGGCCTTCGAGTCGGTGAACCGGGACACAGCAAAGAGGAAAAAAGATCAAAACTTCGACGTCATACGGAGAATAGGCATACGGGGGGCTCCCTGTGCGCGGTAACGGACAAGAGACCATTCAAGTTCTGCGACAATTGTCACCACAAGTACGCACAGAAGGATCCGCATCCGGTCTGTAACCTTTGCCTGCCGCTGGAGCACCGAAGCGAAGATTGCAACGCATGCTCGGCTTTCACCCTGAAGACTTTAAGGGTGAGAGAGAGGCAGAGAAGAGCAAATTACAACATGCAGGGTCAAGGACCACCTCCGTCGCTTCGAGACCTGGGCGCCTCCAGCGAAGAAGAGGACCACGTCGCCGAAGGGCCTGAAGGCGAAGCAAACGCGCACGTCCCACTTGTCGAGGTCGAAAAGAAGACTCCAAAGGAGGTAAGAGAAGCATCGACCCCCAAACAGTCAGCCGACCCACGAAAGAGTGACTCCAAGTCCTCGAAAGGAGCCTTGGCGTCGAAACATTCGACGACCGCAAGTGCGTCCAAGGACAAACAGTCCGTCGGTTCCTTTAACAAGGACTCCCAGATGGCGAAAACCCTGGAAAAGACAGTAGTTGAAGAGCAGTCACGAAAAGCACTCTTCGACGTCGAAAAAAGAAAGCGTTAAACAAGCTTCGACTTCGACAAGCTCCAAAAGAAAGGCAGAAAATCTCGACGCCAAAACACAAGTGTCGGAGTTGGAAAAGAAAAGGCTCGAAGCCGAAATGGCGAGTATCTTGCAACGCAAGAAGGATTTCGACGAGAAAATAAAACAATTCAAAATTCGGCCGAAAATTTCGACCAAAGACTAAGAACTAGAGCTGCCGACAACGCCAGAACCGGTCGAGGAAGAGGACCACTACTTCGAAGCCGAGGAAGAGGACCAAACCTATCACGGTTCGGCGACCTCGGAGGCGCAAGACATGCAGTGGCAAGATCTCGACGTTGAATCACCAGAAGAAGGGTGTAGACTCATACCCTTCGAGGCCCTCACCACCAGATGACATTGGGATGTACAATCAGGTGATAAAGAAGGCTGCAGACACTTATGGAGTGCAGTTAGAGGAGGAAAAACCGCAATCCTGTTTTTTTCCTAGAGACCTTGCTGCCTACACAAACAAGGAGTCAATTCCTTCCCATGCTACCAAGTGTGCTGGACCAGGGTAAGGAAGCCTTTAAAGAACCTGCTACATGCAAGGCTGTAACACCACGGGGTGAGAAAAAATACAAACATTCCTCAAAGGATCCTATGTATATCAGGGGTTCAGTGCCAGCTGATTCTATGATAACTTCCACGGCTAGGAAGAGAGCTAATGTACCCACTAATGTGGGGCCACCACCAGACAAAGAGAGCAAGAGAATGGATCTCATGGGGAGAAAGGTAAAACGAAGTGCGGCAATTCAGTGGCGCATCGCAAATTCAAATGCATTAATCAATAGACATGCATACCAACACTGGGAAGAAGTAGGTGAAGTACTAAAACTTCTGCCAGACCAATTCCAAAGAAGGGCAAGCCACTTAGTGGAAGAAGGGAAGAACATGGCGAACACATGTTTAAAATCTGCCCTAGATGCAGCAGAAACATCTAGCAGACCGATGATGATCGGGGTCACTGAGAGAAGGCCCGCCTGGCTAAGAATTTCAGGTTTCAAACGAGAAGTACAAAATAACATTTTAAACACCCCATTCAATGGTGAACAACTATTCGAAACGGCTGTGGACGAGAAATTAAATCAAT
The DNA here is from genome assembly GCA_963921515.1 of Calotriton arnoldi. Taxonomy (NCBI): domain Eukaryota; kingdom Metazoa; phylum Chordata; class Amphibia; order Caudata; family Salamandridae; genus Calotriton; species Calotriton arnoldi. The sequence continues at coordinate 728,049 of CAWUFW010007256.1, forward strand.
TAAAGAAAGAGAATGAGACTGCAAGGTCCATGGGGGCACTAAAATTCAGAGGCATGCGTAGGGGAGCACCATCACGGAGACCAGCAGGCAGAGGTAACCACCAGCCTGTAGCCTCACACCAAACTTTTCAACAAGGTTACTGAGGAGGAAGCCAGGGCCAGCAGCAGGGTCAACAACAGCAAGGTTGGCAATACCAACACGGAAGACAATCCTTTCGAGGGTGCCCTCGAGGAAGAGGACAAACGCAGAGAGGGGGACGGCAACCCACCTCCAAGTGACTTCACTGCAAGAATTGCGCACACTCAAACAAAATCTCAGAGGGTGCAACAACAGACAAACATAACAAAAGAACATGTCCCAAAGAACAAACAATTCCTCCAACATATAACACCAGTGCGAGGCAGGATAAAAAACTTCTTCCAGGAGTGAAAGAAAATTACATCCGACAAATGGATATTAAACATAATACAATACGGTTACTGTACAGAACTTGCAAAACAACCTCCAAACAACAAGGTTCATTCAGCAAAAGAACTATCATTTGCTCGAAGAAGCACAAGTCCTTCTGAACAAAAATGCCATAGAGAAGGTACCATACAAGGAAAGGAACAAGGGCGTGTATTCCACGTACTTCATCATACCAAAGGTGGATGGAACCTTACGACCAATACTAGACTTGAGGTTCCTAAATAAATTCATAAAGACTCAAAAATTCAAAATGACAACCTTACAAGAAGTAATACCTCAGATACAGGAAGGGGACTACATGGCAACTATAGACTTAAAGGACGCTTACTTGCACATCCCCATGAACAACAGACACAAAGGTCTATTGAGATTTGTGATCAACAAAACACTACCAATTCACGGTGCTAGCATTCGGACTGTATCGGCACCAAGAGTCTTCACAAAATGCCTAGCAGCAGTAGCGGCCCACCTAAGAAGGCAAGGGATTCATGTTTACCCATACCTAGACGACTGGTTAGTAAGAGCAAGCTCATACAATCTTTGCAAAAAACACATACAGAAAGTCAGAGACATTGGTCCAACTCGGTTTCTCAATACATTGGGAAAAATAGTCAATCGAACCAGAACAAGTAAAAATATTCTTAGGGGCAGAAACCAACCCAATACTAGGAAAGGTATTTCCGAGCACAAAGAGAACATTAGCGATACTGAAGGAGACACATCTATACCACAAGGGGCAAGCTCTGACAGCGAGGGCAGTGGGCAAACTGCTAGGGATGATGGCTTCATGCATTCATCTAGTCCCAAACATTCGACTACACATGAGACCATTCCAGGAATGGATTCAACAGCAATGGTGTCAGGCAACGGAGTTGGGAGGATCTAGTGGTTGTCACGCAAACAGTTCATCAAGAGATGGCATGGTGGAACAGAAAGAACATAGCACAGGGGAGACTTCTCACACAACCAACTCCAACCATGACCATTACAACAGATGCTTCCCAACTAGGATGGGGAGCGCACATGAACAACCTCAGAGTAAGTGGATTGTGGACACAACAGGATGCGATAAAACACCAACTTCCTGGAATTAAAGGCAGTGTTCCTAGCCTTAAAAGCCGTTCAGAAAGAGCTTTCCGGGAAGAGGGTGTTAATCCAAACGGACAATACAACTACCATGTTCTACATCAACAAACAAGGAGGAACACAATCGATAACACTATCAAACTTAGCCCAAGAACTATGGAGATGGGCAATCCCAAGGAAAATAGACTTACTAGCAATACATCTTCCAGGGAAGGAAAATGTAGAAGCAGACGGGCTGAGCAGGCAAGCATCAGCATCCCACGAATGGAAAATGAATCAATCAGAAATCCTAAAGATATTCAGAAAATGGGGAACTCCGCAAATCGACCTATTTGCAACACCCCAGAATGCAAAATGCCAACACTTCGCATCCAGGCAACCGTGCAAACAGTCCCTAGGGAATGCGCTATGGATAGACCGGTCAGGGACATTAGCTTACGCTTTTCCCCTGAAACCACTGCTGCACAGGGTACTCAACAAATGCAGGATCAGCGACATGACATTAATACTCATAGCACCTCAGTGGGCCAGATAAACCTGGTTTTCGCAAATAATGGAGATGACTCGAGGGGCAATGCACAAGTTCCCCAACAGAAAGGACCTCTTAACAATGCAGAACGGAAGGATGCTACACCCAGCACCAGAGAGCCTAAGCTTAGCAGCATGGCTACTGAGGACTTAGAATTTGCTCACCTCAGACTACCAGAGCACAATGGCAGTACTCAGAGAAGCGAGAAGACCTACAACAAGGAAGTGTTACACAGCCAAATGGAAAAGATTCTCTCAATGGTGCCTTAGAGAAAAGCTTCCAAGAAGGATCACAAGAGAATCAACAGTACTAAAATACTTAACATATTTACTACAGAATAAACTGAGCTGCACATCTATAAGGGTACACTTAGCAGCAATCGTAGCGTACACAAGGGGAGAAACAGGGAAGAGTTTCTTCACATCCCATGTGGTCAAAGGATTCCTAGAAGGAGCAAAAAGAATAGCACCTCCAAAAAAGATGCCACCACCTGCATGGAATCTCAATGTAGTGCTAGCTCAAATGATGAAGGCACCATTCGAACCAATCCACAAAGCAACGCTACAAATGCTCACACTAAAGACTGCGTTTTTAGTTGCAATTACATCACTATGTAGAGTAAGTGAATTACAAGCTCTAACACTACAAGAGCCCTACTTCCAAATGCATGACAGAATCGTCATGAGAACTGATCCACAATTTATGCCAAAGGTGATATCAAAGTTCCACGTAAGACAAGCAATACAAATACCAAGTTTTTTCCAAAACCCAAGGACACAAGCAGAAAGGGCATTACACACCCTGGACGCCAGAAGGGCAGTCATGTACTACATAGAAAGAACCAAAGAATACCGGAAAACAAAACAATTCTTTGTATCATTTGCCAACAGTTTTCTTGGACGACCAGTTACAAAGAATACCATTGCAAGATGGATTGCACAAGCCATACAGTTGTGCCACAAACAGGCAGGTCAGACATTACAGAGAGCACCGCAATCTCACTCAACAAGGAAGAAAGGAGCAACAGTAGCTTTTCTAGCAAATACGCCTATTCAAGACATTTGCCAAGCAGCAACATGGTCTTCAGTGCACACGTTCACAAAGCAATACTGCGTGGATATTCAAATGAATAAAGCACAAGTAGGACAAAAGGTCTTACAACATATTTTCACAAACCAACGCTCATCTTCCACCCAACCACCACAAGACTAGCAAACCGCTACAAAGTCTATGCCCAGCATAGTGAATCCAGAAAAGATTCACGCTGCAAAACGTATAGTTTCTTACCTGTCGGTGTAGTTTTGCAGCTTGAAGAATTTTCTGGATTCACTAGCGAACCCACCCTCCTCCGCCAGAAAGATGAGACAAAAGCAAGAAATAAATGAAACCAGAACCAAAAAAAAGAATCCGAAGATGGCGACCAAAGGTGGGAGCTTCCGGAGGAAGCACGTCTACGTCACAGGAGGACACCAAATGGTGGTATGTCGACGCCCACCGGCCACGGGAAAAAAAAAAAGATACTACAATTCCGGGCCCAACCACTAGATGACGGAATAATGCACAGCATAGTGAATCCAGAAAATTCTTCAAGCTGCAAAACTACACCGACAGGTAAACTATACGTTCACCACACTACTCGAGCTCTCAGTAGTTCCACGTGAGAAGCTTAACCTCAACCCCCATCTTCTCACTCAGAACCATGGTGAAAGCAGACATCCAGACCCAAAGGAGCTAGACCTTGCGATTTGGCTCCTGAAGTCATAGAATTCGGTTACTTAAATTTACCGGCAGAATGTATGACCATTCTTAAAGAAGCATGTAAATCTACCACTAGAGCTTATGCAGCCACGTGGAAAAGATTTCTTTACTGCGTAACCAAAATATTGACTCATTCACTGCATCTATACAAAACATAATTTGTTAGTCTGCATTTTACAGCGCTCTGGCCTTGCTTATACTTCCATATGTTTACATCTTGCAGCAGTGTCTTCCTAACTACAAACCTGGCAAGACTTTTCCTTGTCCAAAGTGCCAAATATTAAGGCTTTCATGGAAGGCCTTAAGAGTAATCCCACCCAGAGTACCACCTGCAGCCGCGTGGAATCTCAATATTCTCACAAGAATTAAGTGTCCACCCTTTGAACCATTGCTCAATTGCTCCCTCCAATTTCTATCTTGCCATTACTTCACTAAAGCTTGTCGGTGAGCTCCAGGCACTAACTTTAGAATAACCTTTTTTCCAACTACATAGGGATAGGCTGGTTCTTTGTACCAACCCAAACTTCCTTCCAAAGGTAGTGTTGCCTTTCCACCTTAACCAATCGGTTGAACTACCCGTTTTCTTCACTCAACCAGATTCTGTGGCAGAAAGAGCTTGTCATACATCAGATGTCAAAAGAGCATTAATGTATTCTATTGACACAACCAAAGACTTGCAAAGCTAAACAACTTTGTTTTTGCACCCCCTCATAAAGGAAAACCATTTCTAAATTGGGTATTTCTAGATGGATCGCTAAATGTATTCAGACATGCTATGTCAAAGCTATGTTAACTTTGTCTATACCCCCTAGAGCGCACACTACTTGCAAATTAGGGGCACCCATGGCTTTCTTGGGCAATATCCCTAAAGCAGCTATATTCTCAACACCACACACTTTCATCACGCACTATTGTGTGGATTTTTTATCATGCCATCAAGCTAATGTAGGACAGGCGGTGCTATGTACACTTTTTCAAACAACTGCAACGCCCACTGGTTAGCCACCGCTTTTCGAGGGTACTGCTATACAGTATATGCAAAGCATTTGTATCTACAGCCACACATGCCTCGAACAGATTGTTGTACCCTGTGAGCATCCACTCTTGGCATCTAGTGCTGTAGGTTCACATGCACCCACCCTCCTCCCGGGCACCTATGGTTGTTGCAGTTCCTATCTATACTTTCACATGCATTGACATCTCTTTACTGATACTTGTACTCCATTCTCACCCGCCCGCGAGGAAACAATCTAACAATGGAGTTGATGCCCATGCGCCGTATCACCAAGAGGAGTCACCTTACCTTGTGACTCGAAAGACTTCTTAGAAGAAAAACAACTTGCACACATCCAGACCAAACACTAGATGGCAGGAGTATGCAAAGGGGTAAGTAACCTAATCCTTTCTTATACGCTTCAGTATATCCCTGCAGAGCCAGCCATCGGTTTTACTGGTATACACAAAACTTATTCATGTCTTGATTAACAGAGCAGTTGCTTGGGTTATAGAACATGCTTAATATGAAGGTTAGACAGATTAGGAATAGACCATTTTCTGATAAAAGCTTGACACTTTTGGTGTGTTTAGTCACCTTAGTTAATTTTTTTTCCCTTCTATTTGCCGTTCTCAAACATTTTTTTATGTAGTCCTTTAACATGGTTCTTTTGCACTGCTGGTCCAATGAAATGATAAATTCTGAGTAGGTCTTAAACTCTTGTTGTTTAAGGTGGTGGTGGAAGTGGAGGTGGAGGTGGAGGTGCGAGCCGAGGAGGCCAGTTGGCTGATGATGGCTGGAACACTGTGCCTATCAGCAAAGGCAGTCGGCCTATAGACACCAGTCGGATACAGAAGATCACAAAGGTATGATGCGAGCCCATGATTGTACTCTCCATACTCCTTCTGCTCAAAGTACTCCTTTACATCTTTTTCATGAGGCAAGCATCCAGTTCAAACTTCCACAGTGGATACTTAACCCAACCCTTGCAAAGCTTAATTCATCATACCAGTCAAATGCTGTGCTTGTTCTGCTGCAGGGTTGTGGACAACGTCAGATTTGTATGTGCTCTAGGATTAGTTTACTTTGGTTGTGATCACATGCTACTGCTGCATTTACCACAAACTCATGGGTCACTGGTGTGCAAAGTAAGATCAGGAGGGCCAGATTTCTATACAACTAATCTCAGTGGATCATGTAACATAATCCATGGGTACTTTTCTTCTTCCCTCCTGGACCAGCATTACCTCTCCCCGAAGTATTCCACTGAACTGTAGTTTATTTAATGTATAGAGAAGCTAAATATGCCAAACTACTGCCTGGTGGAACACGTGATTGGTAACATTTTCCATTCGAGGCATGTAGATTCACATGCACCCACCCGCCTCCCCGGGTACCTATACCTGTTGCAGTTTTTTACATGCGCATGGACATCTCTATTCTACCCTTACTAACTCCATTCTCACCCTCTGTGGGAAAACAATCTAACAATGGAGTCGATGCCCATGCGCAATATCACTGAAAGGAGTCGCCTACCTCGTGACTGGAAAGACTTCTTCAAAGAAAAACAACTTGTAAACATCCGGACCCAACACTAGATGGCAGTAGTATGCAAAGCATGTGAATCTACAGCTCTATATGCCAAGAACAGATGCTTACTGGGTAAATAACACTTTCCGTTCGAGGCACGTGAGCTGTAGATCACATGCTTTGCATACTCCTGCCATCTAGTGTTTGGTCCGGATGTTTGCAAGTTGTTTTTCTTCGAAGAAGTCTTTCCAGTCACGAGGTAGGTGACTCCTCCTTTCGGTGATAGTGCGCATGGGCATCGACTCTATTGTTACATTGGTTTTTTCCGCCGTCTGGTTCGGACGTGTATTGCTGTGCTCCGCTTCGAAACCGTTTCTTCAGGTTCCCCTCGGTGCGCAATCCACTCTACCCGCGTCAGTATTGTTTTGAACGCGTATCCCACTTCTCCGCGTATCAGTCAAGGAAAAACACTATTTCGATCGAAGATCTTCTGGAAGGTTGTCCGGCCTAACCGCGTCGGTCCACTTCGCAGTCGATGGAACGGACTCCATTAAAATTCTGCCCTCTGTGCCACGCCAAGTAACCGCGCACCGACTCGCATGAAGTGTGCAATTTGTGCTGGTCTCCGGAGCACAACGAACAGGACTGCGACGCGTGCAGATCGTTCCGATCGAAGAAAACGCTCCGTGATCATCTGGCTCGACGTCCCGAAATGCAGAGTCAAAATGTCGAATATATGCCAGACATCTTTGAAGGATCCGTTACGTATTCGACGCACAAGGGGCCGAAGAACAAGAACTTGACTCCATTCCAGAATCTGACTCCGAGATGGAAGAAGACTTGCCACAAGGTCAACGTCCTGTGAGTACCGTACCGAACGCCCCTTGACCCAAACTCCATCTTAGCCGAAACAAAAGGCTTCGGTCCCGACACCGTTGGCACCGAGAAGATGTTTCTGACGCCCGCCCTCCGGCTCGGCACCGAAACACATCACTAAGCCTTCCGGCTCCGAATCCAGTCGGCCAAAGTCTGGCACAGGTTCGGAGCTGAAATCTTTGACACCAAAAACGAAGCCTCCTTTGGCAATGAAACCTTCCGCGCCGAAAAGTCATTATACCCTGGCACCGAAATCCTCAGTGCCAAAACCTAAAACTGTTCCTCCAAAGCTGCAGGATCCGATTTTCGACGCCCCAACACCAAAATCGGACCCAAAACAAAAGGAACTTTATATAAACCCAGATGCAGGACTTGTTCTTACTAAATCACCTCAAACACAAACCTGAGTCAAGCGACACCCTTTACCATATTCCTTTGAAGATGAAGAATGTAGGTACTAACCCCTCCTCCCACCATGTTCCCCTACACCAACTTCTCCACCTTTGCAGCATTTACTGATTACACCAACTAACTCTCCACCACCACCTCATGATGGGGGGGGGGGGGGGGAGAGAGAACAATATTTTACCAATGGACCCCTGGAAGGATTATAACACATATTCACCTACAGATAACGACCCAGATCTTTACCCTACAAAGCCTTCTCCTCCTGACAATGTAGGATATCTAGAATTACTTGGAGCTGCAGAATATCATTGGATACAGGTACACAAGGAATCTCAAGAGGAAGATTTCCTATTTGAAACGCTCAGTAGCGCACAAAGGGGCTAGCCACACTTTACCTATGCTTAAAGGTATGATGAGACATGCCGATATCTTTAAAGATCCAGTGCGTGCTCACATTCTCACCCCTAGAATTGATGACAAATATAAGCCTGCTTCCTCAGATCCAGTCTTTATTAAAGGACAGTTACCACTAGACTCCTTGGGGGTCTCTAATGCCCGTAAATGGGCCAATTCACAGAATACAGGGGATGCTCCCCCTCCAGACAAAGAGTCAAAACTATTAGACGCCTCCGGTAAACAAGTAGCCACCCAAGCAGCAAATCATTGGCACATTGCCAACACCCAGGCCCTAGTAGCCAGATATGATAGGGCACACTGGGATGAAATGGAACAATTGCTACAACACCTCCCAGATGAGCACAAAGCAAAAGCCCAGGATTTAGTCCAGGAAGGGAAGCTCATGTTCGAGGCATGTTAGCTGTAGATCACATGCTTTGCATACTCCTGCCATCTAGTGTTGGGTCCGGAAGTTTGCAATTTGTTTTTCTTCGTAAGTCTTTTCCAGTCACGAGGTAGGCGGCGACTCCTTTCGAGTGATAGTGCGCATGGGCATCGACTCCATTGTTAAATAGTTTATTCCGCCATTGGGTTCGGACGTGAATTGCTGCACTCCGGTTCGACACCGTTTCTCCGGTTCCTCTCAGTGCGCAATACACTCATCCTCGACGGTATTGTTTTTGATCGCGTAATTCCGTTCTCCACGTATCGTATTTACAGAAAAATCCCTCCTTCCATCGAGTAGCTCGTGGAAGGCCTTCGGGCCTACCCGCCTCGCAGTAGTTGGAACGGACTCCATTTAAATTCTGCCCTCTGTGCCACGCGAAGTTTCCGCGCACCGACTCGGGACTGCTTGTCTCCGGAGTACAGAGAGCAGGACTGCGACGTGTGTAAGACTTTCCGATCGCAGAAAACGCTTCACGACCGTCTGGCTCGATGTCGCGACATGCAGAGCCAACACACTGGTTCCATTCCGGACCTCTTCAGGGAAGATTCGGAACAAGAGGCCGGAGACGCCATGGGAGTCGAGGAAGAACACGACCCGATCTCCATCTCGGTCTACGGCTCCGGGGACGAAGACATCCCGCAAGGGCAGCGTACCGCGAGTACAGATTCTCCCTTGCCCCAGAGTCCACCTCAACCCAAAAAAGGCTCCGGTCCAACCCCCGCCGGCACAGAGACCATGTTACCGACGCCCCGCCTTCCGGCTCTGCACCGAAACATACCCAAAGCCTTCCGGCTCCGAACAGAGCCGTTCGAAATCAGGCACCGAGCCCAAACCTTCGGTATCGAAGTCTAAGTCAGGCTTCGCTCCACCCCCTTCGCCGAAAACGCCTTCTGATCTGAAATCCTTCGCACCCAAAACACTGGCACCGAAACAAACTGATGTGCCGATTCCACCAAAAGAACACCATTTAGATGTTCTGCCCTCCAAACCGGATCCGAAACAACAGGAGCTCTATATTCATCCAACAACTGGACATATTGCCACCAAGGTGACAACAAAACGGAAACCTGAGACTGAAGAGGCCTCCCACATTTCTTTAAAACGGAAAAATGTGGGTACTAACCCTTCTCTTCCTCCTCTTCCATCACCTCCTTTCCCTCATTCTCACCCTTACTAATTTCACCTGAGAACTCACCACCACATACACCTGATAATCAGGATGATGGGGCTGGGGACAATGAGCCAACGCCTACAGACCCCTGGACAGATTACAACATCAATACGCCCACAGGGAATGATCCTGATCTGTACCCTACCAAGCCTTCTTCACCGACGACTGTGTAGGATGCATAGAAATGTTGGGTAGAGCTGCTAACTACCATGGGGTTCAGTTGCATAAGGAATCACTAGAAAATTTTCTTTTCGAAACGCTCAGTAGTACTCAAAAATACTCGCGCACACACTCCCCATGCTCAAGGGTATGATCGGACACGTGGATGACATTTTTAATGATCCTGTCAAGGCATGTATTCTCACCCTTAGGGTAGACCAGAAATATAAGCCGGCACCATCAGATCCAGCATACATAAAGGGGCAGTTACCATTGGATTCATTGGTAGTTTCCAACGCAAGCAAAAGGGCCAATTCCCAAACCCCAGGAGATGCTCCACCCCCAAACAAAGAATCTAAGTTGCTAGACGCTTCGGGGAAAAGAGTAGCCTCCCAGGCTGCAAACTTTTGGCGCATCTCCAATACCCAAGCACTTTTAGCTAGGTACGACAGGGCACATTGGGATGAAATGGAGCAGTTGCTCCAATTTTTACCTGATAAGCACAAGTCCTAGTGTGGGAGGGACAGCTCATATCCAGTAATTCAATCAGGAGCGCCCTAGATGCTACGGACACTGCTGCCAGAGCTGTCAACACCAGCGTTCTTTTAAGAAGGCATGCCTGGTTACGCATTTCAGGTTTTAAACCAGAGGTTCAAACTTCTATCCTGAACACACCATTTGATAAGGAACACCTCTTTGGCCCTGTGGTAGATTCATCATTAGAAAAAATGAAGGACACAGAGGTTGCCAAATCTATGGGAGCCCTCCAATTAACTGCAGGACGTGGTTCCTTTCGGCGCTCCTATCGTGGAGGGTCCAAGAATATCTCCTCAGACACTGCCTCTACCACCTATAAAGGCAACAATCAACCCTCTGCCTCGAAGGGTTTCTTCAGAGGGGGTTACAGAGGCAACAATGGCAAGCGTAGAGGTTGAGGTTCCAACACACGCGCCTCCCCCTCCAATACCCAACAGTGACTTGCCTACACTCTTAACCCCCACCCCGACCATTTAACACCTGTCGGGGGCGTCTTTAACATTTCCTGCCGGTCTGGCAGTCAATAACTACAGACAAATGGGTACTGGAAATTATCCGTTCTGGTTATTGCCTGGAGTTTACAAGCACGCCTCCAAACATTGCTCCACATTCACACAAACTGTCACCGGATCACTTACAATTGAAGGCAAAAACCCTAGGCAGTCAAAAACGGTCACTCAAATTAGCAACTCATAGAAAACAGGAAGACATGATAGAGAGAACTCAGTGTGAACACATAGTAGCTATATTAAAACATATATACATTTTATTTGGTTTGTTTTAAAATACTTTTTCCGAAAATATTCAGACAATACATAACAATACAACATAGTGTCGACAAATCGCATAAATCATATAGAACACAATTTAATCAGGGAAGGGTTAGACAAACATCAATACATTTATATAAATCTAAAGTCAAAAGTGGTGGCTATGAGATGGATCTTCTCAACGCGCGTTTCGGCACTCAAAGCGCCTTCATCAGGAGGGCCACGACCTTATCCTACAGAACAGATAAAAACTAAATAAAACACAATTCTTAAAAGGACCTTAAAAGGCCACACTGAGTTCCATGATAGTGATTTGGTTCTTTTACCGTGTATTGCCAAAATCCCAATAATGAGTAGCTAAACCGCAATTCTACTTACACCCAGTGTGAGAAAAATAATAAATCAAGATTGTCTTAACACGTACTGTGATAGAGTAAAGCTGTGATACTAAAGCAAAAAGAAGAAAGGCGGAAAAAGTGAGAAGATGAAAGAGCGAGAAAGCGAGCAACACATACAAGGAAGAAAAGAAAAGAGGGGAGGGGAGGGGAAGGGAAGAAGGGCAGATAAAGAGACACGGGGCTAAAGGGAAAAGAAAAAGGAAATGATGAAAAGGGAAAAAAAAAGGGGGTTGAAGAAAGAAAAATCGCGATAGAAAGAAGGAAAACATAAAAAACGAACAGAATAAAGCAGGACAAAAAAAGGTAGTGGGAAATGAGGAAAGGAAAAAGGGGGGGGGGGAAGCAAGAGGGGGGAAGGAGAGGGAGTGTTGGGATAAAACGATACTAGGATATATACAGCACTATATCCAGTACGGATCGCTGTCTAGTCAACATTAGGACTGAAGTTAAGTCTTACTTTAAATGTATGGAGCAGCAGATATGTATCCATATAGATAGCGTATGCTCGGCATGCGGCGATGTGAAACCTGTGTTTGTTTTTAGAAAATAAACCATTAGCCAAAATATAAATATATGGGACTATAAACCTACACGATAAAGAAGAGGAATAAATCCAAATACTGCTCACTTTATGTGTGTCTCTTATTGTTATTCATTGATGACAAGGAATGTTCGTGTTGCTCAGTATTGATTTAAAGGTGTCTCTACGTCGGTATTCATAAGAGTGTGGCGTGGGGGACTGATAAATGACCACACTGTTTAGTTTATGGCATTATCTGAATGGCTCTGGAAGATAAAAGTAAATTAATTTAAGGATTGTGTCCCAAACGAGGCTAATGCAGTAATTTAGAGTATCGATCCAAAGTAATAGCCCACAAGTGGCGGAATTACCTGCAGTCAGCCTGATATATGTAAAAGGATGAGGAATCGCGCCTTTAAGCAAGATTACGATCCATATTTAAAATCAGGAAATGGAGAGCAAAGTCAAGCAGTGAATCGTTGAGTTGCCCGCATGGCTCTAAGATAAAGTTGATATAAGTGCGCGATTTAAGGGGACAGATTGAATTATATAATGTTTCATTAGAGAGTTAGAAGTTCTGAACATGCGTAAGGTAACCTTACCTCTGGTAGTTGTTTAAAATCAAGGATTGAAGAGCAAAGTCAGGCAGTGAGTCGCGGAATGGCCCGCATAGCTCTGAGGCAAAGTTCATATCAATAAGTGCGCGGTATAAGGAGACCGGTTAAAAGGTGTTTTGTTTCATAAGGAGATTAATAGGAGTTGGACGCGCCCACAGGATAACCTTACCTTTGGCTGAATTGATAAATCAAATATCGTGGATGGACGCCATGCCAAATGATACCCAACTGTCCTACTCTGGAATTTAAACGCCGTCGATGTATCACGTGATCCCCGATCACGTGTACGCACGACAATAGAACATAAAGACACTCGAGAGCTCTGGTAGTAGTTTAAGAGCAACTCGTGTATAAAGACGGTATCGGTTAATTTGTAATCGATTTGTGGTTGAAAACAAAACTTAAATGTGGCAGTAAACTTACATATGAAGCCTGTAAAGAAAAGCCCGCGTAACACGTGATTCCTGATTACGTGTACGCCCGACGGTGGGACTGAATGACATGTTACAGAGCTCTAACACTAAGTAGTCCTTAGAGATGCATATATTAAAGCTGAAATCCATCACATTGTAGTCACTAGTGTATTGATAACTACACTAGATAAAAAGTGTGATCAAAAGTTATTAAATAGTATCGCGTTCTCCCAAGGTAACTCACTGTTTAATCCCTGTTTGTATGTATTGAGGGAAAATATCCAGTACACCTTTCTTCGGATCTCTTCGCTTCTATTCATATCTGAGTTGTTAATCTTTTCCAGAATGTGCCATTTAATGTCATTAATATTATGCTGATCTTTAAATTGTTTTACCAAGGGAGCATTTGGTTTGTGGGTTCTAATCGCAGAGCGGTGTTCTGTAAGACGGGTGGCAACAGCTCTTGATGTCTCCCCGACATACCTTAGTTCACACTGTGAGAAAGTGCCATCTTTCTTACATGGTATGCCCCCACTTTTTGCTGAATGGCTGATGTACTTTGACTGAGTGTGCCCTGGGCTCCTGCCAACCAGGTACCCAGGGCCTGTGTTCCTTCCCTAAAATTGCATTGATACCTACACCCAATTGACATCCCTGGCCACAGGTCAGCTCCCTGGTAAATGGTACCATGGGTACCCAGGGCACTGTGACCAGGGAAGGCCCCTAAGGGCTGCAGCACTTGTTGTGCCACCCTTAGGGACCCTGCACCTTTACACACACACACTGCCTTTGCAGGCTGCGTGTCTTGGTGCAGAACAAAAGTGAAGAGTCGACATGGCTCACATCCCTGTGTGCCATGCCTACAAGCCACTGCCCTGGCCTAGGTCAGCCACCCCTCTAGCTGGGTGCACTATGCCAGTGGTGAGGGCATAGAGGCATGAGCCCTGTGCTCTCTACAGTGCCCAAGTCCATTCTTGGGCATTGTAAGTGCAGTGCTGCCATTAAGAGTATATGGTGCTGGGAGTCTGTCATTACGAACTCCACAGCACCATAATGGCCCCACTGAAGACTAAGAAGTTTGGTATCAAACTTCTCAGCACATTAAACCCCCACTGATGCCAGTGTGGGATTTAATGTAAAACGCACTCCAGAGGGCATCTTAGAGATGCCCCTGAAACCAACCCGACCTCCAGTGTCCGGACTGAGTGGCTGCCCAGGCTGCCACCACCAGACATGTTTCTGGACCCCTGGGTCGAGAGCCTCTGCTCTCAGGGGCCTGAAACAATGCACATCCCGGGACGAGGTGCCAAAGCCTCCTCCCCAGGATGGGCAGGGGGAGCTTCAAAGGCCTGCCGCCTTGGAGTTTCCCCAGACCATTTGCTGCTTCCAGCAAACTGGTCCCCACTGGTTCTACCCCCACTCCTGGCGGGAGAACCGGCGGGAAAACCAGAAGCAGGAAATGGGTTGTGCCCACCTCTGCCAACTCCACCCCTAAGGTGGGGGAGGCGAGGTGAAGCACAAACTCGAGTCCCCGCCATCTTGAGGATGGGGGACCTGGCCAACCAGGGACAGGCTCCTGCCCCCTCCCACTGGAGAGGAACAGAATAGGGGTGTACCCACTCCCAGGGAAGGGACCCATTGGTCCCTGCCCTTACCTACCTGTAACCACCCCTAAATTTAGTATTTAGGGGCTCCTGAACTTTCCTTCCGGAGTTCCCAAATCCGAAAACAAGAAGAGAAGACGAAGCAAGAAGACCAGCCGTGCAGCTGCTAAAAAGGAGGCGACAACAACTGACTTGGCCCCAGCCCTACCGGCCTGTCGACCTCTGAACCTGCTCCTGCGGAATCCCGGCCTCAGCAACCTCACAAACCCCGGAGGACCTGACTTCTGTGCTACAGCCTTCGACCCAGGGACTCCCACGAGCAGTGGTACTGCTCAAAAGAAAACCTACCAAAGACCCGGCCCTGGCACGGAGCCGCGAAACCTGCACACTCTGCACCCGCCGAGTCCAGCCTGTGCCTGAGTGACCAAAGACCGCGAGGACGCCCCCGGCGATTCTGACCTGGAATCCAGTGGCCAAGGACCCTCCTCGACGACCCAGACGACGCCTGCAGCCTCAGGACAAGGGACCCCTCCAACCGCGACCAGCAGGGGGTAAGATTTCCCGACCTCAAAAGACACCCCTGCACCCGGCGCCCACGGCCCCCTGTGCCCAACTCCTGGGTGTCTACCTATCCTCCAAGACCCCAACTTACCTCCTGAAGTGTTGGTCGTCCCTGAAGAATCACCGTCCCCGAGCCTGCAGCCTTTCTTCACCTTTCACGACCTCTATTGTTTAACATTGAGCGCCCGACGGCTCAAAGCACCCTGCACCCAGCCGCCCGAGTGCCCCTGGAAGTGCAACCTCTATCCTAACCTACTTCCCTACTTGCCCTGAGCAAGTGACCAGGAGCCCAGCTCCCACAGTCGCGTGGCCTGCTTGCCAGCAGCCACCAACCCGGGCCCCCCGCCTGCCATAGGATAACATTGGGCCTTATCACTCTGCACCCGGCCGCCCCTGTGCCGCTGAGGGTGTAAAAACTGTACTTACCTGATCCTGGGGGACCCCTGAGTCTTACCCAGAACCTTAACCCTGCCAGTCAAGTACTTACCCGAAATCCGATAACTCACTTTTCTTCCATAGGGTTCCATTGACTGGTTTTCTGCGAAATTTCTTCTAAGTGTGGAGTTCTGAAACTTTAGAATATTCACCAAAAATCAACCGAGTCACGAAAACGAAAATACTCACCTAGTATTAGGAGGGCCTCAGTGCTGGACCCGAGTGCCCAACACTGGCCCTAAAAAGTAATCGCAACGTTACTTACCGTTAACTCACTTTTCTTTCATAGGGATCCATTGACTGGTTTTCTGTGAAATTTCTTCTAAGTGTCGATTTCTGTATTTTACAAATATTCTTTAAAAATCGAACAAACTACAAAAACGTAATTACTTACCTGTTTTAAGTAATGTCCCAGTGCTGAACCTAGGAGTCCAGCACTGGATTACAAAAGTAACGTAAACATACTTTGCTTGCACACTGTATTTCCTTTCATAGGATAACATTGGTAATTTTACCCAGAAAAGTTTCTAAGTGTCAGCTTTTGAAATATAGTAATATTCTTCAAAAATAACTACAATAACCAAAACGCTTTTTCTTACCTGTTTACAGGAAGTGTCCCAGGACTGAATCCAGGATCCAGTCCTGTGGTTAGAAAAGTGCTCTGCAAAGTAATCAATTGTAATTAAGTATAAATTTCCATTGAGCTCAATGTTGCATTGAATTTGACCCTGTGTTGCCTCTTGCACCAACTGTGATAACCACTATCAAAAAGTCTACTGCCTATCTGTAAGGTGAATAACCAAAGCATCTCATACTGAGAAAGTATATATTGATCCTATTGTTGGTTCTAAAATAAAACAAGCATATATTTTTTTTATATACAAACCATTGGCCTAGAGTTCAGTTCTTGAGTGTGTGGCTTCATTTGCTGACTGAGTGTGTACAACAAATGCTTTACACTGTCCTCTGATACTGCCTTACTGCTCGACCAAGCTACCACTTTGGAGAGTAAGGTTATATCTAACTTTAGCCTCTGTCAACCCTCTGGGGACTGTGGACTCGGTACACCCTGAACCTTACTTGGGTACAGTATATACAGAGCCACTTTCCTACACACACGGGCATATAATTAAGTAAATTACATTGTGGGTTTTGCAGCTGCTCATTACTTTTGAATTAATGGAGAACCCATTGGTTATCAAAGTGTGTCCTTCTATGACATTATCACATGCTTGCTACAATTTGGGTGACAACACTTAAAAGTGCCTCTGACTGGTGAATTACCATCAATCGATTTTTGTACCAGCGGTGAGCTAGAATTGAAGCGTGATCGAACTACAATATCTTTAATGTTCCTGTTTCGTCTATGGGCATATAACGGTTTCTTGAGTTTGAGTGATTGGTCGGGATCACTGTTCAATATATGCCAGTTGGCATTGATTATTTGTTTTACTTGTTCTTTCATGGTGGAATGTTTCGTAATACATACTAGTTTGATCAGACTTTTTAGGGCTCTTGGATTTTAATAGATAGTCCGCTCTTTTAAAAGCATCTCGCACAAGTCGGTGGGGTTAGCCTCTCGCTATAAATTTCGCCTTCATTGTTGCTGCTTGGGAGTCAGTCAGTTGGATTACTACAATTCCGGCGAAGTCGCAAGAACTGCCCGAACGGAATGCTTAGTTTCTGTGTCCTGGGGTGGTAGCTTTCAAAGTGTAGGAGTGTATTTCTGGCGGTGGGTTTAGTGAAGAGGTCTACTTCTAAGTGATCTGTTTGTTGCCTAATCAAAATATCAAGAAATTCCACCTGTTTGCTTGTGTGTGCTGTGAATTTTAAGTTATACAAAAGGGGATGATGGACGGAACGTTTGAGCCAATCAAACACTCACCCCCAGTCAACTGATCTGGGTTTAATCCATCATCATTCTTTAGCTCACTCCACCACCCCAGTTCAGACATGGCCATATGCAAATCAGTCTGACCCTGTGCCTCATGGGAACAGTCCAGCCCGAACTGCCAAGCCATGTCTTCCCTGGACCGGAAACAAGCATCCTAGGACCGGTTTCTGGCATTCCAGCCGTCATCAGCCAGGCTTGCTTGAATCCAGTGGCAAAGTGAGCAAGGGACCCACGTCTGGGCATACCCCCGCCAACTTAGGGCGAACAAAGCGATACAAAAGGGGATGATGGACGGAACGCTTGAGCCAATCAAACACTCACCCCCAGTCAACTGATCTGGGTTTAATCCATCATCATTCTTTAGCTCACTCCACCACCCCAGTTCAGACATGGCCATATGCAAATCAGTCTGACCCTGTGCCTCATGGGAACAGTCCAGCCCGAACTGCCAAGCCATGTCTTCCCTGGACCGGAAACAAGCATCCTAGGACCGGTTTCTGGCATTCCAGCCGTCATCAGCCAGGCTTGCTTGAATCCAGTGGCAAAGTGAGCAAGGGACCCACGTCTGGGCATACCCCCGCCAACTTAGGGCGAACAAAGCGATACAAAAGGGGATGATGGACGGAACGCTTGAGCCAATCAAACACTCACCCCCAGTCAACTGATCTGGGTTTAATCCATCATCATTCTTTAGCTCACTCCACCACCCCAGTTCAGACATGGCCATATGCAAATCAGTCTGACCCTGTGCCTCATGGGAACAGTCCAGCCCGAACTGCCAAGCCATGTCTTCCCTGGACCGGAAACAAGCATCCTAGGACCGGTTTCTGGCATTCCAGCCGTCATCAGCCAGGCTTGCTTGAATCCAGTGGCAAAGTGAGCAAGGGACCCACGTCTGGGCATACCCCCGCCAACTTAGGGCGAACAAAGCGATACAAAAGGGGATGATGGACGGAACGCTTGAGCCAATCAAACACTCACCCCCAGTCAACTGATCTGGGTTTAATCCATCATCATTCTTTAGCTCACTCCACCACCCCAGTTCAGACATGGCCATATGCAAATCAGTCTGACCCTGTGCCTCATGGGAACAGTCCAGCCCGAACTGCCAAGCCATGTCTTCCCTGGACCGGAAACAAGCATCCTAGGACCGGTTTCTGGCATTCCAGCCGTCATCAGCCAGGCTTGCTTGAATCCAGTGGCAAAGTGAGCAAGGGACCCACGTCTGGGCATACCCCCGCCAACTTAGGGCGAACAAAGCGATACAAAAGGGGATGATGGACGGAACGCTTGAGCCAATCAAACACTCACCCCAGTCAACTGATCTGGGTTTAATCCATCATCATTCTTTAGCTCACTTCCACCACCCCAGTTCAGACATGGCCATATGCAAATCAGTCTGACCCTGTGCCTCATGGGAACAGTCCAGCCCGAACTGCCAAGCCATGTCTTCCCTGGACCGGAAACAAGCATCCTAGGACCGGTTTCTGGCATTCCAGCCGTCATCAGCCAGGCTTGCTTGAATCCAGTGGCAAAGTGAGCAAGGGACCCACGTCTGGGCATACCCCCGCCAACTTAGGGCGAACAAAGCGATACAAAAGGGGATGATGGACGGAACGTTTGAGCCAATCAAACACTCACCCCCAGTCAACTGATCTGGGTTTAATCCATCATCATTCTTTAGCTCACTCCACCACCCCAGTTCAGACATGGCCATATGCAAATCAGTCTGACCCTGTGCCTCATGGGAACAGTCCAGCCCGAACTGCCAAGCCATGTCTTCCCTGGACCGGAAACAAGCATCCTAGGACCGGTTTCTGGCATTCCAGCCGTCATCAGCCAGGCTTGCTTGAATCCAGTGGCAAAGTGAGCAAGGGACCCACGCCTGGGCATACCCCCGCCAACTTAGGGCGAACAAAGCGATACAAAAGGGGATGATGGACGGAACGCTTGAGCCAATCAAACACTCACCCCCAGTCAACTGATCTGGGTTTAATCCATCATCATTCTTTAGCTCACTCCACCACCCCAGTTCAGACATGGCCATATGCAAATCAGTCTGACCCTGTGCCTCATGGGAACAGTCCAGCCCGAACTGCCAAGCCATGTCTTCCCTGGACCGGAAACAAGCATCCTAGGACCGGTTTCTGGCATTCCAGCCGTCATCAGCCAGGCTTGCTTGAATCCAGTGGCAAAGTGAGCAAGGGACCCACGTCTGGGCATACCCCGCCAACTTAGGGCGAACAAAGCGATACAAAAGGGGATGATGGACGGAACGCTTGAGCCAATCAAACACTCACCCCCAGTCAACTGATCTGGGTTTAATCCATCATCATTCTTTAGCTCACTCCACCACCCCAGTTCAGACATGGCCATATGCAAATCAGTCTGACCCTGTGCCTCATGGGAACAGTCCAGCCCGAACTGCCAAGCCATGTCTTCCTGGACCGGAAACAAGCATCCTAGGACCGGTTTCTGGCATTCCAGCCGTCATCAGCCAGGCTTGCTTGAATCCAGTGGCAAAGTGAGCAAGGGACCCACGCCTGGGCATACCCCCGCCAACTTAGGGCGAACAAAGCGATACAAAAGGGGATGATGGACGGAACGCTTGAGCCAATCAAACACTCACCCCCAGTCAACTGATCTGGGTTTAATCCATCATCATTCTTTAGCTCACTCCACCACCCCAGTTCAGACATGGCCATATGCAAACTCAGTCTGACCCTGTGCCTCATGGGAACAGTCCAGCCCGAACTGCCAAGCCATGTCTTCCTGGACCGGAAACAAGCATCCTAGGACCGGTTTCTGGCATTCCAGCCGTCATCAGCCAGGCTTGCTTGAATCCAGTGGCAAAGTGAGCAAGGGACCCACGTCTGGGCATACCCCTGCCAACTTAGGGCGAACAAAGCGATACAAAAGGGGATGATGGACGGAACGCTTGAGCCAATCAAACACTCACCCCCAGTCAACTGATCTGGGTTTAATCCATCATCATTCTTTAGCTCACTCCACCACCCCAGTTCAGACATGGCCATATGCAAATCAGTCTGACCCTGTGCCTCATGGGAACAGTCCAGCCCGAACTGCCAAGCCATGTCTTCCTGGACCGGAAACAAGCATCCTAGGACCGGTTTCTGGCATTCCAGCCGTCATCAGCCAGGCTTGCTTGAATCCAGTGGCAAAGTGAGCAAGGGACCCACGTCTGGGCATACCCCCGCCAACTTAGGGCGAACAAAGCGACAAAAGGGGATGATGGACGGAACGCTTGAGCCAATCAAACACTCACCCCAGTCAACTGATCTGGGTTTAATCCATCATTCTTTAGCTCACTCCACCACCCCAGTTCAGACATGGCCATATGCAAATCAGTCTGACCCTGTGCCTCATGGGAACAGTCCAGCCCGAACTGCCAAGCCATGTCTTCCCTGGACCGGAAACAAGCATCCTAGGACCGGTTTCTGGCATTCCAGCCGTCATCAGCCAGGCTTGCTTGAATCCAGTGGCAAAGTGAGCAAGGGACCCACGTCTGGGCATACCCCCGCCAACTTAGGGCGAACAAAGCGACATACAAAGGGGATGATGGACGGAACGCTTGAGCCAATCAAACACTCACCCCCAGTCAACTGATCTGGGTTTAATCCATCATCATTCTTTAGCTCACTCCACCACCCCAGTTCAGACATGGCCATATGCAAATCAGTCTGACCCTGTGCCTCATGGGAACAGTCCAGCCCGAACTGCCAAGCCATGTCTTCCCTGGACCGGAAACAAGCATCCTAGGACCGGTTTCTGGCATTCCAGCCGTCATCAGCCAGGCTTGCTTGAATCCAGTGGCAAAGTGAGCAAGGGACCCACGTCTGGGCATACCCCGCCAACTTAGGGCGAACAAAGCGATACAAAGGGGATGATGGACGGAACGCTTGAGCCAATCAAACACTCACCCCCAGTCAACTGATCTGGGTTTAATCCATCATCATTCTTTAGCTCACTCCACCACCCCAGTTCAGACATGGCCATATGCAAATCAGTCTGACCCTGTGCCTCATGGGAACAGTCCAGCCCGAACTGCCAAGCCATGTCTTCCTGGACCGGAAACAAGCATCCTAGGACCGGTTTCTGGCATTCCAGCCGTCATCAGCCAGGCTTGCTTGAATCCAGTGGCAAAGTGAGCAAGGGACCCACGTCTGGGCATACCCCCGCCAACTTAGGGCGAACAAAGCGATACAAAAGGGGATGATGGACGGAACGCTTGAGCCAATCAAACACTCACCCCCAGTCAACTGATCTGGGTTTAATCCATCATCATTCTTTAGCTCACTCCACCACCCCAGTTCAGACATGGCCATATGCAAATCAGTCTGACCCTGTGCCTCATGGGAACAGTCCAGCCCGAACTGCCAAGCCATGTCTTCCTGGACCGGAAACAAGCATCCTAGGACCGGTTTCTGGCATTCCAGCCGTCATCAGCCAGGCTAGCTTGAATCCAGTGGCAAAGTGAGCAAGGGACCCACGTCTGGGCATACCCCGCCAACTTAGGGCGAACAAAGCGATACAAAAGGGGATGATGGACGGAACGTTTGAGCCAATCAAACACTCACCCCCAGTCAACTGATCTGGGTTTAATCCATCATCATTCTTTAGCTCACTCCACCACCCCAGTTCAGACATGGCCATATGCAAATCAGTCTGACCCTGTGCCTCATGGGAACAGTCCAGCCCGAACTGCCAAGCCATGTCTTCCCTGGACCGGAAACAAGCATCCTAGGACCGGTTTCTGGCATTCCAGCCGTCATCAGCCAGGCTTGCTTGAATCCAGTGGCAAAGTGAGCAAGGGACCCACGCCTGGGCATACCCCCGCCAACTTAGGGCGAACAAAGCGATACAAAAGGGGATGATGGACGGAACGCTTGAGCCAATCAAACACTCACCCCCAGTCAACTGATCTGGGTTTAATCCATCATCATTCTTTAGCTCACTCCACCACCCCAGTTCAGACATGGCCATATGCAAATCAGTCTGACCCTGTGCCTCATGGGAACAGTCCAGCCCGAACTGCCAAGCCATGTCTTCCTGGACCGGAAACAAGCATCCTAGGACCGGTTTCTGGCATTCCAGCCGTCATCAGCCAGGCTTGCTTGAATCCAGTGGCAAAGTGAGCAAGGGACCCACGTCTGGGCATACCCCCGCCAACTTAGGGCGAACAAAGCGATACAAAAGGGGATGATGGACGGAACGCTTGAGCCAATCAAACACTCACCCCCAGTCAACTGATCTGGGTTTAATCCATCATCATTCTTTAGCTCACTCCACCACTCCCAGTTCAGACATGGCCATATGCAAATCAGTCTGACCCTGTGCCTCATGGGAACAGTCCAGCCCGAACTGCCAAGCCATGTCTTCCCTGGACCGGAAACAAGCATCCTAGGACCGGCTTCTGGCATTCCAGCCGTCATCAGCCAGGCTTGCTTGAATCCAGTGGCAAAGTGAGCAAGGGACCCACGTCTGGGCATACCCCCGCCAACTTAGGGCGAACAAAGCGATACAAAAGGGGATGATGGACGGAACGCTTGAGCCAATCAAACACTCACCCCCAGTCAACTGATCTGGGTTTAATCCATCATCATTCTTTAGCTCACTCCACCACCCCAGTTCAGACATGGCCATATGCAAATCAGTCTGACCCTGTGCCTCATGGGAACAGTCCAGCCCGAACTGCCAAGCCATGTCTTCCCTGGACCGGAAACAAGCATCCTAGGACCGGTTTCTGGCATTCCAGCCGTCATCAGCCAGGCTTGCTTGAATCCAGTGGCAAAGTGAGCAAGGGACCCACGCCTGGGCATACCCCGCCAACTTAGGGCGAACAAAGCGATACAAAAGGGGATGATGGACGGAACGCTTGAGCCAATCAAACACTCACCCCCAGTCAACTGATCTGGGTTTAATCCATCATCATTCTTTAGCTCACTCCACCACCCCAGTTCAGACATGGCCATATGCAAATCAGTCTGACCCTGTGCCTCATGGGAACAGTCCAGCCCGAACTGCCAAGCCATGTCTTCCCTGGACCGGAAACAAGCATCCTAGGACCGGTTTCTGGCATTCCAGCCGTCATCAGCCAGGCTTGCTTGAATCCAGTGGCAAAGTGAGCAAGGGACCCACGCCTGGGCATACCCCGCCAACTTAGGGCGAACAAAGCGATACAAAAGGGGATGATGGACGGAACGCTTGAGCCAATCAAACACTCACCCCCAGTCAACTGATCTGGGTTTAATCCATCATCATTCTTTAGCTCACTCCACCACCCCAGTTCAGACATGGCCATATGCAAATCAGTCTGACCCTGTGCCTCATGGGAACAGTCCAGCCCGAACTGCCAAGCCATGTCTTCCCTGGACCGGAAACAAGCATCCTAGGACCGGTTTCTGGCATTCCAGCCGTCATCAGCCAGGCTTGCTTGAATCCAGTGGCAAAGTGAGCAAGGGACCCACGTCTGGGCATACCCCCGCCAACTTAGGGCGAACAAAGCGATACAAAAGGGGATGATGGACGGAACGCTTGAGCCAATCAAACACTCACCCCCAGTCAACTGATCTGGGTTTAATCCATCATCATTCTTTAGCTCACTCCACCACCCCAGTTCAGACATGGCCATATGCAAATCAGTCTGACCCTGTGCCTCATGGGAACAGTCCAGCCCGAACTGCCAAGCCATGTCTTCCTGGACCGGAAACAAGCATCCTAGGACCGGTTTCTGGCATTCCAGCCGTCATCAGCCAGGCTTGCTTGAATCCAGTGGCAAAGTGAGCAAGGGACCCACGTCTGGGCATACCCCCGCCAACTTAGGGCGAACAAAGCGATACAAAAGGGGATGATGGACGGAACGCTTGAGCCAATCAAACACTCACCCCCAGTCAACTGATCTGGGTTTAATCCATCATCATTCTTTAGCTCACTCCACCACCCCAGTTCAGACATGGCCATATGCAAATCAGTCTGACCCTGTGCCTCATGGGAACAGTCCAGCCCGAACTGCCAAGCCATGTCTTCCCTGGACCGGAAACAAGCATCCTAGGACCGGTTTCTGGCATTCCAGCCGTCATCAGCCAGGCTTGCTTGAATCCAGTGGCAAAGTGAGCAAGGGACCCACGCCTGGGCATACCCCCGCCAACTTAGGGCGAACAAAGCGATACAAAAGGGGATGATGGACGGAACGTTTGAGCCAATCAAACACTCACCCCCAGTCAACTGATCTGGGTTTAATCCATCATCATTCTTTAGCTCACTCCACCACCCCAGTTCAGACATGGCCATATGCAAATCAGTCTGACCCTGTGCCTCATGGGAACAGTCCAGCCCGAACTGCCAAGCCATGTCTTCCTGGACCGGAAACAAGCATCCTAGGACCGGTTTCTGGCATTCCAGCCGTCATCAGCCAGGCTTGCTTGAATCCAGTGGCAAAGTGAGCAAGGGACCCACGTCTGGGCATACCCCGCCAACTTAGGGCGAACAAAGCGATACAAAAGGGGATGATGGACGGAACGCTTGAGCCAATCAAACACTCACCCCCAGTCAACTGATCTGGGTTTAATCCATCATCATTCTTTAGCTCACTCCACCACCCCAGTTCAGACATGGCCATATGCAAATCAGTCTGACCCTGTGCCTCATGGGAACAGTCCAGCCCGAACTGCCAAGCCATGTCTTCCCTGGACCGGAAACAAGCATCCTAGGACCGGTTTCTGGCATTCCAGCCGTCATCAGCCAGGCTTGCTTGAATCCAGTGGCAAAGTGAGCAAGGGACCCACGTCTGGGCATACCCCCGCCAACTTAGGGCGAACAAAGCGATACAAAAGGGGATGATGGACGGAACGTTTGAGCCAATCAGTTGGCATCTGTAACGTTAAGCCATTGTAAAAATTCCTCAAGATTTTCTTCGATGTCAGACCAAATGAAAAAAAATGTCGTCGCTGTATCTCGACCACTGTTGTACTGATTCAAAAAAGGGAGCTATTTCGTTGTAGATGAATTTCAGTTCAAATTGCGACGTATAAATAATCGCTACTGACTGTGCTACCGTGGCTCCCATACTGACGCCTCTGATTTGTTTAAACAGATCATTGCCAAACTCGAAAGTATTTTCCGTCAGGACAATAGACAATCCAGAACAAAGGATTTAGGACAAGTAATCTTATACGTGTCTATAAACCAAGATACCGCTTGTATTGATTCTGTCTGGGGGATATTGCTATATAGTGACTCTGTCTAGAGTCACTAGGGTTTCTTGGTTTGGATTAAACAGTAGATTTTCTACTTTGTTGATTATCTCGCCTGTGTCTTTAATGTGTGATGGAGTTTGAGACTATATATATTTGCACCGGATCACTTACACCTCCTCAAACAAGAGGTTCAGTCTCTCCTTTTAAAAGGGGCAATAGAGCCCGTACCACTGCAATACCACGGGTCTGGCGTATACTCCTTTTATTTTCTCATACCAAAATAGGACGGTTCTCTCCGGCCAATCTTGGACCTCAGAGAATTAAACCTTTACATACAGTCAGACCATTTTCACATGGTAACACTACAACAAGTGCTCCCACTCCTGAAACAGGACGAATTTGTCTACTCTAGACTTAAAGGACGCCTACTTCCATATTTCAATACATCCCGCTCATCGCAAATTTCTCAGTTTTGTAGCGCAAATCTTTTTTGGATTCACATGCTGTGCATTATTCCTCCACCTAGTGGTTGGGTCCGGAATTGTATTTCTTTCCTTTTTTTGTTGTTGTTGGTGGGCGTCGACATACCACCATTTGGTGTCCTTCTGTGACGTCGACGGGCTCCCTCCGGAAGCTCCCACCTTTGGTCGCCATCTTCATATTCTTTTTTTCCGCCGTTGGGTCTGGATTGATACGGAAGGAGCTCCCAAGATTGGAGAGAAGAACCGGTAGAACATTTTTGACTTTCAATTTCAATCCAAAACGACCGGAGATCGACGAAAAACCAGATCGACGAACGGAGAATGCGCATGTAGGGGGCTCCCTGTGCGTGGTAATGGACAACACACCGTTCAAGTTTTGCTTTAACTGCCACCACAAGTACGCTCAGAAGGATCAGCACCTGGTCTGCAATCTCTGCCTACCGCTGGATCATAGAAGCGACGACTGTAACACGTGCTCAGTCTTCACACCAAAGACGTTGAGGGTGAGAGAAAGGCAGCGACGAGCCAAATACAACATGCAAGGCTAAGGACCTGCACCATCGCTGCGAGACCTGGGCCTCACCAGTGAGGAGGAAGATAGCTTCGCCGAAGGGCCAGAAGGCGACGAGGGCAGATATTTCGGTCGTGGAGGTTGAGAAGACTTCGAAGGAGGTAAGAGTCGTCGGCCTCAAGAAAACTAGAAGAGACTCGAAAATCAGACTCCAGACTTTCAAAGGGAGCCTCGGCGTCGAAGCACTCGACGACCGCAGCTGCATTCAAACAAAAACACACTGTAGGATCCTTGGATAAGGACTCTGTAACGGCAAAGACCCTTGAAAAAACAAAGATGTCGAAAGAGTCTCTCAAAGGACGCCTCTGCGTAAAAAAGAGGTTCAAGCAATCGTCGCCGATGGCGTCAACGAGCGCAAAGCGAAAAAACTAAAGTCTCAACGCTAAAACACACACAGCCGAGATGGAGAAGAAAAGGAAGAGGCTCAAAGCCGAAATTGCTAATATTTTACAACACATAAAAGACTTAGACAAAAGCTTGAAACAATTCAAGATACCGCCGAAAACAACTAGTACTGAAGGCGAAAAGGTCGTCGAGGAGCTACTACCGCGGACAACACCTGAGCCGGTCGAAGAAGAAGAGGAAGAATCCTTCTTCGGAGAAGACGTCGAAGATGACGAACAGACTTATGCCGAATCGGCTATCTCGGAGAATCAAGACCTCCAATGGCAAGATCTCGACGCCGAATCACCTGAAGAGGCTGTGGAAAATATCCTTCGAGGCCATCACCCCCAGATGACATTGGCATGTATAACCAGGTGATTAAAAAAGCAGCAGAGACTTATGGAGTTCAGATGGAGGAAGAAAAACCGCAATCATGTTTTTTTATTAGACTTTGATGCCTACACAATAAAGAAATCAATTCCTTCCAATGCTGCCAAGTGTACTGGACCAGGGAAAAGAGGCATTCAAAGAGCTCGCAACATGCAAGGCTATCACACCAAGAGCAGAAAAGAAATATAAGCACTCCTCTAAGGACCCCATACACATCAGAGGGTCTGTACCAGCTGACTCTATTACTTATCCAGTATTGGGGTATCTTTCATAGATTCACATGCCTGAATCATTCCCCGTCGTCGAGGCGGGAGTCCCACGGTAAATTACAAAAGTAGTGCCAAAAGTAAATAACAGTAGAAGGCTAAAAGAAAAGGCCTAAGGCCTAAAACTTAGTAGCCTATCTACATCATTATAATGAAAGAACCAAAGGTTAGCTCCAACCAATCAGCTACCAGCACCCTCTAGAACACTCCCAACAGAGGCAGTTCTCCTCAGATTTTCACCGCACGTCGTGTGGAAGGGAGTCTCCCCGAGTGCCAACTCAGTTTCTTCTCAACTTTCTTCAGCATGTCTGACAAGAAGGCCCTTTTTAGACCCTGTAGGACCTGTGATAAGAAGAGGGTCCATGTTGATGATCAACATAAGGTTTGCATTTATTGCCTCCATCCTAAGCATGAGGCAAAAATTGTAAAATCTGCCGTACCTTCCCTGCCAAAACTCTGAGGGATAGGGAGGCAAGGCTTCTTTGTGGCTTAAATCCTCTTCGGCTGAGGAGGATGACAGAGCCTCTACGTCTAGCAAGAGGGCTAGATCCCAGGACAGCTCTTCAAGTGAAGGACGAAAACATCACAAGTCTTCCCATGCTGTTCCTGACCCTTCACAAGGGTCACCTAAAGCTGTCACAAAAACTGTGAGTAAGACCATTATTGTGACCACTTCGGCCTCATCGTCGACAGCTACTATCTCGACGACGGCCATAACCGCTCCTATTTTATCTACCAGAATTTCTGTCATCTAAGAAATCTGGTATTGAGGACTCTTCTGTGAGGAAACCTTCTTTGAATGCCCCGTCGACGACCGCATCAATAACGAGTCCGTCGACGACGGTACCGTCGACGAAAACATCGTCGACGAAGAGCCCGTCTGATAGCCCCGTCGACGAAGAGCCCGTCGACGGTGAAAATTGGGCTTTCACAATCGACGCCTTTATTATCGGAGTCTTTCCAACTTAAGACATTCCAAAAACAGCAGGACTATACAAAAATTTACCGCTTCTTCCCTCACATCTCCTATCTTATGTGGAAGATGACGATGAGGATGGACCATTTGGCATAGCTCACCATTGTAGGAAAGTGGGTTTCTGTTGCAGTAACCCCCCCACTTTTTGCCTGATAACTGATGCACTTTTCCTTGGTGTGCCCTGGATCCCTGCCAATCAGGTACCCAGGGCCTGTGTTCCTTCCCTAAAAACTGTACTCAGCCTAAACCCAATTGGCATCTCTGGCCACAGGTAAGCCTCTGGTAAATGGTACCCTAGGTACCCAGGGCACTGTGACCAGAGAAGACCCCTAGGGGCTGCAGCACTTATTGTGCCACCCTTAGAGGCCCTGTACCCTGACACACACACACTGCCCTTGCAGGCTGAGTGTCTTGGTGCAGAACAAAACAGAGAGTCGACATGGCACACATCCCTGTGTGCCATGCCCACAAACACACTGCCCTGGCATACCTCAGTCACCCCTCTAGCTGGGTGCCCTATGCCAGTGGTGAGGGCACAGGTGCATGAGCCCTGTGCCCCTACAGTACCCAGGCCCATTCCTGGGCACTAAGTGCAGGGCTGCCATTCCGAGTATATGGTGCTGGGAGGTCGTCAGCACGTACTCCACAGCACCATGATGGCTGCACTGAAGACTGAGAAGTTTGGTATCAAACTCCTCAGCACAGTAAACCCACACTGATGCCAGTGTGGGATTTACTGTAAAATGCACGTCAGAGGGCAACTTAGAGTTACCCCCTGAACCTAACCTACAATCCACGTCTTGTCTGAGGGGCTGCCTAGGCTGCCACACAGCAGACATGTTGCTGGACCCCTGGGTAGAGAGCCATCCGCTCTCCCGGGCCTGCAACAATGCACGTCCTGGGTGAGGTGCTAGGCCCCCTCCCCAGGATGGGCAGGGGAAGCTTCAAAGGCATTCCGCCTTTGTGAGCTTCCCCAGACCACTTGCTGTACTCAGCAACTGGTCCCCACCGGTTCCTCCCCCATCCTGGTGGGAAGACTGGAGGGAAACACCAAGGGAGGAAAGGGGGTGTGCCACCCTCTGCCAACCCCACCCCTCAGGTGGGGGAGGCGAGGTGAAGCACATCTCCGGGCTCTCGCCATCTTGAAGATGGGGAGCCCTGCCCAATCAGGACTAGGCTCCTGCCCCCTCCCACAGGAGAGTGGCAGGATAGGGGTGTACCCACCCCAGGGCAGGGACCCATTGGTCCCTGCCCTTTACCTACCTGTAACGCCCCTAAATCTAGTATTTAGGGGCACCCTGAACCTTCCTTCCTTAGATTCCCGCAACCTAAGAAGAAAAAGGACGAAAGAAGACGCCCAGCAGAGGAGACTGCAGAGAACAACTGACTTGGCCCCAGCCCTACCGGCCCGTCTGCAGTTTCCAGAGATCCTGCGCCAAAAATAGTCTTGTCCTGCAGCCAGCGACCTCCAGAACCCCAGGGAGGACTGACTGCCTTCAACAAAGACCGGATCTCCTGTGAACAGCAGCTCTGTTCAAAAGAAACACCAAACAAAGACTCCGAGCCTGCTGAGGAGAAAGAAACCCGACGCCTGGAACCACCACTGCACCCGTCGCCTACAGCCCGAGTTCAAGTGGCCCACCGGTCCCAGCGAGGTCCCCCAGCTCTCCAGAGTCCGAGTCCACCGTGGGTTGACCCCTCCAGGACTCCCCGACGTCGCCTGCAGCCTCTGCACGGAGAACCCCCAACCGCGAGTGGCCCGGTAAGGTGAAATCCGACCTCAAAAGACACCCCTGCATCCAGACGCCCTGCGCCCTGGAGAAAGGAACCCGAGGTGCACCTACGTCCCCGAGCCCTCCAACTTACCTGCCCAGCTGTTGGTTCCTCCTGGAAGTCTTCCTGGACCGAGCCAGCAGCTGAAAACCAAAACCGAAAATTTCCATTGAAATCAACAGGGCACCCGACCTCAAAACAGCACTCTGCACCCGGCCGCCCTAGTGCCGCTGAGGGTGCCTCTTTGGTGCTAACTTGGTCCCCAACGTGCCCTGAGCTTAACCCTAGGAGCTTTGCTCCCACAACCCCGTGGCCTGCTTGCCAGCCGCCACCAACCGGAGTCCCCTATCCTCCATAGGATAACATTGGGCCTCAACACTCTGCACCCGGCCGCCCTAGTGCCGCTGAGGGTGCAACAACAGTGCATCACTGACCCTGGGAGACCCCTGAGTCTAACCCCAGAACCCTAACTCAAAAGACCGATTACTTACCTCGAGACCGATAACTCATTTTTCCTCATAGGATAACATGGACACTTTTTCTTCCAAAAGTTTCTAAGTGTCGACTTTTGAAAACAAGAATATTCTTTAAAAATCGTACAGACTACCAAAACGTAATTACTTACCTGTTTTAAGTAAATGTCCCAGGGCTGAACCTAGGAGTCCAGCACTGGATTACAAAAATAACGTTAAAAGTAACTTACCGGCGAATTGAATTTTCTTACATAGGGATCCATTGACTGGTTTTCTGTGAAATTTCTTCTAAGTGTCCACTTTTGAAATACCAAAATATTGCTTAAAAATCACAACAGTAACGAATTCCGAATTACTCACCTACTATCAGGAGAGACCTCAGTACTGCATCTTTTAGTCCAGTACCGACCATGAAAAGTAATTTTTACCGTACTTACCAGTAACTGGAAATTCCTCTCATAGGATATCATTGCCTGCTTTTTGTTGAAAAAGTTTCTAAGTGTCAATTTCTGAATCATACAAATATTCTTTAAAAATCGTACAAACTACAAAAACGTAATTACTTACCTGTTTTAAGTAAATGTCCCAGTGCTGAACCTAGGAGTCCAGCACTGGATTACAAAAGTAACGTAAACATACTTTGCTTGCAAACTGTATTTCCTTCCCTAGGATAACATTGGTAATTTTACCCAGAAAAGTTTCTAAGTGTCAACTTTTGAAATACAGTAATATTCCTCAAAAATCACTACCATAACCAAAACGCTTTTTCTCACCTGTTTACAGGAAGTGTCCCAGGACTGAATCCAAGATCCAGTCCCGTGGTTAGAAAAGTAATCCAAAAAGTAATCTATTGCATTTAACCAGAAATTTCCATTGAGCTGAATGTATAATTGTGTTTAAAATTGTGTTGCATATTGCAACAACTGTAACTATTGCATTCAAAAGTCTATTGCCAATTGAACAGTAGTTAACTAAAGCATCTCATTCTGAGAAAGTATATTTTGACACCCATTGTTGGTTCTAAAATAAAACAACTATATTTTTATATACAAACCATTGGCCTAGAGTTCAGTTCTTGAGTGTGTGGCTTCATTTGCTGACTGAGTGTGTACAACAAATGCTTTACACTGTCCTCTGATACTGCCTTACTGCTCGACCAAGCTACCACTTTAGAGAGTAAGGTTATATCTAACTTTAGCCTCTGCCAAACCTCTGGGGACTGTGGACTCTGTGCACACTGAACCTTACTTTGGTGCAGTATATACAGAGCCACTTTCTTACAACCATCCCTCTGAACTTAATATAAAATGTCAGGAGGACGACGAAGATGATGATGATGATTACCAAGAACATTATTATCAACACCACCTTACGGTCCCGCAGCATAGGTTTCATCAAAGGGAGTCGCATCAGAGGGAAACCAGTCATCTCCTTCGACGCTCATTCAAGATCTCCAGGCCATGCTGGCGGATTACCGGCAAAGGTTTCCACCGCAGCAAGAGGTACCAGAACAACCATCAGTGGTCCCTGAACCCTTACCGCAGCCACAGGTTCCAGTCATACCGCTTCCTCCGCCTGCTTCCTCCGAGCATGGGCAACAGGATGTGACTTCCTCGGAAGATGAAGTTGAAGAGGGAGAATTACCTGAGAATATCCCTCACCAGGATCCGTGGGATAGTTACATCATACCGGTACCTTCTCCGCCCATACCTTTACCATCCGACTCCCCGGAGGATATCGGGGGTTTTCATAACTTGATGCAACGGGCGGCAGCCAGGTTTCAATTGCCTGTTACAATTGAACAAACAGAATGTTTCCTACATGATTTTAAGGAGGAGTCCAGAAAAATCACTAGAGCGATCCCAATCATAGACTATATCTGGAAAGAGGGGATAAAAATTATGAAGACGCCTGCTTCCATTCCAGCGGTGCTTCCTCGTATAGAAAAAAAGTATCGAGCGCCTGCTAATAGTCCATCTTCTCTGATTGGTCATCCTCGCCCGGACTCAGTCATCTCCCAAGCCGCTCAACAGCGTTCTAAAAATCCTGCAACGCCTATCACCACACCGCCCGACAAAGAAGGACGTCGGCTGGATCTCATTGGGAAAAAGTTTTCCGCCATGGCGGCGGCCTCCATTAGAGCGGCAAATTCATTAGCAATAATCGGCCGGTATGACCGTCAAATGTGGTCAGATATGGCTGCCCTTATTGATCTAATCCCTGAAGACCACAGGCAGGACGCACGAAAGATTCTGCTTGAGGGAGAAAGATCATTTGACTGGGGGTGAGTGTTTGATTTGCTCTAGCGCTCCGTCCATCATCCCCTTTGGTATCGCTTTGTTCGCCCTAAGTTGGCAGGGTATGCCCAGACGTGGGTCCCTTGCTCACTTTGCCACTGGATTCAAGATAGCCTGGCTGATGAGGGTTTTGAACCCGAAACCGGTCCCAGGATGCTTGTTTCCGGTCCAGGGAAGGCATGGCTTGGCAATTCGGGCTGGACTGTTCCCATGAGGCACAGGGTCAGACTGATTTGCATATGGCCATGTCTGAACTGGGGTGGTGGAGTGAGCTAAAGAATGATGATGGATTAAACCCAGATCATTTGACTGGGGGTGAGTGTTTGATTTGCTCTAGCGCTCCGTCCATCATCCCCTTTGGTATCGCTTTGTTCGCCCTAAGTTGGCAGGGTATGCCCAGACGTGGGTCCCTTGCTCACTTTGCCACTGGATTCAAGATAGCCTGGCTGATGAGGGTTTTGAACCCGAAACCGGTCCCAGGATGCTTGTTTCCGGTCCAGGGAAGGCATGGCTTGGCAATTCGGGCTGGACTGTTCCCATGAGGCACAGGGTCAGACTGATTTGCATATGGCCATGTCTGAACTGGGGTGGTGGAGTGAGCTAAAGAATGATGATGGATTAAACCCAGATCATTTGACTGGGGGTGAGTGTTTGATTTGCTCTAGCGCTCCGTCCATCATCCCCTTTGGTATCGCTTTGTTCGCCCTAAGTTGGCAGGGTATGCCCAGACGTGGGTCCCTTGCTCACTTTGCCACTGGATTCAAGATAGCCTGGCTGATGAGGGTTTTGAACCCGAAACCGGTCCCAGGATGCTTGTTTCCGGTCCAGGGAAGGCATGGCTTGGCAATTCGGGCTGGACTGTTCCCATGAGGCACAGGGTCAGACTGATTTGCATATGGCCATGTCTGAACTGGGGTGGTGGAGTGAGCTAAAGAATGATGATGGATTAAACCCAGATCATTTGACTGGGGGTGAGTGTTTGATTTGCTCTAGCGCTCCGTCCATCATCCCCTTTGGTATCGCTTTGTTCGCCCTAAGTTGGCAGGGTATGCCCAGACGTGGGTCCCTTGCTCACTTTGCCACTGGATTCAAGATAGCCTGGCTGATGAGGGTTTTGAACCCGAAACCGGTCCCAGGATGCTTGTTTCCGGTCCAGGAAGGCATGGCTTGGCAATTCGGGCTGGACTGTTCCCATGAGGCACAGGGTCAGACTGATTTGCATATGGCCATGTCTGAACTGGGGTGGTGGAGTGAGCTAAAGAATGATGATGGATTAAACCCAGATCATTTGACTGGGGGTGAGTGTTTGATTTGCTCTAGCGCTCCGTCCATCATCCCCTTTGGTATCGCTTTGTTCGCCCTAAGTTGGCAGGGTATGCCCAGACGTGGGTCCCTTGCTCACTTTGCCACTGGATTCAAGATAGCCTGGCTGATGAGGGTTTTGAACCCGAAACCGGTCCCAGGATGCTTGTTTCCGGTCCAGGAAGGCATGGCTTGGCAATTCGGGCTGGACTGTTCCCATGAGGCACAGGGTCAGACTGATTTGCATATGGCCATGTCTGAACTGGGGTGGTGGAGTGAGCTAAAGAATGATGATGGATTAAACCCAGATCATTTGACTGGGGGTGAGTGTTTGATTTGCTCTAGCGCTCCGTCCATCATCCCCTTTGGTATCGCTTTGAGGGAGAAAGAGCCGCATCTGAGACTATAGATTGTGCGCTGGATATCGTTAATACCAATTTTCGTCAGCTTGCCGGGGCTGCCGTACTTAGACGCCAGGGATGGCTTAAGGCCACTACTTTCCGACCGGAAGTACAAACGAAGATCCTAGATATGGCCTATGATGGAGAGTCTTTGTTTGGAAAACATATTGACGATGCTCTTCTTGCCATTAAAACGGACACGGACACCGCCAAATCTTTAGGCGTCCTTCAATACAGGCGCGGATCTTTTAGGGGCGCAAGAGGACGTAGTTTCACATCACGAGGAGGATATCAAAATCAACAGAATAGGCAATATCAGCCACAATATAGACAACAGTATAACCAGTCTTCATATCACCAATCCTCTTCGGCTGGTTTCTCCCGTCAGGCGGACGTAGAAGATCCCAGAATCAAGGCCGAGACACCAACAAGAAACAATGATCTCAGAAGGGCGCCAACCACATTATCT
Organism: Calotriton arnoldi; assembly: GCA_963921515.1. NCBI lineage: Eukaryota > Metazoa > Chordata > Amphibia > Caudata > Salamandridae > Calotriton > Calotriton arnoldi. The sequence goes on from CAWUFW010007256.1 coordinate 763,621, forward strand.
TCTATTCCTGTGGGTGCGAAAATTTCAGCCTTTGTTCGCAAGTGGCAGGACATTACATCAGACCGATGGGTTCTAGACCTGGTATCCAGCGGTCACACGCTAGAATTCGTCACAGCCACCCACTACTCCACCCAGGGGTCCCCTCCCCCTCGTCTTCACTTATTGTTCAAGAAGCCTTACTAATGCTCCTCAAGAACGCAATAGAGAAAGTTCCCTCTTCTCAAAGGGGAACAGGTTTCTATTCTCGTTTCTTCCTAATCAGAAAGAAGTCAGGAGAATGGCGACCTATTCTGGACCTCAGAAAACTAAACAAATTTCTCAAAAAACAGTTTCCGGATGGTCACACTTTCAGAGATTTTAAGCTGTTTAAACGAAGGAGATTTTATGGCTTCTCTGGATATGGAGGACGCGTACTTCCACATCCCAATTCACCCAAAACATATAAAAATATCTTCGCTTCACAGTGGCTGGCGCTCATTATCAGTTCAAAGTGCTCCCGTTTGGACTAAAATCGGCACCAAGAATCTTCACGAAGTGCTTGGCACCTGTAGCAGCAGCATTGAGATCTCAAGGAATCCAAGTATTCCCTTACCTCGACGATTGGCTTATCAAGGGTCCTTCAGCACAGAAAGCCAAAGTGGCCACAGAGACGTGTCTCCATCTCTTCTCTTCACTGGGGCTGACTATCAACGAGAGCAAGTCACAATTCTGTCCGATTCAAGTCATTCCTTTTCTCGGAGCAATGCTGGACACGATCCAGTGCAAGGCATTCTTGTCAGAAGATCGGCAATTGCGTCTCCGAAAACTAGCAACATCAATTTCAAGAAGAAAGTCAGTTTCTGTCCGGATGTTTCCTTCACTCCTAGGAATGTGTTCTTCTGCAATAAACTTGATACCCCTAGCGCGGCTCAAAATGAGGCCTCTTCAAGAGGAATTACATCTTCAATGGCAGCAAGCCGTGGGTTCCTTCGACTCCATAAAGGTTACACCTCGCATGATACAGGCTCTGCGCTGGTGGTCCAAGGCAACAAATTTAACCCAGGGACTAACATTTTTACAAGCCATCCCAGATTTCGTGTTGACTACCGATGCCTCCATGGAGGGATGGGGAGGCCATCTACAAGATTTAAGAATACAAGGAAAATGGTCTCAAATTCACAAACAACAACATATCAACAGTCTGGAGCTCCGCGCAATTTTTCTGTCCCTACAAGCGTTCCTGCCAAGGATTGCGGGTTCCTCAGTGCTGGTCCGTATGGACAATACGACCAGCATGTATTACATCAACAAACAGGGAGGAACGAAATCTGCCACACTCTCACAAGAGGCCCAGGAACTGTGGGAATGGGTCACTCTTCACGGGATAACCCTCAGAGCAGAACACGTCAGGGGTTTACACAATACTCTGGCAGACACGTTGAGCAGGTCTCTGTCGGACTGTCACGAGTGGGAACTGGAACAGGAACAGTTGAACAGAGTGTTTCAAACCTGGGGCAAACCTGCACTGGATTTGTTTGCAACAAGGGACAACAAGAAATGCCGGTACTATGCCAGCAGATTCCCTCAAAAGGGGTCAGGGGAATGCCCTGTCCATGCGATGGTCAGGGATTTGTGCTTACGCTTTTCCCCGATCCCGTTGGTCCCGAGAGTGCTCCGGAAAATGAAGCTAGAGGGTTGCCGAATAATCCTGATTGCACCCCGTTGGCCAAGACAATATTGGTTCCAGGAACTTCTACTGTTGATTCAGGACAAGCCCATTCGCCTGTGTCCGACTCCTACGATGTTGTCCAGGAACAGCGGCCAAGTGGTCCACCCGGACCCACAGTCCTTACACTTGCACTCATGGCTCCTGATTTCTTAGAGTTCAAAGACTTCAACATCTCACAAGACTGTCGTGAAATTTTGACCAAAGCTCGTGCTCAAAGCACAATAAAGACTTATCGTTCAAAATGGAAACGATTTTGTTATTGGTGCGGAGCGAATAATACTCACCCAGTTCAAGCTCCGGCGAACAGATTCTCCCTTACTTGCTGTCTCTAGCCAAGTCTGGTCTTACCTTTTCATCAGTCAAAGTCCACCTTGCTGCTCTGTCTAGATTCAGAAAAAGTGCTGATCGGCTGTCTCTCTGTTCATACTCACTTGTCAAGCAATTCATGAAGGGACTTTTCAGAGCTTTCCCTCCAGTGCAAGCACCCCCTCCAGAGTGGGAGCTCAATACTGTGCTAGCGCAGCTGATGAAGCGTCCATTTGAACCAATCCACAAGGCGGACCTCAAATTCCTCACGTGGAAGGTCGCACTTTTACTGGCGCTAACTTCGGCAAGAAGGGTTAGTGAAATCCAAGCATTCACTATCACTGAGCCTTTTCTACATTTCACTCGAGATTATGTAACCCTTCGCACAAATCCTAAATTCATCCCCAAGGTACCGTCACAATTTCATTTGAACGAACCGGTAAGGTTAGTAACTTTCTTTCCGGATCCATCCTCTCCAGCTGAGAGAGCGTTACACTCTCTGGATGTCAAACGCTGTTTAAAATTCTACTTGCAGAAAACTAAAGACATCAGGCGTTCCAACCAACTGTTCGTGGCCTATGGCCAAACAACTATTGGAACTGCAGTAACAAAAGCAACAATCGCCAGATGGCTGGCTTCCGCTATCCGCTTCTGCCATGACAAGGCCAACAAGCCTTTACAGAGGAAGGTCAAGGCTCACTCTACAAGGACTATGGCGGCTTCTGCAGCTTTGTTTGCCGGAGTAACTCTAGAGAATATCGGTCGTGCTGCGACATGGAAAAATGTCCACACGTTCACGAAGCACTACTGTCTTCAATCTGCTCAGCGAGAAGATGCAGCAGTTGGACAGGCGGTTCTACGACATCTTTCATTAAGTCGGACCAGGTATTTTCTCTTTTATATGCTGTTTGTTCCTGCGATCAGTATTCATATAAAACTGATATGTAAATATCTATATAAAGTATAGTTGTACAAATATACATATATGATAATTCTTATGTATTCTTGTTCTTAGTAGTAGATTGCATTTTACATAACTTTGATGTCTTGAGGACTTGTGTAAAAAAAAAAAACATTGTGGATACAGTTTGGGGGTTTAGTAATACTTGTCTCCCACCATCCGCAAACGACATTACGTTTGATATACTGCTAACTACTCTGATTCAGGCATGTGAATCTATGAAAGATACCCCAATACTGGATAAGAAAACAAGTTACTTACCTGTAACTACAGTTATCCAGTATTGGTATCTTTCATAGATTCACATGCACTCACCCTCCTCCCGGCAGGTCAGTTCTCTAGGATTTGGGACTCTTACTCCCACTTGTGCTAAGAAAATCTGAGGAGAACTGCCTCTGTTGGGAGTGTTCTAGAGGGTGCTGGTAGCTGATTGGTTGGAGCTAACCTTTGGTTCTTTTTCATTATAATGATGTAGATAGGCTACTAAGTTTTAGGCCTTTTCTTTTAGCCTTCTACTGTTATTTACTTTTGGCACTACTTTTGTAATTTACCGTGGGACTCCCGCCTCGACGACGGGGAATGATTCAGGCATGTGAATCTATGAAAGATACCAATACTGGATAACTGTAGTTACAGGTAAGTAACTTGTTTTCTTCCACAGCAAGGAAAAGAGCAAATATTCCATCAACAGTGGGACCACCTCCAGACAAAGAAAGCAAGAGGATGGACCTAGTAGGGAGAAAGGTCAAAGTGCAGCATATCAATGGCGCATAGCAAATTCCATTGCATTTCTAAACAGACATGCTTATCAACATTGGGAGGAGGTAGGAGAATTGTTAAAGAAAGAGCTAGCCACTTGGCAGAAGAGGGTAAAAACATTGCTAATGCATGTTTAAAATCCACCCTAGATGCTGCAGAAACATCAAGCAGACAAGTGATTGGTATCACAGAAAGAAGGCACGCATGGCTGAGTATAAGGCTTCAAGCCAGAAGTGCAAGGTAACATCAATCCTCTGGAAGCTGAGCCGGGTCGCTGGATTAGGCGTGTAGCAGCTGGTGACTGGGCTCCATGCATTTGTGTTACAGAGCAAGCACCTCGACCCCGGCTTCCATGAGGCACGCCACGTTGCGTCTCTAGAATTTTTCCTTTCAACAATTGGACGAAAGGACGCCTGACTGTGAGTACATGGTTGGGTTGCAGTGACCAAGGGTAGGGTACACCTTAGCGTGTGTACACCGCCCGGGTCACGTTCACTGGTCCTGACACAAACCTGGTATTATCGCCATCAGGTTGAAACATGTAGACCAATTTTTATTCACTTCTTTCTCACTACAAAGATACCGGAGGTCAATTTAACCGAGAACGGCAGCTTACCAACAACTTTTTAATATTGTCCAGTTGCTCCAGAATAAAAAAAATTTAGGGAGTTTAATCTGGCCAATTTTTAAATCACTTTTGACTCACTTGCACCACGAAAATTAACCTGCTCCACTGTAATCCGGTGTTGAAGCACACCCGGATAGCATTCGGCTATTCGGGTGGGACCCCAATGATGAAGCATGTCACCAACTAGGTTGGTGAGTGAGGGGTCTTCTTAAGAAAGGAGAAATTCTCCTTTTGTGCGCCTTTCCCTGTACCTCGGAGACATTGAGATGTCTCCTGGGTGTACTCCTCCTACTGTTTGATTACCTTACTCAAGGGGACCAGGAGTATTCCCTTTAAACATATAAAAAAAACTTTCTCTCTCCTTTGTTTTTTGTTAACATCATTAACTCCCCATTCAATGGGTAACAACTGTTTGGAAGTGTGGTTGATGAAAAACTCAATAAAAAAAGGACAATGAGACGGCTAGATCCATGGGTGCTCTACAATTCAGAGGCATGCGTAGAGGCACACCATCAAGGAGACCAGCAGGGAGAGGTACACACCAACCTGCTACCTCACATCAAAGTTATCAGCAAACGTACCAAGGGCCAAGCCAGAGCCAGCAGCACAGACATCAGCAGAATTGGCAATACCGACAAGGAAGGCAATCCTTTCGATGGCGTCCCCATGGCAGAGGACAGCTACAAAGAGGTGGACAACAAACCTCTAATAAGTGACTGCACTCCAAAAGAGGTACACTCACCAAGAACAGCAGTGAGGGTACACACAGAAAAACAACGTATACAAAAACCAGTCAATTTACAGTTCCTCCAACATACCACTCCAGTAGGAGGCAGACTAAGATTTTTCCTGCAAAAATGGAAGGAAATAACCGCAGACAAATTTATCTTAAACATAATACAATACGGTTACTGTATAGAGCTAACGAAACAACCTCCAAACAGGAGACCAAAGCAAAAGATACATTCAAAAGCAGAATTATCTCACCTAGTCAGAGGTGCAGGAACTTCAGGGGAAACATGCTATAGAGCACGTACCACACAAGGAAAAGAACGGAGTATATTCAACATACTTCCTAATTCCAAAAGTAGACGGAACATTATGACCAATATTGGATCTAACGTTTCTAAACAAATTCATAAAAACACAAAGATTCAAAATGACTACACTGCAAGAGGTGCTACCTCAATTGCAAGGAGATTACATGGCCACAATAGACTTGAAGGCTGCATACTTGCACATCCCAATGACCAAAAGACACAAAAGGCTGTTAAGATTTGTGGTGAACAAAAGGCACTACCAATTCAAAGTACTGGCTTTCGGTCTAAAATCTGCACCAAGAGTGTTTACAAAGTGCCGAGCAGCAGTAGCAGCACATCTCAGAAGGCAGGGGATTCACGTTTACCCCTACTTGGACGACTGGTTAGTAAGAGCAAACTCTTACAGTCTATGCAAACAGCATATACAACAGGTATCTGACATCTAGCCGCAGATTCCTTAACTTAGAATATCCCCAGGCGTCAGACTGGATCCGGAGAATTTTTTGCAGCAGCACCTCTGCATGCTGGGGGGCGGCTCTGCATGGCTCCGCACTGACGTCGTCCACGGACATGACGTCAGCGGAGCCATATAAGTCCCTCCCGGCGCGCTGACGTCAGTTTCCTTCTTTTCCGCGTCCCAACGCGGATCCAGGAGTAAGCCGTTCCTCTGGCCTGTTAAGGCCTTCTCGACGCCTTCGGCGTCAGGGAACAGTGTGCGATTGTCAGAAAGTGGCTCTGTATATACTGAACCAAAGTAAGGTTGTGTGCAGAGTCCACAGTCCCCAGAGGTTTGGCAGAGGCTAAAGTTAGATATAACCTTACTCTCTAAAGTGGTAGCTTGGTCGAGCAGTAAGGCTGTATCAGAGGACAGTGTAAAGCATTTGTTGTACACACTCAGTCAGCAAATGGTCTCACACACTCAAGAACTGAACTCTAGGCCAATGGTTTGTATATAAAAATATGCTTGTTTTATTTTAGAACCAACAATAGGTATCGAAATATACTTTCTCAGAATGAGATGCTTTAGATAAATACTTTCAATAGGCAATAGACTTTTGAATGCAATGGTTACAGTTTGTTGCAATAGGCAACACAATTTCAAACACAATATAACATGGAGCTCAATGGGAATTTCTAGTTAAATGCAATAGATTACTTTTTGGATTACTTTTCTTACCACAGGACTGGATCCTAGATTCAGTCCTGGGACATCTCCTGTAAACAGTTGAGTAAAAACGTTTTGGTTACAGTTGTGATTTTTAAGGAATATTATTGTATTTTAAAAGTTGGCACTTCGAAACTTTTTCACATAGAATCACCAATGTTATCCTGTGGGAGGAAAATCACTTAGCAGGTAAGCAGTGTTATCGTTACTTTTTCTTACTCCATGTTGGATCCTGGATCGAGCACTGGTGCATCTCCTGTAAACAATTGAAAGAATGCGTTTGTCACACAGGCGATTTTTAACGAATATTTGTAAGTTTGCAAAATCGACACTTAGAAACTTTTTCAGCAAAAACCAGGCAATGTTCTCCTATGGAAGGAAATTCAAGTTACCAGTAAGTACAGTTATGATTACTTTTCAGGGTCAGTGCTGGGCACCAAGATCCAGCACTGGGATCTCTCCTGATAACAGGTGAGTAAATTCGTTTTCGTAATTCGGCTGATTTTAGATGAATATTTTAAAGTTTCAAAACTCCTCACTTAGAAGAATTTCCAAGTGAAACCAGTCAATGTTACCCTATGGAAGAAAAGTGAGTTATTGGCTTTTGAGTGAGTACTCGACTGGCAGAGTTAAGGTTCTGGGCATAGACTCAGGGGTCCCCCAGGGTCAGGTAAGTACAGTTGTTACACCCTCGCCGGCACAGGGGCGGCCGGGTGCAGAGTGAGTAGGCCCAATGTTATCCTATGGAAGGCAGGGGGCCTTGGGTTGGTGGCTGCTGGCAGGCAGGCCACTCTGCTGTGGGAGCAAAGGTCCTGGTCACTTACTCGGGGCAAGTGGGGAAGTCGAACAGGGTAGTGGGTGCACCCTCAGTGGCACTGGGGCGGCCGGGTGCAGTGGGCTTTTGGGCCGTCGGGCGCCCAATGGTTTTCAATGGGAAAGCTGCGTGACGAACAAAGGCTGCAAGCTCGGGGACGGTGATTCTTCAGGTGCGACCACCACTTCGAGAGGTAAGTTGGGAAGCTGTAGGAAGGGTAGGCACCCAGGAGTTGGGCACAGGAGGCCGTGGGGCGTTGGGTGCAGGGGTGTCTTTAGGCGTCGGAAATCTTACCCTCGGCTGGTCGCGGTTGGAGGGGGCCCAGGTTCTGAGGCTGCAGGCGTCAGGACCGTCGAGGAGGGTCCTTGGGTGCTGGATTCTGGGTCACAGTCACCGGGGGACGTCCTCGTGGTCTTTGTCCACTCAGGCACAGGCCGGGCTCGGCGGGTTCAGAGTGCTGGATTCGCGGTTCCTGGCTGGCACCAGGGGTAGGTTACTTGCTTTTGAGCAGTACCACTGCTCGTGGGAGTCCTAGTTCTTTTAGAGTCACAAGGCAGTCAGGTCCTCCGGGGTTCTTGAGGTTGCTGACCACTGGAGACGCCGGGGTTTAGCAGGAGCAGGGTCGACAGGCCAGTAGGGCTGGGGCCAAATCAGTTGGTGTCTTCCTCTTGTTAGCAGCTGCACGACGGGTCTTCTTGTTTCTTGATCTTCTTTCTTGTTTCGGAATCTGGATCTAAGGAAGGAAGGTTCAGGGTGCCCCTAAATACTAGATTTAGGGGCGTTACAGGTAGGTAAAGAGCAGGGACCAATGGGTCCCTTCCCTGGAGTGGGTACACCCCCTATCCTGCCACTCTCCAGTGGGAGGGGGGCAGGAGCCTAGTCCTGATTGGGTAGGGCTCCCCATCTTCAAGATGGCGAGAGCCCGGAGATGAGTCACCTCGCCTCCCCCACCTGAGGGGTGGGGTTGGCAGAGGCTGGCACACCCCCTTTCCTCCCTTGGTTTTCCCGCCAGTCTTCCCGCCAGAGTGGGGGCTGGAACCAGTGGGGACCAGTTGCTGAGTACAGCAAGTGGTCTGGGGAAGCTCACAAAGGCGGAATTCCTTTGAAGCTTCCCCCTGCCCATCCTGGGGGAGGAGGCCTAGCACCTCGCCCAGGACGTGCTTTGTTGCAGGCCCGGGAGAGTGGATGGCTCACTACCCAGGGGTCCAGCAACATGTCTGCTGGGTGGCATCCTAGGCAGCCCCTCAGACAAGACGTGGATTGTAGGTTAGGTTCAGGGGGCAACTCTAAGTTGCCCTCTGTGTGCATTTTTCATTAAATCCCGCACTGGCATCGGTGTGGGTTTAATGTGCTGAGAAGTTCGATACCAAACTTCTCAGTTTTCAGTGTGGCCATTATGGTGCTGTGGAGTTCGTAATGACAAACTCCCAGCACCATATACTCTTAATGGCAGCACTGCACTTACAGTGCCCAGGAATGGACCTGGGTACTGTAGGGGGTACTGTGCTCATGCACCTGTACCCTCACCACTGGCATAGGGCACCCAGCTAGAGGGGTGACTGATGGCTGCCAGGGCAGTGGTTTGTGGGCATGGCACACAGGGGTGTGTGCCATGTCGACTCTTCACTTTGTTCTGCACCAAGACACGCAGCCTGCAAAGGCAGTGTCAGGTTACAGGGCCTCCAAGAGTGGTTAACTTTCCCTCTAAAGCTCCTTTTTGTTATTTACACATATAGCGGTGATTAAGACTGGAGCATACTGGGAAAGTGTTCAGACCAGCTGTTGGGTGGAGGTGGATACCCCCAAATACCAGCCCCATGTAAAAAAGTGGATGTTGTCCCGCATAACCAGGTCACCTTGTGGTGTTTAAGTGATTTATGAGTGGAGGGTGACCTGGTTAACTTTCCCTCTAAAGCTCCTTTTTGTTATTTACAGAGATGTGTGCCATGTCGACTCTTCACTTTGTTCTGCACCAAAACACACAGCCTGCAAAGGCAGTGTGATAGTGTAGTGGTACAGGAACTCTAAGGGTTGCACAATAAGTGCTGCAGCCCTTGTGGACCTTCTCTGGTCACTGTGCCCAGGGTACCTGTGGTACCATTTACCAGGGGCCTACCTGTGGCCAGAGATGCCAATTGGGTTTAGGCTTCAATGCAGTTTTAGGGAAGGAACACAGGCCCTGGGTACCTGATTGGCAGGAGCCCAGGGCACACTCAGTCAAAGCACATCAGCAATTCAGCAAAAGTGGGGGCATACCATGCAAGAAAGAAGAGGGCACTTTCTCACAGTCTCCCACACACTCAAACCACTATTCACTCACTTCACCAACTAGGGTTACAGTAAATGTGTTGAAGTCTCATCTACAGCCTTCCAACACACAAACTTATCTGGGATCCACGATAGAGGCTCTCAAAGCTCTAGCCTCTCCCAATACAGTCAGGATTCACAGTATTCACTCCCTTCTCACTCCATTTCCGTCCAACCAATCATTACCAGCAAAAGTATTCATGCAACTGCTAGGGATGATGGCGTCTTGCATTATAATTGTTCCCCACGCAAGACTTCAGATGCGTTGTGAGAAAGTGCCATCTTTCTTGCATGGTATGCCCCCACTTTTTGCTGAATTGCTGATGTGCTTTGACTGAGTGTGCCCTGGGCTCCTGCCAACCAGGTACCCAGGGCCTGTGTTCCTTCCCTAAAACTGCATTGATACCTACACCCAATTGGCATCCCTGGCCACAGGTCAGCCCCTGGTAAATGGTACCATGGGTACCCAGGGCACTGTGACCAGGGAAGGCCCCTAAGGGCTGCAGCACTTGTTGTGCCACCCTTAGGGACCCTGTACCTTTACACACACACACTGCCTTTGCAGGCTGCGTGTCTTGGTGCAGAACAAAAGTGAAGAGTCGACATGACACACATCCCTGTGTGCCATGCCTACAAGCCACTGCCCTGGCCTAGGTCAGCCACCCCTCTAGCTGGGTGCACTATGCCAGTGGTGAGGGCATAGAGGCATGAGCCCTGTGCCCCTACAGTGCCCAAGTCCATTCTTGGGCATTGTAAGTGCAGTGCTGCCATTAAGAGTATATGGTGCTGGGAGTCTGTCATTACGAACTCCACAGCACCATAATGGCCCTACTGAAAACTAAGAAGTTTAGTATCAAACTTCTTAGCCCATTAAACCCCCACTGATGCCAGTGTGGGATTTAATGTAAACGCACTCCAGAGGGCATCTTAGAGATGCCCCCTGAAACCAACCCGACCTCCAGTGTCCGGACTGAGTGGCTGCCCAGGCTGCCACCACCAGACATGTTTCTGGACCCCTGGGTCGAGAGCCTCTGCTCTCAGGGGCCTGAAACAATGCGCATCCTGGGGCGAGGTGCCAAAGCCTCCTCCCCAGGATTGGCAGGGGAGCTTCAAAGGCCTGCCGCCTTTTGAGCTTCCCCAGACCATTTGCTGCTTCCAGCAAACTGGTCCCCACTGGTTCTACCCCCACTTCTGGCGGGAGAACCGGCGGGAAAACCAGAGGCAGGAAATGGGTTGTGCCCACCTCTGCCAACTCCACCCCTAAGGTGAGGGAGGCGAGGTGAAGCACAAACTCGAGTCCCCGCCATCTTGAGGATGGGGGACCCAGGCAACCAGGGACAGGCTCCTGCCCCCTCTTACTGGAGAGGAGCAGAATAGGGGGTGTACCCACCCCAGGGAAGGGACCCATTGGTCCCTGCCCTTACCTACCTGTAACCACCCCTAAATTTAGTATTTAGGGGCTCCCTGAACCTTCCTTCCTCAGTTCCCGAATCCGAAAACAAGAAGAAAAGACGAAGCAAGAAGACCAGCCGCGCAGCTGCTAACAAGGAGGCGACGACAACTGACTTGGCCCCAGCCCTACCGGCCTGTCGACCTCTGAACCTGCTCCTGCGGAACCCCGGCCTCAGCAACCTCAAAAACCCCGGAGGACCTGACTTCTGTGCCACAGCCTTCAACCCAGGGACTCCCACGAGCAGTGGTACTGCTCAAAAGAACAAACTCCAAAAGACCCAGCCCTGGCACGGAACCGCGAAACCTGCACCTTCTGCACCCGCCGAGCCCGGCCTGTGCCTGAGTGAACCAAGACTTTGAGGACGTTCCCCCGGCGATTCTGACCTGGAATCCAGTGCCCAGGGACCCTCCTCGACGACCCAGACGACGCCTGCAGCCTCAGGACAAGGGACCCCTCCAACCACGACCAGCAGGGGGTAAGATTTCCCGACCTCAAAAGACACCCCGGCGCCCCACGGCCCCCTGTGCCCAACTCCTGGGTGTCTACCTATCCTCCAAGACCCCAACTTACCTCCCGAAGTGTTGGTCGCCCCTGAAGAGTCACCGTCCCCGAGCCTGCAGCCTTTTTTCACCGTCCAAGATCTCCATTGGTTAACATTGAGCGCCCAACGGCTCAAAAGCACCCTGCACCCAGCCGCCCGAGTGCCCCTGGAAGTGCAACCTCTACCCTAACCTACTTCCCCATTTGCCCTGAGCAAGTGACCAGGAGCCCAGCTCCCACAGCCGCGTGGCCTGCTTGCCAGCAGCCACCAACCCGAGGCCCCCTGCCTGCCATAGGATAACATTGGGCCTACTCACTCTGCACCCGGTCGCCCCTGTGCCGCTGAGGGTGTAACAACTGTACTTACCTGATACTGGGGGACCCCTGAGTCTATGCCCAGAACCTTAACTCTGCCAGTCGAGTACTTACCCAAAGACCGATAACTCACTTTTCTTCCATAGGGTAACACTGACTGGCTCGCACCTGGAATTTCTTCTAAGTGTGGAGTTTTGGAACTTTAAAATATTCACCTAAAATCAACCGAGTCACGAAAATACTCACTTGGCATTAGAAGAGGCCCCAGTGCTGGACCGGGGTGCCCAACACTGGCCCTAAAAAGTAATCACAACGTTACTTACCGCTAACTCCATTTTCTTCCATAGGGATCCATTGACTGGTTTTCTGTGAAATTTCTTGTCTACTTTTGAAATACTAAAATATTGTTTAAAAATCACAACAGTAACGAATTCCGAACTACTCACCTGCTCTCAGGAGAGACGTCAGTACTGCCTCTTTTAGACTAGTACCAACCATGAAAAGTAATTTTTACCGTACTTACCAGTAACTCGAAATTCCTCTCATAGGATATCATTGCCTGCTTTTGTTGAAAACGTTTCTAAGTGTCGATTTCTGCATTTTACAAATATTCTTTAAAAATCGTGCCAACGATACAAACGTAATTACTTGCCTGTTTTAGATAGATACCCCAGTGCTGAACCCGAGAACCCAGCACTGGATTACAAAAATAACGTAAACCTGCTTTGCTTGCAAACTGCTTTTCCTTCCATAGGATAACATTGGTAATTTTACCCAGAAACGTTTCTAAGTGTCGACTTTTGAAATACAGTAATATTCCTCAAAAATCACTACAATAACCAAAACGCTTTTTCTTACCTGTTTCCAGGAAGTGTCCCAGGACTGAATCCAGGATCCAGTCCTGTGGTTAAAACGTAACCTACAAAGTCATTAATTGTAATTAATCACAATTTTCCATTAAGCTCAATGTTGCATTGTATTTGACCCTGTGTTGCCTCTTGCACCAACTGTGATTATTACCATCAACAAGTCTATTGCCTATTTGTAAGGTGGTTAACTAAAGCATCTCATACTGAGAAAGTATATATTGATCCTATTGTTGGTTCTAAAAATAAAACAAGCATATATTTTTTTATATACAAAACAATTGGCCTAGAGTTCAGTTCTTGAGTGTGTGAGACCATTTGCTGACTTGAGTGTGTACAACAAATGCTTTACACTGTCCTCTGATACTGCCTTACTGCTCGACCAAGCTACCACTTTAGAGAGTAAGGTTATATCTAACTTTAGCCTCTGCCAAACCTCTGGGGACTGGGGACTCTGTGCACACTGAACCTTACTTTGGTGCAGTATATACAGAGCCACTTTCCTACATGCGTCCCCTTCAAGAATGCTTAGCAAGTCAGTGGAACCAGTCGCAGGGTCAGTTGACTGATCTAGTGTTGGTAGATGGCCGCACCCATCGTTCTCTGCAGTGGTGAAACCCACAAAATCTATCCAAAGGGCGTCCATTTCTTGACCCTGTTCCACAGACCGTGCTAACAGCAGACATCACTCACTGGTTGGGGCACTCACCTACAAAGTTACACATTCCAAGGATTATGGAGTTTAAATGACAAGAACCTCCATATAAATCGCCTAGAGCTACTAGCAGTGTTTCTAGCGCTCAAAGCCTTTCAAACTCACTTAATAGGCAAAACTGTTTTAGTCCCCACAGACAACATGACCGCTATGTACTATATACAAAAACGGGGGGTGGGGAGGCACACTCTCTCCAACTCACACCTGACACAAGCCATTTGGAAATGGGCCATACATCATAAAATGTATCTCCTAGCAGAACATTTTCCAGGAGTAAACAATCTAATTGCAGACCTTCTCAGCAGACAGACCGCAAATCCACGAGTGGGAACTTCATCCCCAGATTCTTCCCTACTTTCAGAAATGGGGATTTCCTCACATAGACCTGTTCGCCACAGCTCAAAATGCCCAAGCCCTCGCCTCCAGGTTCCCACACCCGCTCTCCAAAGGCAATGCCCTGTGGATCAACTGGTCAGGGATATTTGCCTTCACTTTTCCGCCTCTCCCACTCATTCCGTTAGTAGTTCGGCAGCTCAGACAATCATCCCTCAAACTCATTCTCATAGCTCCCACATGGGCACGTCAACCTTGGTTCACCACCCTGCTAGAGCTCTCAGTAGTTCCACACCAAAAGCTGCATATCTGATAGACACGTTAGTGATAGATTCCTTACCTTAGAATATCCCCAGGCGTCAGACTGGATCCGGAAAGTTTTTCGTCAGCAGTACCCCTGCGCGTCGGTAGGTGGCGTCGCGCGGCTCCGCGTTCGTCGCTGGCGTCGTAAGTGCCGAGATGACGTCACGGAGACTACTTGGGCGCCACCCATGCACGCTGACGTCAGTTCTCTCTTTTTCCGCACCAGCAAGCGCAGATCCGGTTAGAGCACGTACCTTAGTCACTTTTTGACTAGTTGTTTTTGGGACTTTTGTCTCTACTTTTCTAATTCTGACTCCTGGTGCCATGTAGGGATGCCTGGGTTTAAATCCTGCGTGACCTGCCGCCGTACGATGTCGGTGGCCGACCCCCATGGCGTCTGTCTCTACTGTCTGGAGCGCGACCATGACTCCCGGTCATGTTCCGACTGTCTGGCCATGGCGCCGAAGGCTTTGCGGGAGCGGTCCCGAAAGCTGCTAGAGGCCCGACAGTTGTCTCCGCGCTGTTCCTGGTCCAGGGGTCGCTCGAGGAACCGGCCGCAGAGTCTTCATCATCGCTCCTCGAGGTCCAAGTCTTCACCCTCGGATTCGGGTAAGCGACGTCACAAAAAGAAGTTGAAGCGCGTACGCTCTCCGACCTCCCCCCGTCGGTGTTTGGACGCGGACGAGGGGGCCCGGGGTCTTTCCCCCGTGGCTCCGTTGGAGCCTGTCAGTCCCGCGGCCTACCCGCCAGACCCGGGTCCGTCGGCGACTCCAGCCCAGGTGCAAGAGTTTCTTGCTGCCATGGACCGCCTTTTCAGGCCTAGGGATCCCGCAGGTGCGCCTTCGGGCTCCGCGGTCCCTCTTGGGGGCCCTTGGTTGCCGCCGGCGCCGCAAGGTCCTCCGCCGGCGGCTCCGGTGCCCCCTGCGGCTCCCTTCCCGGTGCCATTCGTCCCACCACTGCCCTTGCCGTTTCCAGCTTGGGACCCCGATTGGGCCTTGGAGCCGGAGCGGCGTCGACCGGCGCCGTTCTCGACGCCGGTGGAGCATTTGTTTTCCCCTGTGCCTCCCTCGCCGCTGCAGCCTGTGCCTCGGGCTGTTGTGGAATGGGAGGGGTCAGAGGACCCTCTTGTACGGCAGTGTGACTCCGAACAGGAGTGGGCAGAAGACTCAGAGGATGCAAGTGGCCTTGACCTCTCCTCTGAGCCTGGGTTTGTGTCTCCTCCCACTGTCATGGAGGAAGGCGCAACATACACTGTGGTGCTCCGTAGAGCAGCTGAGGCTCTTCGCCTTAAATTGCCTACTGTTACCCTCCAGACTAACCTCCTTACTGAAGTGCTTCAGCCGGCGGCAAGTTCTATAGAACCTCAGCTTCCATTTAATGAGGCCTTAAAGAGATGTTTTGATGGGTACCTGGTCTAGGCCAGCCACAGGGGTTCCTGTGGTTAAAAACGTGGCCAGGCTTCACCGCCCGGCACCGGGTGACCCTCCCTTTTTGACGACTCATCCGACACCGGAGAGCCTGGTCATTCAGGCTTCCACTTCCCAAACAGCATTCCCTACCGCTCCGCCGGATAAGGAATCCAAAAAGCTGGAGCAGCTTGGCAAACCGTTGTTTTCCTCTGCCAGCCTGGGGCTGAGGTCGGTCAATACCGCATGCCTCTTGGGCCGCTATTCTCACGCTGTGTGGGACACGGTGGCGCAAACTCTGCCCCAGTGCCCGGAAGAGGTTCGAGCTGTGCTTTCCCAAGCTGTTGCAGAGGGGAAGGATGCCGCGAAGTTCGCCATTCGGTGTGGGTTGGACACCGCGGACTCTTTAAGAAGAGTCATCTCCACGACGGTGGCCTTGCGGCGACATTCCTGGCTGCGGTCCACGGGGTTTTCAGGGGATGTCCAGAGTTCCCTCATGGACATGCCTTTTGATGGTACTCGCCTATTTGGCGATAAGGCAGACAGTGCGCTGGAGCGTTTTAAGGACTCTCGAGCTACATACAAGTCCTTGGGTCTCTCCACCCGCCCGGCCACGTCTACCTTTCGTGGCTGCGGAAGGGGCGCCCCTACACGTCCGTTCAACCAAAGGCCTGCGCAGAACCAGCCTCAGCGCGGGCATGGTGGCCGCCGTGGCGGCACAGGGGGCCAGCGTACGGGTCAGCCCACCTCCGCTCCCGCAGCATCCGCCTCAAAGCCTTCCTAGTCCGCGCTTTGGGGTGCACCCCACGCCGGTGGGCAGCAGGATTCAACATCACCTACCCCACTGGCGCTCTGTCACTTCGGACAGCTGGGTGCTGCAAATCGTCCGAAGGGGCTACTCCCTCCCCTTCGAGTCTGCCCCCCCCATCCATGCCACCTCAGTTCCACCGCATTTCGGGGAATCACTTAGCGCTTCTCCAACAGGAAGTCACGGCTCTCTTGGCCAAGGGGGCCATCGAGCGCGTTCCTGGGCCAGAAGTAGGACATGGTTGTTATTCCCACTACTTTCTGGTCCCCAAGAAGGACAAAGGGGGCTTGCTCCCCATCTTGGCCTTCCGGAACGTCAATCGCTTCCTCCGGAAGGAGAAGTTCAAGATGCTGACTCTGGCTCAGGTCTTGGCTGCCCTCGACCCAGGAGATTGGATGGTAGCGTTGGACTTGCAGGACGCATATTTTCACATTCCCGTCCTGCCGGCGTTACCTGCGGTTCACGGTAGGCCAGGAGCATTTTCAGTTTACCGTGCTCCCCTTTGGCCTTACAAGCGCCCCTCGGGTGTTCAGAAAGTGATGGCGGTGGTCGCAGCTCATCTGCGCAGGTCAGGGGTGTCAGTCTTCCCCCTACCTCGACGACTGGTTGTTGAAGGTGGGTTCTCCCCAGGCAGTTGTTACCCACCTTCGGACTACGGCCGACGACCTGCATTTGCTGGGGTTCTCCAACGTGCCAAAGTCGCACCCGTGTCCCCCTCAGAAGCTCCCCTTCATGGGAGCGGTTCTGGATTCGACGCGGTTTCGGGTTTATCCTCCCGAGCAGCGAGTCCGGGATATTCAGGCTATGATTCCGATCTTTCAGCCTCTATCCTGGGTTTCGGTCAGGATGACCCTCCGGCTCCTGGGCCTCCTGCATTCTGCTAGTGCAATATGCCAGGTGGCATAAGCGGGCTCTGCAGTGGGACCTGAAGTTCCAGTGGGCGCAGCATCAGGGGAACCTGTCCGATCATGTCCAGATCTCGGAGGGCGCTGCACGACAATTGCGGTGGTGGCTCACGAATCGCGATCGGGTCAATGGCAGATCCCTCTCCCTCCCCCAACCGGAGCACATGATGGTGACGGATGCGTCCCTCCTGGGATGGGGCGGCCACTTGGGAGAGGCGGAGATCAGAGGCCTCTGGTCTCCGGCGGAGTCCCGGCTCCATATCAATCTTTTGGAGCTTCGGGTGATCCGACTTGCACTGAAAGCATTCCTTCCCTCTGTCCGGGGCAGTGTAGTGCAGGTGTTCACGGACAACACCACCGCCATATGGTATTGCAACAAACAGGGCGGGGTGGGGTCGTGGACTCTGTCAGGAGGCTCTGCGCCTCTGGACATGGCTGGAACATCAAGGCATTACCTTGGTGGTTCAACACCTTGCAGGTTCTCTGAACGCCAGGGCGGACGAACTCAGCCGCCGGTGCTTGATGGATCACGAATGGCGTCTGAACTCGGACGTGGCGCAAGGTCTCTCTCTGCAGTGGGGAGAGCCTTGGTTAGATCTATTCACCACCGAAGAGAACGCGCAATGTCATCAGTTCTGCGCGCTGGAATTTCCAAGGCGGCACTCGCTCGGCGACGCTTTTCGTCGCGAGTGGAGCTGCGGTCTGTTGTACGCCTTTCCGCCTATACCACTTCTGCCCAGAGTGCTGAAGAAGATTCGGCGCGACCGGGCCCAAGTCATCCTTGTGGCTCCGGATTGGGCACGAAGATACTGGTATCCCGAGCTACTCAACATGGCGATCGATCCCCCGATCCGACTGCCTCTTCGGGAGGATCTTCTGTCGCAGCAGCAGGGGACGGTCCTCCAGCCGAACCTGTCCAGCCTCCACCTCCATGCGTGGAGATTGAGCGGCGACAGTTGACAGCTTTCCATCTTCCTCCCGAAGTCTGTGATGTAATTCTGGCAGCCAGGCGTCCCTCCACTAAAACGGTATACGCCTGCAGGTGGAACAAGTTTGTGGCATGGTGCACGGCGAAGTCTGTAGATCCCCTTTCTGCCCCTCTATCTGAGGTCCTTCTGTTCCTACTATCCTTGGCCCAGCAGGGCTCTGCTCTGGGCACTATCAAAGGTTATCTTTCGGCCATCTCCGCCTTTCTCCGGCTTCCAGATCAGCCTTCTCTCTTTAAGTCCCCGGTTGTTAACCGTTTCCTGAAAGGCATTACACATACGTTTCCTCCCGTGCCTTTCATAATGCCTCGATGGGACTTAAATCTGGTCTTGACCTATCTGATGTGCGCTCCTTTTGAGCCCCTTCATAACTGTCCTTTACGTCTTCTTACTCTAAAGACGGCTTTCCTGGTAGCGATCACCTCTGCCAGAAGAGTAAGTGAGCTCCAGGCTCTTTCTTCTAAACCTCCTTTCCTTTCTGTTCATCCGGACAAGGAGGTTTTAAGGACCCGTCCTTGTTTCTTGCCAAAGGTTGTCACGCCGTTCCACATCGGGCAGACCATCACTTTGCCCACCTTCTTTCCGCCTCCGCATCCTTCAAAAGAGGGAGAGGCTCCACCGTCTGGACCCAAAACGTGCGCTCTCGTTCTATCTGAAGCGCACTCAACAGTTTCGGGTGGATGACCAGCTCTTTGTTGGCTACGTGGGCGCCAAAAAAGGTCGAGCCGTGCACAAACTAACCATCTCTCGGTGGGTCGTTTTGTGCATCAAAGCGCGTTACTCGTTGGCTAAGAAGTAGCCTCCTGTGGGGCTGCGTGCCCATTCTACCAAGGCGACTGCAGCCACTACTGCCTTGGGACGCGGCGTACCCTTGCAGGATATTTGTCAGGCAGCTATGTGGGCCTCGCTGCACACATTTACCAAGCATTACTGCCTTGACAGTCCAGTCCGGAGAGACGGCTTCTTTGGCCGTTCTGTTCTCCGTGACTTTCTGGTGTAATCTATTCACGGACCCACCACCGGGGTTGGTATTGCTGGGGTATCTATTCTAAGGTAAGGAATCTATCACTACGTGTTTCTTTCAGATGAACAAGTTACTTACCTTCGGTAACGATACATCTGTAAGAAACATTAGTAGTGATAGATTCCTTACCGCCCCACCCATCCTGCGAACTAACTCTAGGGTTAAGGTCATCCCTTTCAGGGCCCTAGTTTCATGGCACCAGTGGTAAGTTTCTTGCATGGCTCTGCGTTCCTGACGCGGAAAGTCGTGTACAGAACTGACGTCAGCGCGCATGGGTGGTGCCTAAGTAGTCTCTGTGACGTCATCTCGGCGCTTACGACGCCAGCGACGGACGCGGAGCCGCACGACGCCACCTACCGATGCGCGGGGGTACTGCTGACGAAAAACTTTCCGGATCCAGTCTGACGCCTGGGGATATTCTAAGGTAAGGAATCTATCACTAACTAATGTCTTACAGATATATCGTTACACAAGTAGTAACTTGTGCCTCAACTCCAGTCTCTTCACTCAGAGCCGTGGAGAAATCAGGCATCCAAATACCAAGGAACTCAACCTAGCGATTTGGCTCCTGAAGTCATAGTTTGGTTATTTACAATTCTCAGCAAACTGTATAAATGTCCTAAAGGAGGCTAAGAAACCTACTACTAGGTCATGTTATGCAGCAAAGTGGAAACGTTTTGTTATATACTGTAACAATATCAATCCCCTTGATGCTTCAATGCAAACATAATCTGTTATCTCTTACACTTACAGCAGTCTGGATTAGCCTACACATCCATTCGATTGCATTGAGCAGCAGTAGCTGCATATTTACAAAACAGACAACACTTCTCTCTATTCAGAGTACCAATGATTAAAGCCTTTATGGAAGGACTAAAAAGTGTAATACCACCAAGAGCTCCACCTGCACCAGTATGGAATGTGAACGTAGTCCTTACAAGGCTAATGGGTCCACCTTTTGAACCAATGCACAAGTGTCGACTACAATTTCTCTCATGGAAGGTTGCTTTTTTTATTGCAATCACTTCCTTAAGGAGAGTTGTTGAACTCCAGGCACTAACTATACAAGAGCCTTTCTTTCTACTTCACAAAGATAAAGTGGTTCTTCGAACCAATCCCAAATTTCTTCCTAAAGTTTTCTGCTTTTCACATCAGTTGTTACCCATGTTCTTTCCTCAACCTGATTCTGTAGCAGAACGAGCTCTACACACACTAGATGTTAAAAGAGATCTACTATATTATGTGGAAAGAACAAAAGATTTTCATAAGACAAAACAGCTTTCTTGCTTTTTCTCCACCACACAAAGGTAATCCCATATCTAAATCAGACATTGCAAGATGGATCGTGAAATGTATCCAAACATGTTATCTGAAAGCGAAAAGAACCTTGATAATACCCCTAGAGCGCAAAATAGGGGCTACTATGGTTTTCTTGGGGAATATTACCCCTAGCTGACATCTGTAAGGCAGCAACATGGTCTACACCGCACACATTTACCAAACACTATTGTGTAGATGTGTTAGCGAGGCAACAAGCTAATGTAGGCCAGGCATTACTTAAAACACTTTTTCAAACAACTGCTACAGCTTAGCCACCGCTTTGGGAGTTTACTGCTGTATAGTGTATGCAAAGCATGTGATCTACAACTCACATGCCTCGAACGGATAATGTTACTTACCCAGTAAGCATCTGTTCTTGGCATGTAGAGCTGTAGATTCACATGCGCCCACCTGCCTCCATGGGTACCTATACCTGTTGCAGTTTTCTTACTTTACATACATACGCATGGACATCTCTATTCTACCTTTACTAACTCCATTCTCACCCTCTGCGGGAAACAATCTAACAATGGAGTCGATGCCCATGCACACTATCACCGAAAGGAGGAGTCCTCTACCTCGTGACTGGAAAGACTTCTTCGAGGAAAAACAACTTGCAAACATCCGGACCCAACACTAGATGGCAGGAGTATGCAAAGCATGTGAATCTATAGCTCTACATGCTAAGAACAGATGCTTACTGGGTAAGTAACATTATCCCTTTCAAAGACCTTTTCAGACACAACCACAAGATCGAGGATAATCTAGACGAGTGAGCTGCAAATCTATTGCTCAAATTAGTTTTCTTTTTACATTGCGCTTCAATCTGCAGCCAAAGAGCTAAGAAACCTAAATTCTATCTTTTATCTGAATACTTGTACCATTGAAAAGAATGATTTCTTTTTATGCAGCCTGGGGCCATCGACTACAATAGTCAGCTGCTTGCACCAGGTGGTCGATTGATGAGCTGGGGTAAAGGAAGTAGTGGAGGCAGCGGAGGCAGCGGAGCTAAGCCTTCAGAACCAGGTAAGCTTCCAGAACCATCTCATGTAGCTTGTTTAAAGCATTGGATAATGGCCTGGATGTAATCTGCATGCATACACTTTTTTTAAGTGAGTCTCATTCCCTGGTTTGAGAGAGGTTGAAAAGCTCATTGCTGCACTGTTTGTGTCCCATTCTTAAATCACGCTTTCCTGTGGCACAGGATAACAATAACTTAATCCACACATGACAGGCCGTGGTTTGCAGACTTTTTAATATTCTTGGATACTTGTGGTGGAATGCTAAATGCTTCATGGTTCACTAATATGGCTTTTGGCACCATCAACATTGTTTGTGACTTGGTGTTACTAGTTCTCCGATTGAGATGGCACTTAATACTCGAAGTAAGATCGATATGGATGTTGGCAATTTTGCAAAGCATGCGCAGATGCGTCTCTTCACAGCTCTTGTCCTGTTGATCATGTAGTGTCGCAACTCATAAGTCATTGTTTTATTGCTTAGCTCCTGAGCCTGGGCGCCCTGGAACAAGCACTTTAAACAGGTTTTCGGCACTTCAGCAACCATCCTCTGACCGAGATCCTGGTAGAGTGATTCAGCGGTAAGTGTTTTACAATTTTAAAATGTCAACATGAGGATAAACATAGAGTATGGAAAAGTCATTGGGAGGCTGTATTAAAAGTATAGATTTCTTTTTTGTAAGGAACAGTGGGTTAGTTTAAGAGGGCTATAGATCTGCTTGATTGTCTCCTGAAAAGTGACAGCAGGCGCGAAGTTGAATGCTTTGAACTCCAAAGGCCTTTTTTTAAATAAAAAAATATAAAAATGTGTATCTTTACGCTATCTAGATACTGCTTTTGAAGAACAAAAAAAGGATACACATGGCATTAGTTTTTTTTCTTCAACTTTTCCATTTTCACTGAGCTGAAGCAAAGTTGCTGTATGTACTTTACTGGACTCCTCATTATCAAGTGTTCTTTTGAATTATGCAGCACTGAACTCTTCACTGAATACTTTTACCCTCTTTAATAAGTCACTGTGTTTTTCCTCTTGTTTTAGCACCCTGTAAAGATCAATCACCTCAGCAGCTATTTGTAGGAAGCTGGCTTTTTATGTAGTGTACCAATGTTAGGGGTACACCATGCAAAATGTCCAGACGACCCTTATTGCGTCACAGGGTCTTACTCTAATAATCCCAAATGCCCTATTTGTGGTAGTGTGGTCGAGCAGCTTAGGCTTATCAGAGGTGAGTGTTGAGCATTTGTTGTACACCGTCAATAAATGAGACACACACAAAGAAATCTGAGACCAATTAAGAAAAGTGGCAGACTTTTATATAGTGTGACACAAAGATCTCCGGGATCAGAAACAAGCAAAGACCAACGGCGGACCCGGGTGGCCGCACCTCACCGCTAAATTCCTTTTGTAAGAGTTAGTTATTGTTAGTAAAGGTGTGCACATGCGACTCCTGCACCTGCCGCTGTTGGGCGCAGACTGCAACGCAGATGGGATACTAGATGTTATCCAGTATTGGGGTATCTTTCATAGATTCACATGCCTGAATCATTCCCCGTCGTCGAGGCGGGAGTCCCACGGTAAATTACAAAAGTAGTGCCAAAAGTAAATAACAGTAGAAGGCTAAAAGAAAAGGCCTAAGGCCTAAAACTTAGTAGCCTATCTACATCATTATAATGAAAAAGAACCAAAGGTTAGTGTAAGGATGAGATCCTGAAAGTTAGTTTGGTTCCAGTATGTTCTTTATTTGGTAAGAGATAACGTTGAACACCTCCAGCTTACACCTCAGCTTCACAGCTTTAACCACCCTCTACTTTCAAAGAACAACATTCCACTCATGCAGAAAGTTCCATGTTCCATTACAGCATGAAGACATCTCTACACATCTTCCCCCTTATGCAAAAATAAAATAACAATTCAATAACAATTCAATAACTGCCCACATTTCAATGTACAATACTACATAGATAAAATAGCTACATCAGTCATTTAGAACAAGGTCACATCCAATTATACATCAATCATGTAGAGCTGTTTGAGGAGCATTGCATTTACAGACATTTCCTGTACTCCAAGCAGAGCCATCTGCCAAAACGAGAATATTCTTCTTGACAGTTCTTACCTGAACAGGTTTTGAAAACTTGCTCTCACCCTTGATTACTACTCCACCCTTCCTGGTTACGACCCAATCTCCCTCTTTTATTTCTGTCTCCTTAACAGCTTTTCTGTCATTATAATCACTAGCAGCTGCCAATTGTTTCTGACAAACATCACTCTCCACAGCAGTGCGATCAACCCACACACACTTTGTCCTTCAGCCAACCAGGTACCTCCTTTAAACCTGGTTCACGACCTTTAAGAGAGACAAATGGTGACACACCAGTCACAGAATGCGGTGTTAACCTATATGACCACACCAACTTCTTCAATTCTTCCAACCATGACAATCCATTTGACAGAGATAACTGTATATTATCCATCAACAACCGATTTATCCTTTCCACCAATCCATTAGCTTGTGGCCTAAACAATGCAACTTTTTCATGTTTGATTCCAAATTTACTCAAGAAATCCACCATCTTCCTCGACACCCAACTGCACTCCATTGTCAGACACCAAGATTTTTGGAATTCCCTCATTCATAAACACTCTCTCCAAAAATCCCACGACTTTGTCAGTGTCTATGCAATCCGTAGTTTCAATAACAAACCACTTGGAATGATAGTCTACCAAAACCATCACAAACCTGTTGCGAAAACCAAGCTTTGAAATTGGACCCAAGAAATCAATTGCTACTCTCTCCCAGGGACGTTTGGGAAAAACATTATAACTTGAAAGGAGGCTGTCTCACAACCTTAGTCTTGTCACTGTTCGCACATGCATAACACTCCTTGACGGCTCCCTCAATGTCACTGTCCATTCCTGGCCACCAGAACGACTGTCGGATCCTCCTCTTTGTCATGCTTCTTCCCAGGTGACCCTCATGGGCGATGTCAATAATCCTCCTCCTAATTCCCACTGGTGGCACAAATTGATTCCTCCTTAACAACCTTCCATGACAGACACTCAACTCCTCATGCACATGATAACCTTTAAAACAGGCGTCATTCTCATGATCACCCCAACCTTCGGACACAAATTTCATGACCTGTAGCAAGATACTATCCTCAGACATAGCCAACCCCCATTCTTCTTCACTGAGAGCCAATCCCACATTCTCACTCCCAACTGCGTCAATCTCTTCATCCACTACATCCTGACTCAACACTGATTCCACTGCCTCAAGAGGCATCCTAGACAAACAGTCCGCAACTACATTTTTAAACCCTTCACTTATTCTACTTCAAAATTGTACTCCAAAACTGATAGCATCCACCTAGAAATCCTAGGGGTTGCACTACCTTCCAAACCCCTTCCCCCTTTAAACAAATGAATAAGGGGTTTGTGATCAGTACGGACTTTAAAAGGTAGACCCCACACAAAATACCTAAAATGATTTGTGCCCCAACAACACGCTAGGGCCTCTTTCTCAATAACAGAGTAAGATGTTTCTGCATTTCGAAGTCTACGAGACGCAAATCCGATGACTCTCTTGACCATCATGAACTTGAGTCAACACGGCTCCCACTCCAACGCCACTTGCATCAGTGGTAATAATCGTTTTGGCATTCACATGGAAATGACCAAGAGTCGGAGCCCGAGCAATACAACTCTTCACCTTATCAAACGCCTCATCACAAGCTTCATTCCATTCAAATAGAATCCCCTTTTTCATCAGTTGCCTCAGGGGTTCCACAATCTCGGTAAAACCTTCCACAAACTTGGAACAATATTCCGCTAAACCAAGAAAAGATCTCAATTGATCTTTGGTAAGAGGAATAAGAGCATTCTTCACGGCAGAGACAATACTGTTCTTTGGTTTAATCCCATTTTTAGATATTTCGTGTCCCAAATAAGTCACACATCTTTTCTTTAATTGACATTTTTCTTTTTTTATCGTCAATCCGTTTCTCTCCATCCTTCTCAGCACTTCATCCAAGACATCATCATGATGCGTACCATTCTTTCCTACAACTAGCACATCTTCTTGAAAGCAGAGAACATTACTCAGCCCCTCAAAGATTTGTTACATTACTCTTTGGAACACCGCTGAGGCAGATGCCAGTCCAAAAGGCATTCTACAGTAACGAAATGCCCCCAGCGGTGTCACAAAAGACGTGAGATGTCTAGATCCTTCGTGTAAATCTATCTGGTGATAAGCAGCTGACATATCTATCACACTAAAAACATCTCCACCCATTGCAGTCAGCATCTCTGAAATATTAGGTAACGGCTGTCTATCGACCCAAATATTTTTGTTCAGATCGCGCAAGTCCACACATAGGCGGATCTTGCCCCCTTCCTTAGGTGCCACCACAATGGGTGCCAACCACTCAGAGGCCTCAATGGGTTCTATTATCCCTTGCGCTAGAAGTTTTTAAGTTCTTCATGAAGAGGTTCTCTCATGAGGTGAGGTACACTCCTCACTTTGTGAACCACTGGCTTAGAATTATTTTTCAAAATGATTTTGTGAGAAAATTTTTAAGTTTACCTAATTGATCAGAAAACACCTTGGAATACTTCTCCATCACACACATTTCATATGTATCAATATTATGAACAACAGAAGTAGTAACAGGTTTGGTGGCATTAGGATTCAAAATGATGTTGAGATCTTTTTGATGACGCCACCCCAAAAGATCAGATCCCTGCTTAGTCAAATAAACACGTCCAAAAACTTTATCATCAAAAGAAATCACCATCCATCTCATCCCCACAATTTCAATGATTTTCCCGCCATATCCAGCTGCTTTAATGTCAGGCTTGTTCCACTCCAACTCTTCTCCTGTCCATTTTCTAGAAAACGTCTCACTAGAGAGTAAAGTATATAAACTTCCCTAATCCACTAACATTTCAATCCCACATTTGTCCAAGTCTATAACACAATGAGGTTTCACTAACTTGTCTGTGCTTTCTTTAGGAACATCATCTATCGATAAATGTGGTTCAACATTAGAATGTTTAGATTTCTCCGAAACCTCCACGGTCAACATTAGTTCACGCACACTTTCACAAGTGTCTTGAACTTCTTGTACTCGAGAGAAGTGAGTTTTAGTTCTACAAGCCTTAGCGAGATGACCTTTCCTACCACAAGCTCGGCAAGTGGCATTCCTCGCCATACACATGGTACTAGAAGCGATATGGCCAGGAGCTCCGCAACGGTAACACTTAACTACTCTGGAATCAAACCTAGGAGTTAAAGAAGGAGTTGGTTTCCTAGATTCATTAAGTTTGTTAGAAAGAAAGGAATTTGTGACAGGATTCTCCTTTTTTTCTCATCAACAACCGAATGTACTTCTGGTACTTTTGAAACATTTTCCCTAGACAAGATTGAGCTATTGCATTTATCCATCTCTTTAATCCATAAATCCGTGTGCTCCAACCCCTTAGCAATTTGAATAGCCTCTTCAAGTGAGGGATCTTTGATTAGAAGTTTCTCTCTAACCCTTTTGTTATTAGTACACCTTACAATCTGGTCACGAATAAGAGAATCAGCTAATTCTCCAAATTTACATGTTAACGAAAGTCCCCTGAGCGCAGCAACATACGTTGCAATATCCTCATCAACTTTCTGAATACGACAGAAAAACTTATGTCTTTCTAAAACAGTATTAATCTTTGTCTTAAAACGAATTTCAAGCATTTGTAATGTCATCTCATATACATTATTAGGCTGACCATCCCCCATACCTAAAGATATCTCTGGAAGGTCCTCATATAAACGCCTCCCTTCAATTCCTAAATGATGGAGTAATATGGCTTGTCTACGCACAGGACCATACTTGTCAGCTCCTGTTGCCAATACATAAGTAAGAAAAAAAAATTCCACTCCTTCCATGGAACAGGGGCTCCCCAGGAGTAGCAAGAAAAGTAGGTGGAGCAGACAAACTTTGGTCAGCCATAATTATAAATTACAATTAATAATTACGTACAAACAAATGTCTTAACGCAAAATACACTCTACTTTGACAAATGAACACGGTACCTGTAAGAAAATGTTGTTAAGTAAAACAACCAACTAAAACAATAAATTAAAATAACAACGAAATAATAAGTAGAATGATGAACTGTTCCTCTTTTCATCCTTTCTTTATGATATTGCCATGTTCAAGAACCTCTGTGGAGGAAATAAGAATTTGCTTGTAGGCATGGAAAACACTTGAGAATGAATATCGTGGAATCCACTCTAAGATGGCCGCCAGAGTAGTGAAGGAAGTTGTAGCCCCAAGAGTTAAGATGGCCGCTGTAAAACGTGGAATACGTGTATTTTCTGTAGGAAGTTGGAGTCTTTGAAGGCTTGGGCTTTGTCTGGCAGTGCGCGTGAGCAGGATCGACGAAAGCTTGCGCGCGAGGACTCCACGAGAAAGTGAGCACAATCAGAGCTCGTGCAGGGTGAGACGAAACGTGCGCGAGGGCTTCGGGAAGGTAAGCGCCAGTAACGGACTTCCAAATTGCGGATATGCGTTTCCCTTCAATGTCTCTCAATCTCTCACACACATCATGTTGACACTAAGAAAGCAGTGTAATAAGTCAATAGTATCCACTCCGCTATTGTGGAAAGCAGTAAAATGATAGCGGTCAGTTTAAGAAATAATTTCCACGGATTCTAGCATTCCGTATCGCATCTAATCACAGCGCTCCGTCACACATTCAGCGCTAGTGAAAATGTAGCCGAGATACATCAGTTTGCACTTCACAGTGCTAGTAAAGTTAGTTGCAAGGCTCCACACGCTCAAAACTTCAGGAGACTTTGTTGGAACACTCACAGTTGTTGTAGAAATAAAATCCAGGGGTGGAGGTGAAGTAGACTGCCCCCTGCGCAGTATGGGTTCTTCAAATCGTCGCCAATGTAAGGATGAGATCCTGAAAGTTAGTTTGGTTCCAGTATGTTCTTTATTTGGTAAGAGATAACGTTGAACACCTCCAGCTTACACCTCAGCTTCACAGCTTTAACCACCCTCTACTTTCAAAGAACAACATTCCACTCATGCAGAAAGTTCCATGTTCCATTACAGCATGAAGACATCTCTACAGTTAGCTCCAACCAATCCGCTACCAGCACCCTCTAGAACACACCCAACAGAGGCAGTTCTCCTCAGATTTTCACCGCACGTCGTGTGGAAGGGAGTCTCCCCGAGTGCCAACTCAGTTTCTTCTCAACTTTCTTCAGCATGTCTGACAAGAAGGCCCTTTTAGACCCTGTAGGACCTGTGATAAGAAGAGGGTCCATGTTGATGATCAACATAAGGATTGCATTTATTGCCTCTATCCTAAGCATGAGGCAAAAAATTGTAAAATCTGCCGTACCTTCCCTGCCAAAACTCTGAGGGATAGGGAGGCAAGGCTTCTTTTGTGGCTTAAATCCTCTTCGGCTGAGGAGGATGACAGAGCCTCTACGTCTAGCAAGAGGGCTAGATCCCAGGACAGCTCTTCAAGTGAAGGACGAAAACATCACAAGTCTTCCCATGCTGTTCCTGACCCTTCACAAGGATCACCTAAAGCTGTCACAAAAACTGTGAGTAAGACCATTATTGTGACCTCTTCGGCCTCATCGTCGACAGCTACTATCTCGACGACGGCCATAACCTCTCCTATTTTATCTACCAGAATTTCTGTGTCATCTAAGAAATCTGGTATTGAGGACTCTTCTGTGAGGAAACCTTCTTTGAAGGCCCCGTCGACGACCGCATCAATAACGAGTCCGTCGACGACGGTACCGTCGACGAAAACATCGTCGACGAAGAGTCCGTCTATGATAGCCCCGTTGACGGAGTCCGTCGTCGACGGAGTCCGTCGTCGACGACGAGCCCGTCGACTGAGCCCGTCGTCAACGACGAGCCCGTCGACGGAGCCCGTCGACGACGAGGACGACGACGGAGGACGTCGACGACGAGGACGACTACGTCGACGACGACTACGAGGACGACTACGACGACAAATTGTGCCTTCGCAATCGACGCCTTTATTATCGGAGTCTTTCCAACTTAAGACATTCCAAAAACAGCAGGACTATACAAAAATTTCTCCGCTTCTTCCCTCACATCTCCTATCTTATGTGGAAGATGACGATGAGGATGGACCATTTGGCATAGCTCACCATCCCTCTGAACTTAATATAAAATGTCAGGAGGACGAAGATGATGATGATGATTACCAAGAATATTATTATCAACACCACCTTACGGTCCCGCAGCATAGGTTTCATCAAAGGGAGTCGTATCAGAGGGAAACCAGTCATCTCCCTTCGACGCTCATTCAAGATCTCCAGGCCATGCTGGCGGATTACCGGCAAAGGTTTCCACCGCAGCAAGAGGTACCAGAACAACCATCAGTGGTCCCTGAACCCTTACCGCAGCCACAGGTTCCAGTCATACCGCTTCCTCCGCCTGCTCCCTCCGAGCATGTGCAACAGGATGTGACTTCCGAGGAAGATGAAGTTGAAGAGGGAGAATTACCTGAGAATATCCCTCACCAGGATCCGTGGGATAATTACATCATACCGGTACCTTCTCCGCCCATACCTTTACCATCCGACTTCCCCCCGGAGGATATCGGGGGTTTTCATAACTTGATGCAACGGGCGGCAGCCAGGTTTCAATTGCCTGTTACAATTGAACAAACAGAATGTTTCCTACATGATTTTAAGGAGTCGTCCAGAAAAATCACTAGAGCGATCCCAATCATAGACTATATCTGGAAAGAGGGTATAAAAATTATGAAGACGCCTGCTTCCATTCCAGCGGTGCTTCCTCGTATAGAAAAAAAGTATCGAGCGCCTGCTAATAGTGCATCTTCTCTGATTGGTCATCCTCGCCCGGACTCAGTCATCTCCCAAGCCGCTCAACCGCGTTCTAAAAATCCTGCAACGCCTATCACCACACCGCCCGACAAAGAAGGACGTCGGCTACAGCCACCCACTACTCCACCCAGGGGTCCCCCTCCCCCTCGTCTTCACTTATTGTTCAAAGCAGCCTTACTAATGCTCCTCAAGAATGCAATAGAGAAAGTTCCCTCTTCTCAAAGGGGAACAGGTTTCTATTCTCGTTTTTTCCTAATCAGAAAGAAGTCAGGAGAATGGCGACCTATTCTGGACCTCAGAAAACTAAACAAATTTCTCAAAAAACAGTTTCCGGATGGTCACACTTTCAGAGATTTTAAGCTGTTTAAACGAAGGAGATTTTATGGCTTCTCTGGATATGGAGGACGCGTACTTCCACATCCCAATTCACCCAAAACATCGAAAATATCTTCGCTTCACAGTGGCTGGCGCTCATTATCAGTTCAAAGTGCTCCCGTTTGGACTAAAATCGGCACCAAGAATCTTCACGAAGTGCTTGGCACCTGTAGCAGCAGCATTGAGATCTCAAGGAATCCAAGTATTCCCTTACCTCGACGATTGGCTTATCAAGGGTCCTTCAGCACAGAAAGCCAAAGTGGCCACAGAGACGTGTCTCCATCTCTTCTCTTCGCTGGGGCTGACTATCAACGAGAGCAAGTCACAATTCCGTCCGATTCAAGTCATTCCTTTTCTCGGAGCAATGCTGGACACGATCCAGTGCAAGGCATTCTTGTCAGAAGATCGGCAATTGCGTCTCCGAAAACTAGCAACATCAATTTCAAGAAGAAAGTCAGTTTCTGTCCGGATGTTTGCTTCACTCCTAGGAATGTGTTCTTCTGCAATAAACTTGATACCCCTAGCGCGGCTCAAAATGAGGCCTCTTCAAGAGGAATTACATCTTCAATGGCAGCAAGCCGTGGGTTCCTTCGACGACTCCATAAAGGTTACACCTCGCATGATACAGGCTCTGCGCTGGTGGTCCAAGGCAACGAATTTAACCCAGGGACTAACATTTTTACAAGCCATCCCAGATTTCGTGTTGACTACCGATGCCTCCATGGAGGGATGGGGAGGCCATCTACAAGATTTAAGAATACAAGGAAAATGGTCTCAAATTCACAAACAACAACATATCAACAGTCTGGAGCTCCGCGCAATTTTTCTGTCCCTACAAGCGTTCCTGCCAAGGATTGCGGGTTCCTCAGTGCTGGTCCGTACGGACAATACGACCAGCATGTATTACATCAACAAACAGGGAGGAACGAAATCTGCCACACTCTCACAAGAGGCCCAGGAACTGTGGGAATGGGTCACTCTTCACGGGATAACCCTCAGAGCAGAACACGTCAGGGGTTTACACAATACTCTGGCAGACACGTTGAGCAGGTCTCTGTCGGACTGTCACGAGTGGGAACTGGAACAGGAACAGTTGAACAGAGTGTTTCAAACCTGGGGCAAACCTGCACTGGATTTGTTTGCAACAAGGGACAACAAGAAATGCCGGTACTATGCCAGCAGATTCCCTCAACAGGGGTCAAGGGGAATGCCCTGTCCATGCGATGGTCAGGGATTTGTGCTTACGCTTTTCCCCGATCCCGTTGGTCCCGAGAGTGCTCCGGAAAATGAAGCTAGAGGGTTGCCGAATAATCCTGATTGCACCCCGTTGGCCAAGACAATATTGGTTCCAGGAACTTCTACTGTTGATTCAGGACAAGCCCATTCGCCTGTGTCCGACTCCTACGATGTTGTCCAGGAACAGCGGCCAAGTGGTCCACCCGGACCCACAGTCCTTACACTTGCACTCATGGCTCCTGATTTCTTAGAGTTCAAAGACTTCAACATCTCACAAGACTGTCGTGAAATTTTGACCAAAGCTCGTGCTCAAAGCACAATAAAGACTTATCGTTCAAAATGGAAACGATTTTGTTATTGGTGCGAGCGAATAATACTCACCCAGTTCAAGCTCCTGCGGAACAGATTCTCCCTTACTTGCTGTCTCTAGCCAAGTCTGGTCTTACCTTTTCATCAGTCAAGGTCCACCTTGCTGCTCTGTCTAGATTCAGAAAAAGTGCTGATCGGCCGTCTCTCTGTTCATACACACTTGTCAAGCAATTCATGAAGGGACTTTTCAGAGCTTTCCCTCCAGTGCAAGCACCCCCTCCAGAGTGGGAGCTCAATACTGTGCTAGCGCAGCTGATGAAGCGTCCATTTGAACCAATCCACAAGGCGGACCTCAAATTCCTCACGTGGAAGGTCGCACTTTTACTGGCGCTAACTTCGGCAAGAAGGGTTAGTGAAATCCAAGCATTCACTATCACTGAGCCTTTTCTACATTTCACTCGAGATTATGTAACCCTTTGCACAAATCCTAAATTCATCCCCAAGGTACCGTCACAATTTCATTTGAACGAACCGGTAAGGTTAGGAACTTTCTTTCCGGATCCATCCTCTCCAGCTGAGAGCGTTACACTCTCTGGATGTCAAACGCTGTTTAAAATTCTACTTGCAGAAAACTAAAGACATCAGGCGTTCCAACCAACTGTTCGTGGCCTATGGCCAAACAACTATTGGAACTGCAGTAACAAAAGCAACAATCGCCAGATGGCTGGCTTCCGCTATCCGCTTCTGCCATGACCAGGCCAACAAGCCTTTACAGAGGAAGGTCAAGGCTCACTCTACAAGGACTATGGCGGCTTCTGCAGCTTTGTTTGCCGGAGTAACTCTAGAGAATATCTGTCGTGCTGCGACATGGAAAAATGTCCACACGTTCACGAAGCACTACTGTCTTCAATCTGCTCAGCGAGAAGATGCAGCAGTTGGACAGGCGGTTCTACGACATCTTTCATTAAGTCGGACCAGGTATTTTCTCTTTTATATGCTGTTTGTTCCTGCGATCAGTATTCATATAAAATTGATATGTAAATATCTATATAAAGTATAGTTGTACAAATATACATATATGATAATTCTTATGTATTCTTGTTGTTAGTAGTAGATTGCATTTTACATAACTTTGATGTCTTGAAGACTTGTGTAAAAAAAAAAAAATCTGTCATTGTGGATACAGTTTGGGGGTTTAGTAATACTTGTCTCCCACCATCCGCAAACGACATTACGTTTGATATACTGCTGACTACTCTGATTCAGGCATGTGAATCTATGAAAGATACCCCAATACTGGATAAGAAAACAAGTTACTTACCTGTAACTACAGTTCTTTTTCATTATAATGATGTAGATAGGCTACTAAGTTTTAGGCCTTAGGCCTTTTCTTTTAGCCTTCTACTGTTATTTACTTTTGGCACTACTTTTGTAATTTACCGTGGGACTCCTGCCTCGACGACGGGGAATGATTCAGGCATGTGAATCTATGAAAGATACCAATACTGGATAACTGTAGTTACAGGTAAGTAACTTGTTTTCTTCGTAAGAGCCTCTTACCATGGATCCAGGTCCTTAATGCTGCAGACTCTCTCAAAAGGTATATATACACCAGGCCCTTATTAGGGAGGCCGAGATAGGACGCATCGCCTAGGACTAACTGATCTACTTTCACCCTCTACTCATTATATCCATCTCCTGCGATGTCATTCTGAGAAACCGCCCTGATGAAGTTCAATCCCTATTGAACGAAACGCGTTGGCTGGAGCCTACTCTTTTTGATATCATTGAAATAAAGAAATTCTTCATATAAAGGAACTGGTCAGTCTTTTGTTATCAGGAAAGGCGGCCTGGTGGTGCACCGCTCCATGAACATCTAATCTCCGGGATCAGGTAAATACTTTAGGCGTTACCGTTTTTACAGAGAAAACAGTGCAAATAGCCGAGCTTTCAGATTTGAGGCATGAACCTCGAACGCAGGAATGTTATCCTATGGGAGGAAAAGACATGTACTGCAAACATGTACTTGCAAATGGTTGTAGAAGGTGCTCTTTAGGACTAGGTGCTTGGGGCCCACGGTCCAAAGTACCACCAGCAGTTCAGGTTTACCTGCCCTGGTGTGTCCGAGTACAGAAGTGCTGGCCGGGATGGTAGCCTAGAGTGTGGTTAAAGTTTAAAGGGACCTGTCAAAACGGAGGCTGCAAAGGGGGACCTGGGGACAAGTCGGGCAGAACCGAAAACAGGGGCTCACCTTGTGAGGGTCTCTGGAGCAAGGGGGCACAGTTGGTTTCCGTGAACCATGGCTGTGCGGCTCGGGCGCAGAGGTGGTTGGCTGACTGGCTACATGGGTTGGAGGCTATCGCGGTTCTTGTGGAGGGCCTGGAGAGGGGAAAAACATGACAGCAGGGTCCTTCTCGGTGTAGGCCTCGTCGGTCCTGAAGTCCCTCGATGGCAGGTCAGCTTTGACGGTGGTGTCCGGGCTGGACACTCAATATTCCTTGGTTGCTGCAAATGCTCCGGTACCCAGGGTATTGGTGCCAGGAGCCTCCTGGAGGGTCTAGCGTCTCGGAGAGACTGGGCTGATTTCTCTGAACCACAGTAACCTCCTCTTGGTGAGATACTTCCTCTGTGGGCCCAATGGACAGCAAAAGAACAACAGGGCAAGTGCGGTCTGTGTCTGCAGATGCAGGGGGATGGCTCCTCCACCCCAAGGGCAATCCTCCGTAGTTGGCCAATCCCTGGACCGTCCTCCCAAGACTTAGGAGAATGCCCAGCTTTTGGACGAGCCGGAGCAATTGTCGAGGTTCCAGCAGCAAGGCAGGGTTTGGCGCGAAGTTCAGGATAAGTCCTCAGTTCTCGCAGTGACTGCTCTGTCCTTTTACTGTTCCCAGGTAGACTAATCTGATTTCCTGGTGTTAGGGCGACCCCTAAATACTGAATTTAGGGATGTTAAGGGGAGTTCAGGGTAGTAGCCAATGGGCTACTTACCCATGGGGTGACTACACCCCCTATTTGAGCCCTTCCTGTGGAGAGTGGACATAATCCTGACCCTAAGTTCCTGATTTTACCAAATTCAACATGGTGAACCCTTGCTTGACTGTCCACTTTAGGTGGCCCTCCTTAGGGGTGTGCCTAGCCTGAAAGTGCAACACACCTACTATCAAATTTTCTGCCTGCTCTGGTGCTAAATGGGCCCCTAGGTTTGGAGGCGGAAGCTGTTGAGGCATATCACAGGCGGCAGTGGCTTTGAAGCCTCTGGCCTTGATATACTAATTCACTAGTCATCCTGCTGGAGGAGGTGATACCACCTTACTCCGGAGCAGGCATTGTTTGACCTCAGAGAGTGGGCTTTCACCTACGGGGGTCAGAACTGTCTGTGGTGGCAGGCAGGACTATACCAGTCATGCAACACATCAGGGGACTAGTAGGTTTTCAGGGGCCACCTCTAAGTTGCCCTTTAGATGCATGTCACAATAAATCTGATACTGGCATCAGTATAGGTTTATTGAGACGAGGTGTTTGATACAAAACTCCATTATTTTCAGTGAAGCCATTATGTAGCTGGGTAATTCATAATGAACAGTACCCAGTACATATGCTTAAGATTGCTTCCTGATGACTTGCAATGTCTGAGTAATGAAACTAGACATCACGGGTATATCTGCTCGGGCAGAAGTGCGCTCGCATGTAATATAATGTACCCTGCCGTAGGGCTCGAAGGCCTGCTGTAGGGGTAACTTATATAAGACATGCAGTGTACCTGGGCATTGCACACAGGGAGTATGCAATGACATGTTTTCAGGAGGGCTTGCGCCCTTTCACGCATCCTGCAATGGCAGGCTGCATGCAGTCAGTGTGGGTCCCTTTGGGTGGCATAATGCATACTGCAGCCCATAGGGACCATCTTTAGTACTCATGCCCTGGGTACCATCGGCACCATTTACCAGGGACTTACAAGGGTGCTGAAGTCCTTGCCAATTGGGGTACAGTTAAGCATGTTCCAGTTTTTTTGTGAAAGAGCACTGAGGCCTGTTTAGCAGGAAACCAGTGCACATAGTCAAAAACATCAGTACAAAAAAATGGGGGGCCATGTCAAAAAGGGGCACTTTCCTATACTATTCTCTCTGCTGTCTTTACTCAATTGCCCCCTCCCACAATACTTCCTTTCGACTGGTTCCTTAGCTGGCAACTTCTGACCAAGATTTGAATATTGCATTAGTTTCTTCTGTGTAGAATCAGAGCACACTGATGGGCTATGTCAGTGAAGTTCTCACTTGTGTGAAGACAACCTCTTTCACTAGCACTGAATTCACAAAAGACTTCATCCAGTTGGTATTGAGCAATATATAAAAGTGACTGCTATTAATGCCTACCGTTTGTAATCTCATCCATCTGCACATACATCAGTGTTCTCTTTATTCACAGGAACAGCTCCAGTCGTGAACGATTGGACAAGGACCGTGACCGTGGTGACCGGTTTGAGCGCTTGGAGCGTGGTGGTGAGCGGAGTGATCGCTTCGACAGAAGTGAAAAGGGTGACAGATTTGAGAGGCCAGAGCAAATGGAGAGGTTAGACCGGATGGATCGAAATAGACCAACAGTCACCAAACGAAGCTATAGCAAAGAAACAGAGGACCGTAGCAGAGAGCGGGAGGCTAGAATCCCACAGGAAGCAGTGAGGAAGGTGGCTAGTATGACGGAGCAGAGAGACCGCAGTAAGGAAGTTGGTAAGTATGGGTCATCCTGAGTGAGGCTTTGTACCGGTTTTATCTACCATCTTTGAGTTCAGTGCCAATTTGAAATAGATTTTCCCAAAATGTTTATGAACATCTTTGCAAGTGTACATAATCGGAGTATGTAGAGCTTGCTTGGTTTATTTAAATAGAAAAGGAGAGTGGTGGTCTGGAAGGGGTCACCAAGTATGAACAGGTCTACTCCCATCTACCAACCTATTTGAAAGTACTAATGTGACCTGTTGCTAGTAATCTTTGAAAATGTTACAGGTATCACTTCGTTTTCACATTGTGAGTTGCCTGCGCATATGCTTAATATCTAAAATCACAAATGCAGAGCTGACCTGGATACACATGGAGAAAAGAAAGTGGCTGTACATTATGTGAATTGTATTGAGTGAAATATGAAGGTTTTCCTTCAAAAATGTTGATGGTGCCATTGCTGGTTCCCCTTCTAGCTGTGAGGTGCTAGTGCCATTTGAAGTGAGCCATTGCTGGGCAAGACCCTTTTTCGATCGAGCCTAGAGTCAGCGTGCATACTTTGCAAGACATGCAGTATTCAGGATATGGGCATGAAGCCCCGCCCACTTTCCGCCCATCTTTTTAATTGGCTCTTGTCAGTGTCCTTTGTAGATGGTGGCTTTTCATTGGTCAATAGGCTTAGTAGTCCCTCTTTAGTACTGCCTTGTCTCTTCTTGTAACCTCCCATGAGGACACCCTGTGTTACCTGTGTAGTTACTCGGTACCTTTTATTTACAGTCTGTGAGCACTACTTTCTTAAATAACTTTCTCCTTTAGCATCCCCGACATGCAGACCTGCAACCGCTTGCTTGTTAAGAAGCATGGCACCCGCGTTCTAACTTATCTTTTTGCTTTTACAGTGGCGGCCGCGCCGTTAACGCTGCTCAGGCTAGATTATATTTTTGGGAAATCAACCTGGCATGCACCGCTTTATTTTATGATGTATAAATAATGTACTGTGCGTTCGGGACATTGTTTGCTAATGTTACCAGGCAGTTTACAAGCTCAAAAAAAGATGTCTCGAGTGCAGATTTCAAACCCTAACGTGCCAACACGCGCCAGCATAAACAAAGTCTGCACGTTAAAAAACAAGCATTTGCAATGCAATCGGTCTCGCCGTTGGGACCTTATGATCAAGGCCTTTCAGAGGCCGAAACGCGTCATGGCAGCAGTGCATGGTCAAGGAAAATAAATCTTTTTGCACTGAATTTGGGTCCGTACCGTCCTTTCAGAAAGTTTGGATTTTGTGGCGGATTGCGTGTGTGTGTGTATATATATATATATATATATATATATATATATATATATATATATATATATATATATCTACTGGCGGTCGCCAGTAGATAGTTATAGTTACAACCTATTATCCATAGGAAATCCGCGACATTCTATTTGAAATAACTCTCTTGCCGGTTGACGTATCTTCGCGAAATTTTCAAACTTCGTGGGGCGCTCCGGTCCGCTCCTACCCTGAAAGTCTCGGGGTGATACGTCAAGCGGGGGCCGAGAAAAAGGGGGTCCCAAAACGCGTTTTCCCATGCATTTTCCCATAGGAAACTTTAGACACGGCTACAGCCCGAACTGCTGAACGGAATTACACCAAATTTGGCAAAGAGGTAGTTCTTGGTTCAGAAAGAACCCTTTTGTTAAATGGTGTAAATCCGTTCAGTAGTTGCTGAGAAAATCAAAAAGTAAAAGTACATATATATCTATGGGCACGGAGGATTCGCGCACCCTCCCGATCACGAGCTGCATGTTAATTGGCTGTCAGCTGGCTGTCAACATTCCGATTCAGGAAATGTTGGCAGCCATTTTGTCCTCGGTAGAACCGAGGGACAGAAACAAGTGCGCAAAGCGCACAAAGGGGGAGGGTAGAAACACCCTGACCCCTAGGTTTGCTCAGGGGTCCCACAAGGACCCCTGGGCAAAAAAAAAAATTTTTTTTTTAAAAATCGGCAGGATGCGCTCAGGGAGCGCGAACCCTGCCGAAAAAATCGAAGCGCGGTCTCCGCGCTCGATGTTAATTGGCCCCGGGTGGCCCAAGTCCCGGGGGCATGCTGGGGGGTTAATTTTATGTGTGGGGGCCTCTAAGGGCTCTCAAGCCCCGGGGACCACCACCCCGGGGCTTTATGTACAATGGTGCGGGAGGGCTCTGAGCCCTCCCGCAGCCCCGGGACCACCACCTCCCCGGGGCTTCTTTTTTTAATTAAAAACCTGTGTGGGGGCTCCAGCCCCCACACGCCCCGGGACCACCACCTCCCCGGGGCACTAAGAAAAATTACAATGGGGGTCCGTTTTGGACCCCGGGGACCACCACCTCCCGGGGCTGTGCACTGAATGGGAGGGGGCCGCGCGGCCCCCTCCTGGAGCCCTTGATGGCCCTGGGGACCACCACCCCCAGGGCCGGCTCCTGCAGTGTCCCGGGGTGCCTACCCCCGGGACACTGCTGTTTGCAATGACAGGACGGGAGCCTCGCGGCTCCCGTCCTGTCATTGCAAACTTGCTTTGGATATTGGAAGAGAGAGCAGGAAACCTGCTCTCTCTTCCAATATCCAAAGCCGATTGCTTTCAACATGGGGAGCAGCATGTCAGCTGCTCCCCATGTGGAACAGCAATGCCGGCTCCCAAGGGACGTGGGGAGCCGGGGGACTGTGGGGGATTGGGGACCCCCACAGTCCCCAACGAGAGGGCCAGCCCCGGGGGATGGGGTCCCCGGGGCAAGTAGTGGCCCGGGAGGGGGCCACGCGGCCCCCTCCCCCAATTTTTTTTTAAAAAACGATCGGGCCCGCAGGCCCCGCCCCTTCCTTCACCACTCTGCAAACGCGCCCTGGCGCGTTTGCAGAGAGGGAACAATTCCCCTTGAATACTGGGGGTCCCTGGGGCCAACTAGCCCACCAGGAACATCCAGTATGCGCCAGGGAGCTGCCTTGCAGAGAGGTGTACAGAGGCCACACCCCTTTTACACCTCTCTGCAACGCAGCTCTGTGGCGCTTTTGGAGGTATATGGTGGGCTAGTTGGACTCCGGGGACCCTCAGGATTCAAGGGGACTTAATCCCCCAACTTAAAACGCGCCACGGGCGCGTTTGCACAGTGGTGAAGGGAGGGGCGGGGCTTCAGGTGACATGTGTGCAAACAGGCCCCGTGGCGCGTTTTAAGATGGGAATTAAATCCCTTCAATCCTGAGGGTCCCTGGGGGCCAACTAGCCCAACAGGTACATCCAGAAAGCGCCACAGAGCTGCGTTGCAGAGAGGTGTAAAAGGGGTGT
Source organism: Calotriton arnoldi (assembly GCA_963921515.1). NCBI lineage: Eukaryota > Metazoa > Chordata > Amphibia > Caudata > Salamandridae > Calotriton > Calotriton arnoldi. The sequence goes on from CAWUFW010007256.1 coordinate 804,140, forward strand.
GGCCTCTCTACACGTCTCTGCAACGCAGCCCCTGGCGCATATTGGAGGTTCCTGGTGGGCTAGTTGGCCCCTAGGGACCCTCAGGATTCAAGGGGACTTAATCCCCCAACTTAAAACGCGCAACGGGGCGCGTTTGCACAGATGTCACCTCAGGCCCCGCCCCTCCCTTCACCATTGTGCAAATATTCCTCTAAAATCAGCCGAAATACGAATTCCGATTTACTCACCTGTTATCAGGAGAGACCTCAGTGCTGTATCTTTCAGCCCAGTACTGGTCCTGAAAAGTAATTCTAACCATACTTACCAGTAACTTGAATTTCCTTCATAGGCTAACATTGACTGGTTTCACTTGGAAATTCTTCTAAGTGTTGATTTTTGAAACATACAAATATTCCTCTAAAATCAGCCGGAATACGAATTCCGATTTACTCACCTGTTATCAGGAGAGACCTCAGTGCTGCATCTTTCAGCCCAGTACTGGTCCTGAAAAGTAATTTTAACCGTACTTACCAGTAACTTGAATTTCCTTCATAGGCTAACATTGACTGGTTTCACTTGGAAATTCTTCTAAGTGTGGAGTTTTGGAACTTTAAAATATTCCTCTAAAATCAGCCGAAATACGAATTCCGATTTACTCACCTGTTATCAGGAGAGACCTCAGTGCTGCATGTTTCAGCCCAGTACTGATCCTCAAAAGTAATTTTAACCGTACTTACTGGTAACTTGAATTTCCTTCATAGGCTAACATTGACTGGTTTTCAGCAAAAAGTTTCAAAGTGTTGATTTTCACAAACTACAAATATTCCTTAAAAATCGCCTGTATGACTTAAACGCATTCTTTCAACTGTTTACAGGAGATGCACCAGTGCTGGATCCAGGATCCAACACTGAGTAAGAAAAAGTAACGATAACAGTTTTTACTTGCTAAGTGAATTTCCTTCCATAGGATAACATTGGTGATTCTATGAGAAAGTTTCTCAGTGTCAACTTTTAAAATACAATAATATTCCTTAAAAATCACGACTGTAACCAAAACGCTTTTACTCAACTGTTTACAGGAGATGTACCAGGACTGAATCTAGGATCCAGTCCTGTGGTTACAAAAGTAATCCATAAAGTAACTAATTGCATTTAACTAGAAATTCACATTGAGCTGAATGTTGCATTGTGTTTGAAAATGTGTTGCCCATTGCAACAACTGTAACTACTGTACTTAAAAGTCTATTGCCTATCTGCAAAGTATTTAAACTAAAGTAATTCATTCTGAGAAAGTATTTTTTGTAATGTAATGTATAATGTAATTACAATGTAATTTGACAAATAAAATATGTAAAAAAAATTGTTTCTAAAAATGTAGTAAATCAGTATGAAAAAAATTAATATAACAATTAATACATTTAAAAATTGTCATTTATAAAACCTTTGAAATTCACTGAAAAAACCGTAGGTTTCAGGCACGTTATAGTTAGAAATTAGCATTTAAAAAACCTTTGAAATTCACTGAAAAAACCATAGGTTTCAGACACGTTATAGTTACAAATTAGCATTTAAAAAACCTTTGAAATTCACTGAAAAAACCATAGGTTTCAGACACGTTATAGTTACAAATTAGCATTTAAAAACCTTTGAAATTCACTGAAAAAACCATAGGTTTTAGGGACAGTTATAGTTACTTGGACATTGCACTCGTACAAAACCCGTGAAATTCCCCCGTTATAGTTAGTTCAGCTAACTATAACTCGCGCCCCGCAATGCACTGCTGATGACGTCACATATTACATCACTCATGACATGGTCAGTGACATCACTGATGACATCACTGATGACATCTCAAATGACATCACTGATGACATCATCCACGTGATAATCTGATGCACCTCCTCACACCCTAATATAATCTTTGATACACCCACTCTAAATTACAGACTGCCATTCGCAAAACCATAGACACTCCAACACCAATAACTACATACCCACTCACTGATTCTTAGGTCTACACACACACATCCACTCACTCACCCGTACAGTCACTCATACTTACGGTCACTCAGTACAGGACTATCATATGCACTCTTACTCCTATATAGACACTCAAACAACGCCACTCATCCATAGAGATACTCACACACCTAGTCAGTCATGCAAATAATTAAACACACTGCCATTTACTCACCTATACAGTTATACACACACCAGCTCACTTACTCATACAAATAGTAGCACATTGTTACGCTCTTATACAATCACTGATACAAGCACACAATCATCCATACAGCCACTATCACAATCACTCACTCTTGCTTATAGCTATTTATATACTCCAACACACATATATACTGCCTTTCACATATGTAGTTACTCACACATGTACCACTGGGACATACATTCACTCACTAACACACTCTTACACACACTTACCCACCCATACAGTCTATCACAGATGCACTCTTGAAACCATCCACCCAGTGAATCACCCACTCACACATCTATGCACAGAGTTGCACACACCCCTCCCACACAAACACTCAGGCACCCATACAGATACTCAGACAAGCATTCAATAACTCATATAGAAAATCATTTAGCTATTCACAAACACATGCAGCCACTTACACAGCAACAGACAGACGGATACAGACATACACCCAGTTTAGTCACTAACCCATGCATTCAGTAAGATACGTTAAATCACTCACTTATAGAGTCAGTCACGCACCTACTAAATCATCCATACAGACACTTAGACACCCACTCATTCTTCAATACGTCTTTTCCTATATATTTTAAAAATATTTAAACTTTACAGAAACACAGTCACTGGATGATGTCATCAGTGATGTCATTTGAGATGTCATCAGTGATGTCATCAGTGATGTCACTGACCATGTCATGAGTGATGTAATATGTGACGTCATCAGCAGTGCATTGCGGGCGCGAGTTATAGTTAGCTGAACTAACTATAACGGGGGAATTTCACGGGTTTTGTACGAGTGCAATGTCCAAGTAACTATAACTGTCCCTAAAACCTATGGTTTTTTCAGTGAATATATATATATATATATATATATATATATATATATATATATATATATATATATATATATATATATATATATATTCACTGAAAACTGACATGTGGAAAGCAATCGCTTTGGATATTGGAAGAGAGAGCAGGTTTCCCTGCTCTCTCTTCCAATATCCAAAGCAGTTTACTATGGCAGGACGGGAGCCGCGAGGCTCCCGTCCTGTCATTGCAAACAGCAGTGTCCCGGGGTAGGCACCCCGGGACACTGCAGGAGCCGGCCCTGGGGGTGGTGGTCCCCAGGGCCATCAAGGGCTCCAGGAGGGGCCGCGCGGCCCCCTCCCATTCAGTACACAGCCCCGGGAGGTGGTGGTCCCCGGGGCTCTGGGGTCCGTAACGGACCCCCATATTAAAATGTTTAGTGCCCCGGGAGGTGGCGGTCCCGGGCGTGTGGGGGGCTGGAGTCCCCCCACACTGGTTTTATTTTTAATTAAAAAAGCCCCGGGGAGGTGGTGGTCCCGGGGCTGCGGGAGGGCTCAGAGCCCTCCCGCACCATTTTTAAAACGCCCGGGGGTGGCGGTCCTCGGGGCTTGGGGGCCCTTGAGGCCCCCACACATTAAATTATCCCCCCACCATGCCCCCGGGACTTGGGCCACCCGGGGCCAATACATCGAGCGCGGGAGACCGCGCTTCGATTTTTTTTTTTTTCGGCAGGATTCGCGCACCCTGCCGATTTTTTTTTTTTTTTAAAATGCTTTTTGCCCAGGGGTCCTTGTGGGACCCCTGAGCAGGCCTAGGGGTTAGGGTGTTTCTACCCTGCCCCCTTTGTGCGTTTTGCGCACTTGTTTCTTTTTTTTCTCGGCGGGATACGCGCACCCTAAGCGCAGCCCGCCGATTTAAAAATAAAATAAAATCTTTTTCTGCCCAGGGGGTCCTTGTGGGACCCCCTGAGCAGACCTAGGGGTCAGGGTGTTTCTACCCTGCCCCCTTTGCGCTTTGCGCACTTGTTTCTGTCCCTCGGTTCTACCGAGGGACAAAATGGCTGCCAACACTTCTTGATTTGGAGTGTTGACAGCCAATTAGCATGCAGCTCGTGATCGGGAGGGTACGCGGATCCGACGCGCCCATAGATATATATGTGATTTTAATTGTGAATTTCTCAGGAACTACTGAACGGATTTACACCATTTTAGCAAAAGGCACCAGTCTGAACCAAGGGCTACCTCTTTGCCAAATTTGGGGTAATTCCGTTCAGCAGTTCGGGCTGTAGCTGCGACTAAAGGTTCCTATGGAAAAATGAATGGGGAAAACGCGTTTTGGGACCCCCTTTTTCTCGGCCCCGCTTGACGTATCACCCCGAGACTTTCAGGGTAGGAGCGGACCGGAGCGCCCCAACAAGTTGGAAGCTTTCGCGAAGATTCGTCAACCGGCGCCAACGTTATTGCAAATAGAATGTCGCGGATTTCCTATGGATAATAGGTTGTAACTATAACTATCTACTGGCGACCGCCAGTAGATAATATATATATATATATATATATATATATATGCAGCACATTAGCCTGGGTGCTCAAACATCTACTGTTCTTTAACATGGAGGGAAAGTAAGCACCAAACTGCGTGACACTCCAGGTATGGGAACACATGGAGAGAAATATTGCCTTTCAGCGGGAGATGGTATAGTCCAAAGCTCTGATTTTAATATAAAATAAGGTCGTTCGGTGGTCATATCACTGAAAATACAAGATTTGAAAAAATATTGTCTATGGATGCTCCGTGGAAGACAATTTCTATGGACTGGAATCTAGATAATGCTAAAGTGATTCAGGCATTTTACTGACCTCAGCTGGTCGTTTTCTATCAAAGTTAAATAGAGGCAGTTACTAGGGGGGAAAAAAATCCCTCAGCAGAAAGCGATTCTGGTATTTTACTGACCTCTACTGGTCTTTTTCTATCAAGACAGTTAAATGGAGGCAGTTAAACAGAAAAAGTCCCTAAGCGGAAGCAGACTAGTCCTAGGGCTGATCTCCAGAGCCCACAAAGTACATACACATATAAGTATATACTAAAGTATATACAAGAGGTCTCAAATGCTCGACCTAAAAAAAAATACAAGCTGAAGTATCTGCTTTCAGAGGTGCTCGAAGCTGCTTCCGCTGCAGGACTCTGAAGTGTCAAGGGTGTCACACACACCAGCTGCCTCATGTCTCCGGCCAGCCTGTGTCTGTGGGGGCGGGGCACTAACCTCCTGTTATCTAACTGGCTTGGTATTAGAAAACATACACACACACATTACTATTTAGAAACACCTAGTGCGTGCGTAAAACGGGATTTTTGCTTTTGTATGGATCGACACGCGGAGTCGGGGATAGTTTAGAAAAGGACCAATCAACCTAGAGAAATCCACACCATTCTGCGTGACATACAGTGATAGCCATCAGGAGAGTAGCCAGAAAGAAAAAAATACCCCCACCCCACTTGTTTAAACTGCATTCAAGTCCCTCTGCTTCATTTGTGCTCCTAGAACAGGCTGTGGTAAACTTTATAAAAAAATCTTATCAATTGGTGCAGTTTACTTGTTTGTCCTCGGAGACCAGTCTGCCTTTGAAATTGCAGTTGAATTAATGTGAAATGCAGTGTTTGTGCACAGTGAGTGCAAACAGGCAATAATGGTACGGGAGCTATACACTCGCCTCGTGACTATCCCGATTTATTCTTGTGTTGGTTCAATCGCTTTAATATAATTGTTGTTTTAGTTCAATGTTTAGTTTGTGTTTGTTCTTTATAGCTGATTGCTGTTCCATTCCCATACAACAAAAGCAGACGGTAAATTGTCCATATTATGCGAGCACTGCCACAGACTTGGCTGCGTTTGTGTACCTAAGGTGCTAATCCAGCTCCGGGCAGTTCTTACCGACAGTGTTAACCAGAGATGCACAGGTGTGTTAAGTGTATTGTGTATAAAAATTAAAAAAAAGTTACGACCTCCAGCTCTAAAATGCTGTGTATGGCAGTGCTTTACGGAGACTTCCCTCTGTTACTTATGATAGTTTCTCAGAGCAGATGTATGCTGCCTGCGTGTCCATTCAGTAACTTTAAAGCGCTGTGAATCTGCTGTTGAAGGGCTTTAATTGAATCTCTGATGTAACAAGTTTCATTAGTTGAAGTGCTGTCAGCCCTGTTTTCTGCACTTCATGGGCGGATTACTGCTTGGACAATCTGTGGAACAGACACCCTGTACAGAGTATTAAAGTACATTAAAGCTGCCCAGCTTGCTGGTACAAGTCACCTTCTCTCACTTCCAAGAGACCTACTCACTTTACCAACCAGTAAGTAGTTTATTATTTAATGCCAAGCACCCGGTCTCGTGATAGGCGAATGCGGGTAGACGGGAAGCAACAAAATGTGTAATTTTACATCTTTCAAGTCTCATCACTTGATAGGTGCCAGGATTCTAAATTAAAGTTTTGGCACAAGCAGATGTGAAATGTGTCTTGCATTCTAAGGTTAACAGACCACTTTTTAATCAGCCCTCCAGTCAATTTTCTCTCTGCACTACCAGCAGGGAGGGGAGCCTCGGTCACAGGCCATTGCGGTCTTTGTAGGTTGGGAGCGTTTTAAAATGGAGTCTTCCGGCAGGATGCTGTTTAGTTTGTGATGTGATTGCATGTGTTTTCCTGCTCTCCTGCTGGTTTCTCAAATGCATAGGCGTAGGTTCAAGGGGCGTGTTTGGAGTATCACCCCCCCCCCCCCCACCAAATAATTGTCTTCTTGGCTTAGTAGTTGGGTCTGGGATCTTTAAGTCTGGTCTGATATGTCTGTTTTTTCGCATCGTCCTGATTTCACTAAGGTTTTAATTTACTCATTTTTGGGATCAAGAACTTGCATATATGTATAGTGATTATATCTAGTTATTCACCCCCCCTCCCCCCACAAAATCTCACTAAGCTACGCTGTTGCTTTAATCAGATTCCACCATATTCAAGCTATCCTGGCTGATGAGGGGTGAAACCCGAAACCGGTCCTAGGATGCTTGTTTCTGGTCCAGGGAGGACCCGGCCTGGTAGTTCAGGCTGGACTATTCCCATGGGGAACAGGGTCAAGACTAATATGCATATGGCTGGGTCTAAACTGGGATGGCATGGCGTGCAAAAAACGATGGATTTAACCCAGATCTGTGACGGGGGTGAATGTTTGATTCAGCATTCCGTCCATCATCTGTTTTTAGTTCTCGCGCCTAGCGTTGCAGTGTGCAGCACTGCTCGCGCAGCGCGAGACCTTTAGAAAGGGCTTCTGTAAACGACCCACACGCACGTGCGTGTGGTTTTGTTTTCAGAAGCCCTCATTGGCTGTAGCGTGCGTTTTTTTTAGAAAAAACGGCACGCGATTGGGCAAAGGCGGGCGCATGTCCCGCCTTCGCTCCTCCCATTCCCGACGGTGGCCAGAACGCGCAGCAGCGCGCGCCGCCTCGCTGCCGCGCTCCCTGGCCCCCGCTCCTCTGTAGTGCGTGCGCACCACTGGTTTTCTTTAATTTGCCTCTGCCCGCCACGCCGCATTCATTATTTTGGTGCTCCCTCAATAATGCGCACCGGCGTTCACTGGACGGATCAGTCATTGCAGGAGCAGATTATTATTATAAAAGGTCCGGGGCAGCTGAGGTGATGAGCACGCCACCGCTCGCACCACCACGGGCCTGCCTCAGCCTCTCTGAAGCTCACCCGACCCCTCCAGCGTTAGCTGCTGCTGACCCGCCGTTGTGAGCCTGCTGCCGCCCTGAAGCACCGCAGAGAATACTGCTCGCAAGTGCACTTTCGGCCCGCTGCTCCGTGCAGAATGCGTAGCTTCCGCCGGAAGCGCGACGACGTCACCGAAGACACCAAATGGTGGGGCGTCGCCGCCCACCTGGGCCAACAACAAAAAAAAAAAAAAAAAGACAAAAACAAAGAAAAGACTACGAATCCGGACCCAACCACGAGATGGCGGAATAATGCACAGCATAGTGAATCCAGAAAGTCTTCAAGCTGCAAAACTACACCGACAGGTAAGAAACTATTCGTCCCTCCGTATTAGGTGTCAGTGACTCGGGCCGGGCTGCTGCCTGCAGCTGGGAGATCATGTACCAGCCTGCCTCAAATCCAAGTAAGTAAGTGCAACATTAAGCATTACTTATAACATGTGAACTCGTAAAACTATCAGTGCTCTTAATAAAATGTAACGTTTGTCAGAGCAGAATAAATGAAAGAGGAACACCTGCTCAAAATTTCGGTAGTGGAGTGTGCGCCTTGGATACATTCAGTGCCCCAGTGAACGATGATGTGTGCTTTCAAGTGATGAGACCCAATCTGGAAAACAGTCCTCATCGCCTTCTTTTCTTTTTCCCCCTCTCTATAACAGTCATTTTGTTATTCTGTACTTGATGTGAGCAAGTGGCAGGCACATTGCGCCGGTTTCGCAACAGATAATCTGACCCTACTACAATAACTCCCTTTGCTGAAATGTACAGAAACCTTTTGTTTGCAGTGGCGCAGCACACACTGTCAATGAGTGATGCAGATCTGGGTCCAACAGTACGGTCAGCTTAGAAGGGCACTAGGTGCTTCAGTTTCTGGTTATTTCCAACAGTTTTAACATCTTCTTAGAGAGTTTTGTTGCTCAAATGGGTGCAATTGCCGATATTTATATGTTTGCCCCGTCTTCAATGCTTGATTTTGCTTGCGAGAAAGTGTCACTCATAGTCATTGAAATGTCACCCATAAATTTCACTGGAATTATGAAAATGTCACACATAGCAATCTGAAACCTTGGCAGCTATGTGGTAGCTCCGTTTGATTTTGGTTGATATCTAGTGCACTTTTGCTTCATTAAAGGACAGCCTTGTTTTGACTTGTTTGAGTTGGGTCCCATACACGTACTGCTGCTGCTTGCATGATACCTCGTGTTTCAGATGCTCCTGCTGCAATAAAAATGTTCTCCGTTCGTTCCTTAGAGTTGGCTTTTAGTTTACGATTTTAGGATGGGTCTTATGTTACGATATACCTAAAAGAAGTACAAAAATGCATGGCGTTATGATGGCGGTGTCTGCGCGTTAGGATTTCCTGGGTTTACCATACCTTATGCCCAGAGGCAGCTCCTCCACTAGGGTGGAGGAGCGTCGCCCCACTGCTTTCTCACAGTGCGAAAGCCAAAACATAAAAAGGTAATAACTTTCATTTATTACCATTTTATGTTTGCTTTGCACATTGCGGGAGGGCGGGGCTGCTCTGCTCTCCGAGCAGGGAGGTAGAGCAGTGGTTTGCCCACTCCATCGCGAGGTTCTGTTTACTCCTTTTCCCCTCGTGGAGTCTATACTTCCTCCCAGACTCTCCTTTCCCTAGGTCACAGCCACAGTTCTGAAAACATGTATCCCTCCTTAGGGGTGTATTCGCCCCCTACGCTGTCCAGTTGAAAAGGATTTTCATTATAAAACTGTTTTCCTGCCCCTCCTATGAAAGGCGTGCATTGCTCATACGTCCCATCACAAATTGTGAACCTAGTACTAAGTGCTATTTTACCCTAAAGGATACTTGTCTTTTTTGTTGTACAGTTAATATAGATTTATGTTTTTCAGTCTCTCCTTCTAGCACCTCCATTTTTAGATCTCGCCTAGGCAGCACTTGCACTATCTCTTATAGACATGCTGTATTCAGGTATTGACTTGAACCTCTGCCCATTTTCCACACATCTTTTCATTTGGCTCCAGTTACTCGCCTTTCTAAATGGTTACTTTTGATTCGTGAATAGCCTTAGTAGTCCCTCCTTACTACCGCCTTTTCTCCTTTTGTAACCTCCAATGAGGACTGGCCCCCTTACGTCTGTTATGTGCTCTTCCGATTGTCTTGTGTTATCACTCCACTGCAAAAAAATTATTAAAAATTGCAGTGCAATAGATCTCGCGTCACTGAAAGTTTGAGCTATTGGTGTTGCAAATAATAATGCAACGACAATAGCTCAAACTTTAAGTAATGCGAGACCTATTGCATTGCAAATGCTTGTTTGCATTTGTCGCCCTAAGTGGGAAGAGTATGCCCAGACGTGGGTCCCGTGCTCGCCACGCCACCAGATTTAAGCTATCCTGACTGATGAGGGGTGAAACCCCGAAACCGGCCCTAGGATGCTTGTTTCTGGTCCAGGGAGGACCTGGCAGTTCATGCTGGACTGTTCCCATGGGGAACAGCATCAAGACTGATATGCATATGGCTGGGTCTAAACTGGGATGGCGTGGCGTGCAAAAAACGATGGATTTAACCCAGCATTCCGTCCATCATCTGTTCTTTTTGCATTGTTCTTCTTGTTGCTTTAATCCCAGCATTTTCCATGTTGATCCAGATTTCCTCCCCACCCCCTAACGCATCACCCAACCCTGCCCAACAGTTTTTTTTAGATTCTTACTCCTCTCCCTTCACTCCCACCTGTTACTCTGTTGATCGATCGCATACCTTCCTGCTCATTCACTTTCTATTTTAAAAATCACATTTTTCTTTTCTGTTTTGGAGGGCATCACAGCTCCTATTTCTTAAGGCCACTCCTTTTTAGGTCTTGCCTGAGCCAGCGCATGCGCTGCTCTGTGGCGAGACATTTAGTGTGTGGGCTTTAAAAAGCCGACCACAGCTTTTTGTGTGGCCTAGAGCGTGCGGTTACGCGCACAATTACGAGCAGAGGTGCCATCTGGCTTTCCTCTCTCGTCATGGTGCGCGCACACCACTCGCCAGACGTGCCTCCTTTTTTTTTTTTTAGGTCTCGCCTAAGCAGCGCGCATGCGTTTAGCCGTCGTGCAGCTTTTTCAAAGCACTTACTCGTGCTTGTGGCGGCATACGACTTGCGGGAGTGCGCAGCGGCGCGCCACAAGCACGAGTATGTGCTTTGAAAAAGAGCAGACTGCTCTCCCCAGCGCGCGTGCGCACCACTCGCGGGTGCACCCCTCCGCCTCTCTCCTGCTGCAGCCTGCACGCCTTTTTTTTTTTTTTTTTTAACTTTCGGCGCGCGCTTGTCTTTCTCTTTACCCATCTCCCTCTTGTTTCCCTTCATTTAGCACTCTTGTTCTCTTCTGTTGCTTTTTTACCTTTTTTTTTTTTCTTCTAATTCGTCATTCTCTGCCCATGGAGGCGCGCGCGCTTGTCTCTCTTTACCCATCTCCCTCTTGTTTCCCTTCTTTTTTGCACTCTTGTTCTCTTCAGTTGCTTTTTTACCTTTTTTTATTTTTAAATTCGTCATTCTGACCATTTCTCCTTCTGTCTGTTTTTGTTGCTGACCCGTCGGACGGACTTTACGGCATGCACCCCCCCCCCAGGGAGCCCGGGAGGTGGGGTCTGCCGCCCACGCCAGGAGTCGGCCTTTCTCTGCTGTACCCAGCCACCGCCTCTACAGCATCCCAGAGAAGGAGCTACTCCCTTCAACTCCCCAAGCTGACTTACCTGCTCCTCTGATTTCCGCGAAACTGCGTCAGACCGCTGCTTTTCCTGCATCTCTGTGTAAGAGCTTCCGAGGGAGGGATTCCTTCCCCCGGTTGCATCTGCCCTTTCTGCCGCTCTCTTAATGCAGCCGAAAAGAATGTGGCAAAACTTCTCGGTTTAGACTTGTTTTCATGGTGCCTGAAAAAAACACGAGCTTGCATCCGTGCAAATGGGCGGGCCCGGGAGGAAATAGAAAATTCTCTGCATTTTTTAATGTACGTGTGTGTGTGTGTGTGTGTGTGTGTGTGTGTGTTTTCATGCGAGTCCATATTAAAATATAGACGAGGGTGCATCTCTGGGCCCTGCTGCCACTAAAAGGTGTGCTCCTTCTTAAGGGTCTCAAAGTTCCTCATTTACTTTTCCCTATTACCAACCTTGTCTCCTGTCCTATTACTTTCCACTTTCTTCTCTTCCTTTCTTCCCATCTTTTGTCTCTCCCTCCTTATTCCCTCCCTTCTTCCTCTCTGACATCCTCTTCCCTTGCCTCGTTTGTTCGTCCTTATGTTCTTTCTCTCATCATTATCCCTTTCTCCAATCTTATCATTTTTTTCTCTGCATTTCTTTAATCCTTTTCCTTTCCTCCTTCACTCATTTTCATCTATCTCCCACAGTACTCTACCCAAACTCCCCGAAGAGTAAACCGACAGGCTCTGGGCTTACCAGTTTCTGAGTGGGTTCTAAAATTACTGCACTAGGTACAGGACAGGCTCCCACCTCTAGGCCTGGTGTTACAAGGCAGCTGCACAATTGATCAATAGGCTACTATTCACAAAATATTGTGTAAAGCTTCGAAACTTTACAGATTTTAGGGACTGGTACAAATTAATTAGATTATTCAGTGAAAGTTACTAAATATACATTTGCATGCTAGCCTAAACCATCGCTAGAAATATACAAGCATTGGCATAGCCAATAGGTCTCGCCTTTGGGACCTTATAAGTGTTTAGCCATGCAACAGTAGATGTTGTTGCATCAAGGATATTGTGCTGCATAACTAAATACTTATAAGGTCCCAAAGGCGAGACCTATTGGCTATGCCAATGCTTGTTAATCTTTCATTTGCTGCATGCATGTTTTTTTAAATTCACAACTCCACGATGGGCATCTGCTATCTTGGAATTGGATGCACAGGGACGCATGGGCGCATGTGTCATCGCATTGCAGCAGCTTGTTTTGCCAATGCGGTTATGCATCAGCAAACAGCATAGCTAATAGGTCTATCTGAAAGAGACATGTTAGTGGCAGATTCCTTACCTTAGAATATCCCCAGGCGTCAGGCTGGATCCGGAAAGTTTTGCGTAGCAGTACCCGCGGGCGGCGTCGTGCGGCTCCGCGTCCGTCGTCGGCGTCGTGATTGCCGGGATGACGTCGCGGCCAGTACTTAGACGCCGCCCATGCGCGCTGGCGTCAGTTCTTTCTTTTTCCGCGCCAGTAGGCGCAGATCCGGATTGAGCAGTGCCCCAGTCATTTTTGACTGAGTATTTTTTTAGACTTTTTGTCCAAGTTTTCGAGTCGTTTCGACTCCAAGGTGTCAGTAGGGATGCCCGGCTTCAAGCCATGCGAGGTCTGTAATCGCATGATGTCGATTACGGATCCGCACAGAGTGTCTCTTCTGCCTGGGGCGCGGCCACGACCCCACGTCGTGCCCCGAGTGTCGGTCCCTCGCCCCGAAGGCTTTGCGAGAGCGGTCTCGAAAGCTTCTCGAGGCCCGACACTCGGCTCCGCGCCGCTCGAGGTCCCGGGAGAGGTCGAGGGGCCGGTCGCGGAGCCGTCATTCGTCGGGGTCGAAGTCTTCGTCTTCAGGTAAGGCGAAGCACAAGAGGTCTAAGAAGCGTCGCTCTAAGACTTCCCCTCGCCGGTCTCTCGACTCTGCTGAGGGTCCTGTTGGTACAGCCTCCGCGGCTCCGGGAGTACCCGATGAGCCGACGCCGGCCTACCCGCCTGTTCCGGGTCCGACGTAGACTCCGGCCGACATCCAGAACTTCTTGTCGGCCATGGCTCGCATCTTCGGGCCTAAGGGTTACCCCGGTGCGCCTGCGGGCCCCAGTGGGGGTCCTCCTTCGGCACCACCGGCGGCTCCGGCCCCGGTGTCTCCGGCGGCTCCGGCCCCGCAGGACCCCCTCGGATCCAGGCCTGATTCCCGGTCGACGCCGGTTGACCTGACGACACCTCCACCGGTGCTGACCTCCCCGGTACCGTTCACGGTGCCGTCCGAGGTCCCGGGCGACGCCGTCCCCAGGTTCTCCCCGGACACTGAGCCGGATCGACGTCGGCCGACGCCGATTCCGACGCCGATGGGACTTTTCTTCCCTCATGTCCGCCCTCCATACTTTTCACCTGTTTTGGAGGACGAGGAGGACTGGGAGGGGTCAGAAGACCCTCTCACAGCCCAATGTGAGCCTTATCAGGACTGGGCAGAGGAACTGGGTGATGCCAGTGGCCTGGACACCTCTCCAGACCTTGGCATGCTGTCTCCGCCTTCCGTGGCTACGGAGGAGGGAGCAAGTTATGCAACGGTGTTGCGTAGGGCGGCCGCGGCCTTTGCACCTCGAGCTACCTACAGTGGCTGTCAGGACTCACCTCCTGACGGAAGTGCTTCAGCCGGCGGCTACCTCTTCGGAGCCACTGCTGCCGTTCAATGACGCACTTTCTGACGTTCTTTTGGGCACCTGGTCCAGGCCCACCACAGGGGCTCCTGTGGACAGGAATGTAGCCCGACGCCATCGCCCGGCCCCGGGCGACCCCTTGTTCCTATCCCAACACCCCACCCCCGAGAGCTTGGTTGTTCAAGCCTCTACCTCTCAGAGCGCCTTCTCTACGGCTCCGCTGGACAGGGAATCCAAAAAGCTGGAACAATTTGGGAAGATTTTTTCTTCCTCCAGTGCTGGCTTGCGGTCCGTGAACGCCGTTATTCCCAATCTCTGTGGGATTCGGTGGCGCAAGTGCTGCCTAAGTGTCCTGAGGAGGTCCAGACACTACTCACCCGTGTTTTTGCAGACGGGAGAGACGCGGCGAAGTTCACAATCCGATGTGGCCTAGACACCGCTGACTCGCTGGGCAGATCGCTTGCTACAACAGTGGCGCTGCGCCGTCACGCCTGGCTGAGGACCACTGGTTTCTCGGGCGATGTCCAAAACACCCTTATGGACATGCCCTTCGATGGTATCCGCCTTTTTGGCAATAAGGCAGACAGCACGCTGGAGCGCTTTAAGGACTCGCGGGCTACGGCCAAGTCCTTGGGCCTCTCCGCCTCGCGCCCTCCGCAGCAGTCTGCTTTTCGCCCCTTTCGTGGCCACGGAAGGGGCGCCCAGTCACGTCCATTGCCCAGCCACCGGCCCATGCAGCAAGCGCCTTCGCGTGGTCGAGGACGTGGCTCCCGCCGAGGCGGGTCGGGTAACCAGCGTGTGGGTCAGGCCACCACCTCCGCCCCGTCCGCGGCCTCCAAGCCCTCCTAGTCCATCCTTTCAGGTCCACAGCACGCCAGTGGGGGGGCAGGGTCCGCCATCCCCTTCACCACTGGCGTACCATCACATCGGGCAGGTGGGTCTTGTACATTGTCCGAAGGGGCTACTCCCTCCCCTTCGAGACTACCCCCCCAGCCATGCCACCTCAATGCCACCGCATGTCGGGGGATCATTTGGTGCTTCTTCAAAAGGAAGTTGCGGCCCTCTTGGCCAAGGGGCCATCGAGCGCGTTCCGACACCAGAAGTAGGGCGTGGTTGTTATTCCCACTACTTTCTGGTGCCCAAAAGGGACAAGGAGGACATGCGTCCTATCTTGGACCTCCGGAACGTCAATCGCTTCCTCCGGAAGGAGAAGTTTAAGATGATCACCCTAGCTCAGGTCTTCACTGCCCTGGAGACTGGATGGTAGCGTTGGACTTGCAGGACGCATATTTTCACATCCCCGTCCTGCCGGCCCACCGGCGCTACCTGCGGTTCACGGTAGGCCTCGAGCACTTTCAGTTCACCGTGCTCCCCTTTGGCCTTACCAGCGCCCCTCGGGTGTTCACTAAAGTGATGGCGGTGGTCGCAGCTCATCTGCGCCGGGCAGGGGTTCCAGTCTTCTCCTACCTCGACGATTGGTTGTTGAAGGCAGGCTCGTCCCAGGCAGTCGTCTCCCACCTCCAGACTACGGCCGAACACCTGCACTCGCTGGGGTTCTCCATCAACGTGCCGGAGTCGCACCTGATTCCTTCTCCACAGCTCCTTTTCATCGGAGCAGTTCTGGACACAACGCAGTTTCGGGCCTATCCTCCCGAACGGCGAGTCCAGGATATTCAGGCTATGATTCCGATCTTTCAGCCTCTATCCTGGGTTTCGGTACGGATGACCCTGAGGCTGCTGGGCCTCATGGCCTCCTGCATCCTGCTGGTCGATCATGCCAGATGGCATATGCGGGCTCTGCAGTGGGACCTGAAGTTCCAGTGGGTGCAGCATATGGGGAACCTGTCCGATTACGCCAGATCTCGGAGGGCAAGGCAAGGCAGTTACAGTGGTGGCTCTCGAACCCGCAATGGGTCACGGGCAGATCCCTCTCCCTTCCCCAGCCAGAGCGCACAGTTGTGACTGACGCATCCCTTCTGGGATGGGGCGGTCACATGGGAGAGGCGGAGATCAGAGGCTTCTGGTCTCCGGCGGAGTCCCGGCTCCATATCAACCTTCTGGAGCTCCGGGCGATCCGACTTGCACTCAAGGCATTCCTTCCCTCTGTCAAGGGGAAGGTAGTGCAGGTGTTAACAGACAACACCACCGCCATGTGGTACTGCAACAAACAAGGCGGGGTGGGGTCGTGGACCCTATGTCAGGAGGCTCTGCGTCTCTGGACATGGCTGGAACATCAGGGCATATCCCTGATGGTTCAACACCTGGCAGGTTCCCTGAACGCCAGGGCGGACGAACTCAGCCGCAGGTGCATGATGGATCACGAATGGCGTCTTCACTCTGAGGTGGCGCAAGGACTCTTTCTAGTGTGAGGAGAGCCTTGGTTAGATCTATTCGCCACCGAAGAGAACGCGCAATGTCAGCAGTTCTGCGCGTTGGAATTTCCAAGGCGGCACTCGCTCGGCGACGCTTTTCGTCGCGAGTGGAGTTGCGGTCTGTTGTACGCCTTTCCGCCTATACCACTTCTGCCCAGAGTGTTGAAGAAGTTTCGGCGCGACCGGGCCCAAGTCATTCTTGTGGCTCCAGACTGGGCTCGAAGAGTTTGGTATCCCGAGCTTCTCAGTATGAGCATCGATCCCCCGATCCGTCTGCCTCTTCGGGAGGATCTTCTGTCGCAGCAGCAGGGGACGGTCCTCCACCCGAACTTGTCCAGTCTCCACCTCCTTGCGTGGAGATTGAGCGGCGGCAGTTGATTCCTTTCGACTTGCCTCCCGAAGTTTGTGATGTGATTCTGGCAGCCAGGCGTCCCTCCACTAAGGTGGTATACGCCTGCAGGTGGAACAAGTTTGTGGCATGGTGCACAGCAAAGGCTGTGAATCCCCTTTCTGAGGTTCTTCTGTTCCTTCTCTCTCTGGCCCAACAGGGTTCTGCCCTGGGTACCATCAAGGGCTACCTTTGTGCTATCTCAGCCTTTCTCTGGCTTCCTGATCAGCCCTCCCTTTTCAAGTCCCCTGTTAACAGGTTTCTTAAAGGCATTACACACCTTTTCCCTCCTGTTCCGTTTGTAATGCCTCAGTGGGACTTGAACTTGGTTCTTACTTTTTTTTTTTTTTTTTTTTTGAAAATCTTTTTATTAATAACGCTCGTGAGACCATACAATACATAAGGGTACCAATAAATCACAGTTGGAGATATTACACAGATCAACGTTAAACATGTCACGTGGGAGCAACAAGGACCAGGATAACACCCCCGTCATTCAGCCCACTACATCAACCTCAGAATTCCTGTACTTCCGCCAGGGCGCCCACACCTTCTTCCACTTATTGGTACACCCCCTACTATTGTAAACAGTTTCCTCCGCTCTTTGGCACCAGTCTAGATCTCGCTTCCAGTCGTCCAATTGCGGGGGCATCCGCGCCCCCCAGCACCGTGCGATATTGCGCTTTGCTACCCCTACCGCTAGGACCAGCCATATACCTCGGCCAATCAGTGTCACCTCTGATCATTAATAGCAGCCACTTCGGGTCCATAGGGACAGTCTTTCCCACTACACTAGTCAGTGTCCGTAACCTTCAGCCAAAAGGGGATAATCTCTGGACAATCCCACAAGATGTGGAAGAAGGTACCCTCCCCTTGGCAACCCCGTACACACAGCGCTGTCTGACTCCTTCCCCAGGCGTACAGGTGTGTGCGTGGATAATAGGTGCGATGGAGGATTTTAAACTGCACCAGACGGAACCGTGAGCGTATTGCGATTTCCCTGGGACCCTGCAGCGCATCCTGCCAGTCATCATCGTCCAGGCTGCCAAGATCTCTAGTCCAGGCAGCTCTAAGATGTATCAGGGAGTCTGGCATATTATTTATTAATTTACGGTAAATGGTGGACGTGGGTTTCTCCTTAATGGGGTCCAGTAACAGCCTATCCTCCAGTGGGGAGTATTCCGGTATGACCAGACCACTATGTATGTGCGATCGCAGGGCATGCAGAAGCCGGAGATGGTGGTACCTCTGTGACTGATGGAGGTCATACTCCTTCTGGAGATATTCAAATGTACGGGGAGAGTCCCCTTCCATACGTCGCCCAGGTACTCGATCCCTATCCGTTTCCACCCTCTAAAGCCCGTGAGCGTGGCCACCTCTCCCAACTGGTCGCCCAGCCATAAGGGGGTTCTCTCAGTCAGTTTTCCTGTCCACCCTAGGAGTTTGTTCGCCTCCCTCCAACACTGTATCACCACCCTGGTATGTTCTGGCCACCCCGGGTGTGACCGCCTAGCATACAGGAGGGGCTCACAATGACCCCCTGGCATAACCATCCTGTCCACCCTATATGCCGGTTCACCGCCATCAGTATATACCCAGTCATTGACCACCTGCAGCTGCGATGCCCAATAGTACAGTTTCACATCAGGGAGTGCTAGACCCCCGTCATAGACCCCCTGTATAGCTTATGCAGCGCTATCCTCGGAGACCCCCCCATAGCAAGGTACGCAGGGCCTGCGCCACCCGTTTAAAGGCACTCAGTGGGACATGATACGGCACATTCTGCAGGATATACAGTAATCTAGGCAACGTGAGCATTTTGAACAGTGCCGCCCTGCCCAGTAGGGAGAGTGGGAGAGCACTCCAATGGCCCACATCTGCCCCCAGTCGACTCAACTGGGGCTCGAGATTCCGGTCGAAGAACCTTTTTTTATTTCGAGTGATATATATGCCCAAGTAGGTAAAACCCTCTAGCTCCACCGGGGCCGTGCACCGAGACGGGGTCCGAGGGGGGGACCAGAGAGAGGAAAAATCACAGATTTGGACCAATTAATGTCGTAGCCAGAGTAGCTTCCAAAGAGCTCGAAAATGTGAAGCACCCGGGCTATCGAGTGGTAGGGTCTCGCCAGATATAGAGCGATATCGTCCGCATAGAGGGAGATACGCTCCTCCCACCCTCCAGGCGCCACTATACCCCAGATCATAGGGTCCCTCCTGATCCAGTGGGCCAGCGGCTCCAGCGCGAGGGGGAGGAGGGGAGACAGAGGGCAGCCCTGTCTGGTACCCCTGCGCAGGGGGAAGGCCCTAGAAATGGCCCCATTTACCCGAACCCGGGCCGTGGGTAGCGTGTACAGCAGCCGTACCCAGCTGCAGAACCTCGGGCCAAAGCCCAACCTCTGGAGAACCATAAACAAGTAGGGCCACTCAATGCTGTCGAAGGCCATTGAGGCGCCCAGCGCCATCAATGCAGTCTGCGTAGTGCCCACATCTTCAGTCATGTGTAGCACCCCGTACAGGCGCCTAAGGTTGTGACGGGTACTTCTCCTGGGCATGAAGCCGGATTGGTTAATGTGTATTAAGTCCGGAATGACGGACACCAACCTGGTTGCCAGGACCTTGGCTAACGGTTCTTACTTTTTTAATGTGCGCTCCCTTTGAGCCTCTCCATAACTGTCCTCTTCGTCTTCTCACTCTGAAGACAGCCTTTCTAGTGGCTATCACCTCCGCTCGGCGGCTGAGTGAGCTCCAGGCTCTTTCTTGCAAGCCCCCCTTTCTGTCTGTCCATCCAGACAAGGTTGTTCTTAGGACGCGTCCGTCCTTCTTGCCAAAGGTGGTTACTGCCTTCCATATTGGGCAGACCATCACTTTGCCCACCTTCTTTCCGCCTCCGCATCCTTCCAGGGAGGAAGAGAGGCTCCACCGTCTGGACCCAAAACGTGCGATTTCTTTCTATCTGAACCGCACACAACAGTTCCGGGTGGACAACCAGCTCTTTGTTGGCTACGTGGGCGCCAAAAAAGGTCGGGCGGACCATCTCCCGCTGGGTCGTCTTGTGTATCAAGGCCTGCTATTCTTTGGCTAAGAAGGAGCCCCTGTTGGGCTACGTGCCCATTCCATCAGGGCGACAGCCGCCACCACAGCTTTGAGACGTGGTGTCCCATTGCAGGACATTTGTCAGGCAGCTACGTGGGCCTCGCTGCACACGTTTACCAAGCATTACTGCCTTGACAGCCAAGTCCGGAGAGACGGCTTCTTTGGCCGTTCTGTTCTCCGAGACTTCCTCGTCTGATCTTTGTTCGCAGACTCACCACCGGGGTTGGTATTGCTGGGGTATCTATTCTAAGGTAAGGAATCTGTCACTAACGTGTCTCTTTCAGATGCACAAGTTACTAACTTGTGTAACGATATATCTGTAAGAGACAGTATTTAGTGACAGATTCCTTACCGCCCCACCCATCCTCCCCGTTCTGCGAACTGATTTCTAGGGTTAAGGTCATCCCTTTCAGGGCCCTAGTTTTCAGACACCAGTGTCAGTTTCTTGCATGGCTCTACGTTTCTGGCGCGCAAAGTCGTGTACAGAACTGACGCCAGCGCGCATGGGCGGCGCCTAAGTACTGGCCGCGACGTCATCCCGGCGATCCGACGACGGACGCGGAGCCGCACGACGCCGCCTACCGACGCGCAGGGGTACTGCTACGCAAAACTTTCCGGATCCAGCCTGACGCCTGGGGATATTCTAAGGTAAGGAATCGGTCACTAACTACTGTCTCTTACAGATATATCGTTACACAAGTTAGTAACTTGTGCGTTAATGTTATTAAAAGGCAAGACCTATTGGCTTTGCCAGTGCTTATTAGGTCTCGCCTAGACAACATATGCTCTCTTCGAGACTTTGTTTTCTAACAGTGGGCTTGGAGGCAGCCCGTTGCTTACTATTGGTTGGCATCATTGTCACCCATTTGCTTGCTTATTGGTCAGCTGCCCTAGGTTTCTTCCTCTGTGTTTTCCCCTCCCTTGAAGTATAAAGGCTTTACTTGTGTCCTTCCATTGCTCATATTTTTAAGCGCTGCTTTTTCTTTGTTTAATTTCTGTACCAGTGTCTTTTTCAGCTGCCTCCCTTGTGGTGTTCTCGCACCTCTGTTTCTCCGGCCTACCTTTGTCTGTGTTGCTTGCAATTGCCCGTGTGGATGCCCCATGTCACTTCACACCCCTGTCCGGTTGTTGATGTTGCTTGCTGCACCCACCCTCCCTAATTTCATTGTCCGTGTACTTGCTCCCAGTCCCTTCCCCCCTGATGTCCTTCTATCCCTCTGTTGTCCCTCCCTCCTTTTTGCCTGACTCATATTGCTTATTTTCCCCCACACACCTTCCGTTGTCGTTTTGCCCCCCATCCTGCCAGCAATTAAAAAAAATAAAGTGCTAGGATACAACCAGTGTTGGTCGCGTCATTTATTTAAAGTTTTTTTTTTTACTTTCAGCCATACTGCACAGCAGCCGTGCTGCTCTACAACATGGCTAACATATATTGACAAAGCCAATAGCTCTCTCGTAGGTGAAACCTTTTAGCTTTACCAGTGCTTGCTGCTTTTGTTTGGGCATGGAGTTTTCAGATGCAAACGATGCACTTGCCAGCCCCATGTCACCTCAAATGCGACTGAAAGACAACATAACCTAGTAGATCTGAATTGTTACATTTCATTAAATAGACTAGTTATTCATATTTTCTGGGACAGAATTATGTTAATATTTGGGGGGGAAAGGCAAAATGCTAAAATCATATAGCGTTTTGCCGGAAATAGTCTGGATGATACTCCTTTATAAAAAGCAGCCGTTTTCTTGTTAGACCCCCATAAACCCAGCTGTTTAGGTTCACCTTGATGGGTCACTTGACCTACTCACTTCTATCAGCATGCATAAATTCTGTCGGTTAATTACATGCTACTGATGACCAAATGTGTGTTAATCAATCCAGGACTTTGGTTCACCCTCCTTTATATCTTATTGCAAAGAGCTCAATCTACTAACAAGGTGGTTAGCAACGAAGGAACAGCCAGAAGAATAACATACACACCATTTTTAAATATTTTCTGAGTGGCAATTGTGAGGCGAGTGAGCCCAGCACTAGTTGTGCTGCCTCCCTGAGGAAATTGTGGTCTTATCTCTGTTCATTCATACTTCCTTATCTCCATTATCCATTACTGTATCCACCCTTCTCTTCACCATCCATCGCTCCTACTGACTCTATGCTTTCTCTAGCATTCTTCTGTGTCCTCCCATCCAAAAACCTATCTCTCCCGCACCTATTCTTTACTTAATTCGTACTGCCCCCATTTTTTAATATCCTGCTCCCTTCCTTCATTTCTTCCCACCTAGAAAGATACATTATCCCGTTTTCTTGCAATGGTATTTGTTTGCAGACCCGTTAAAGGAGCATTAAACATTTGGAAGGTTTTAAGTTGCACACACTGCCCAATAGCACCCACCCGCTGAAGCTGCAGGAGAGGGAGGTTCGTGCTGCACCTTAGCAACGCCTTACAAAGTCCCCAAATAAAATCATTTTTAATTGACACATTTCAATCAGCCGCTTGTGTCACTTGCTGGTATGCAGCAGTTTTTGCAAGAGTTTCTGGATCTAGTTTAGAGAGGCAGTGAGGAGTGTGCAGGTAGAGTTGCCACCAAAAATTCTCATAATAACCGTACCCAAAGCTAAAAGTCACTTAAAAAAATTGCCGTCTCTTATCTGCTGCTTGGAACAGCTGCGTTCTATCCTTATCCGGCAATGGATCTTTCCTGCGTATTGAATGTATTGCCTGCACTATTGTAGGTTTAACACTTCTCCAAGGATGCAACAAAGAAAAGCTTTTTATTCAGAGGCTTGTGGGGCTGTGCTCCACTTGACTGTGATAAGCAGGATAGTGATTAAAAGAAAAGGAGGAAACCTGCACCTCCTTGTCCCCTGGGGGCACTTGGAAATCTGAAGAAATACTGTTTAGCCTCAATTCTGCCACCAGGTAAGGACATTGTAGTATTCTTACTAGACATTTTTGTGAACAAGGTTTTCATAGATGCACTCTTGTGTGATAGTGGTAACGAGTTAAGCAAAGAAAGTGCACTCCTTTTGGAAGCTTTCTTTCAGTGAAATGATAATCTGAGAAATGTACATGTTGAGGTACTTGACTTGAAATGGTCTTCTACACAGTGAAGCGAGAACCTGCACCTTCCCCAGTTCCTTCCAAGCCATCCATGTCGGAAGATGAACTTGAGAAAAAATCAAAGGCCATTATCGAGGAGTATCTGCACCTCAATGACATGAAGGTGAGCGGGCAGAAGTGGGAATGAGAAGTGTCTTTGACTTTTGAGGAAGGGTACAAATGATTGCTATGTCAGATCTTGCAATTATAAACCTAATACGGAGTGCTGTCTACTTGTTCTTCTTTGTAGGAAGCCCTGCAGTGTGTCCAGGAGCTGAATTCGCCCACGCTACTTTTCATATTTGTGCGAAATGGCATAGAGTCTACTCTAGAGAGAAGCAACATTGCTCGGGAGCGCATTGGTTTGCTGCTCTACCAACTAGTGAAGGCTGGCAACATGTCGAAAGAACAGTACTATAAAGGGTGAGCTGCTGGAGATCGGTTAGCCTCGGTTTTGTATGTGTCTGGAATGGGCGCAGTTAATCAAATTGTACAGGTCTGTAGCATAAGGCTTTTGATGGTGTTTGGAAGTGCTACGGGCTGGGGTTAAAGGGTTATACCATTAGTTTAATAAAACAAGGGAATACATTTCTGGAATTCCCTTGCTCTTCTCCATGGAATCTGGTAGTTAGAACAGTGAAATAACAGGCTTCACTTTCTATAAGGCATCCACACCTTAGTTTGGAACCTAAGCTTAACACTACAACAGTGGCCCTTGTTTTCTACCAGTCAGCAACTACCCTGAACACTTGACATGTTCATTAATATTAATAAACACAATAGTCCCACTGGCATGCAGGTTCTCAACACGGTTATAAGGCAGCAAAACATTTCTCTAAATATATCAGTGTAAAAGCAACATTTCTTTTCAATTTGAAAATACTTTTGGGAAGTGTATCCTATATTTTGTTTTAACTGTACATTTTAAATTTCTCCACAGACTCCTAGAGATCCTTGAAATTGGGGAAGATATGGAGATTGACATCCCCCATATATGGCAGTATCTGGCTGACATCATAACCCCCATACTTCTCGAGGGAGGAATCCCCATGGCGGAAGTCTTTAGGTAGGATGAATAGTGTATGCTTTTTCAGTGGTTTTGGTGTTGACCAATATTTCTGGAGATAATTATGCTAGGAGGTCCACTAGAGGAGTTGCTCTTTTGGCCCTGGTTGGGATCCCTTCCACCACAAACCGTACCTGCTTCTTTTTCCATTCATCTCATATACTGAATGCCAAATAGAATCAACCATCTGGGCCCTGCTGTTTCAGAATTTCCTAAAGCAATTTATGATTTTTGTAGACTACTTCAGCTTCACGTCCATCTTCTACAGATTACGCTGCCCATAGTAATATACTGGCAGTGCATCAGGGAAAGATTATCCACCCAGACCCACCAAATCTGCAATTAGTAGTCTGGCTTCTGCAGTAGGTTAATTTTATCACCTGCACCTTCCAGAGAAGCACATAACGACCATTAGAGAGGCTATGAGATGTTCTGCCTCATAGTGATTGCTGTACCTTAATTGTAATTGGTTTGGACTGAGTCTAAGGAAAGTTTTTTTCGCAGGTTTACCCCTACTTTCCCCCCCCCATTTTGACTACTAGGTACTGGTGTAATGGCTCTGAACTCCTCTGAGCCCTGCTAAACATGACTCCGTGCATGTGTTCTGACCCTTAAAATGGTGCATGGTTAATGGACTTGTTCCCAGATCGTATGGCCTAACTTGTTAGTCCCTAGTATATGGTACTAGGGGTACCCATGGCCTGCATCCACTAGGGACTGCAGCACTTGTGCCGCCTTGAGTGGGATCAGGTACAACTTGGCTCCTAGTCTGCCCCTGCAGACTGGAAGGGCAGTTTAAAACTGCTTGCTCCACTGGCAGACCTACGAGTCCTAAAGTAGGGTACTGTATGTTAAACAGTGGAACATGTACTTTTACAAGTTCCAGCAGTAAAAACCCTTAATTTTTGTTTTTACTGTGGAAAGGCTAGTAGCCCCATTGGAAAGTACAGAGTTACAGGCTGGCACCCCAGCCCTGCTAACTTCTGAATTGACTACCAAGGCTGGCACTGTTTGGTATCACAAGAATCATAGCATTAAATCAGATTTAATGGTTGAATCGAATTTAATGTCACTGGTGGGCACTTTAGTTGCCCAATATTTCCAGTGCCCGTTAACTGATGTACACGTGGCTTGTCCTGCAGACAGCTTTCTGCCCTCCTGGGGAGACGTGTTTACGACTCACTGGAAAGGACACAGAGGCCTGCATGGGAGAGGTGTTACCTTTCTCCTGCAGGAAGTTACCTGGGTGTTAACCCAAAAGACAAGCTTCAAAGGAGAAGCCTCCTTTGAAGGGCAAATGGGGAAAAACAGGGGAGGGGCGCTCTATTATGACAGACAGGCTGGCACTGGGGACAGAGAAGCCAGTTATCAAACAGGTTTCCCCAGGGGCATGTAGCCCCTTGGTAGCCCCACCCCAGGCTGGGTTTGAGAGGTCTGACCACCAAGAGAGGGGTCTTGCCATCTTGGCAGTGGGCAGAATGGTGCATCCGGAGATAGCCAGATGCCACACTGATCTGAAAGAGACACGTTAGTGATAGATTCCTTACCTTAGAATATCCCCAGGCGTCATACTGGATCCGGAAAGTTTTTTCGTCCGCAGTACCCCTGCGCGTAGGTAGGTGGCGTCGTGCGGCTCCGCATTCGTCGCTGGTGTCGTAAGCGCCGAGATGACGTCACGGAGACTACTTAGGCGCCACCCATGCACGCTGACGTCAGTTCTTTCTTTTTCCGCGCCAGTAAGCGCAGATCCGGTTAGAGCACGTGCCTTAGTCACTTTTTGACTATCTTTTTGAGACTTTTGTCTCCTGTGAGTTACTCTGGTGCACGTAGGGATGCCTGGTTTTAAGTCTTGTGGGGCCTGCCGTCGCAATATGTCGGTGGCGGACCCCCACGGCGTCTCTCTTCTGCCTGGAAAGCAACCACGACTCCCGGTCCTGCAGGGACTGTCTGGCCATGGCCCCAAAGGCCTTAAGGGAGCGTCGCCGGAAGCTGCTGGAGGTCCGGCACTCGTCCCAGCGCCGTTCTCGATCTAGGGGCCACTCCAGAGAACGCTCGCGGGGCCACCATCATCGCTCCTCGGGCTCCAAGTCTCCACCCTCTGATTCGGGTAAGAGACGACACAAAAAGAAGTCGAAGAAGCGTTGTCGCTCTCCGACGTCCCTCCGTCGGTCCCCGGATGCGGACGAAGGGGACAGGGGTTCTGCCCCTGCGGCTCCTTCGGAGCCCGGGAGACACGCGGCCTACCCGCCTTACCCGGGTCCGTCGGCGACTCCCGCACAGGTGCAAGAATTTCTTGCTATCATGGACCGCCTGTTTAGGCCTCGGGCTCCCGCCGGCGCGCCCTTGGGCACCGTTTCAGGATCCTGTCGGCACCGCAGGATCCCGCGCCACTGGCTCCGGCCACAGCGCCAAAAGGTCCCACGCTGCCGGCTCTGGCCCCAGCACCACCCTCTGCTCCACCTCCGGCGCCGCTGTGGATGCCATTTGTTCCGCCCCTGCCCAGGTTCCAGGACAATTTTGTCCCTACCTGGGATCCGCATTGGGACACGGCGCCGGTTCGGCCCCATCCGGCGCCGTTCCCGGCGCCGTTTGTTCCTTCACCGGTCCCTGCCCTGTTGCCACAGCCTGTTCCACATACGGCGGAGGACAACTGGGAGGGGTCCGAAGACCCTCTTGCTCATCAGTGTGACTCTGAGCAGGACTGGGCGGACGAGTTAGAGGAGGCAGGCGCCCTTGATGTCTCCTCTGACCCGGGGTATGCCTCTCCTCCGCCTACCATGGAGGAGGGCGCTTCTTACACGATGGTGCTCCGTCAGGCAGCTGAGGTCCTCAACCTTGATCTCCCTACGGTGGCCCTGGAGACTAATCTCCTCACTGAGGTGCTCCAGACGGCGTCCACTTCGTCGGAGCCCCTGCTGCCATTTAATGACGCCCTCACTGACGTCTTACTGGGCACTTGGTCGCGGCCAGCCACAGGGGCCCCTGTGGATAAGAACGTCGCCAGGCGTCATCGCCCGGCGCCGGGTGACCCTGCCTTTCTGACCACTCATCCTACGCCCGAGAGCCTAGTGTGAGAAAGTGCCATCTTTCTTGCATGGTATGCCCCCACTTTTTGCTGAGATGCTGATGTGCTTTGACTGAGTGTGCCCTGGGCTCCTGCCAACCAGGTACCCAGGGCCTGTGTTCCTTCCCTAAAACTGCATTGATACCTACACCCAATTGGCATCCCTGGCCACAGGTCAGCCCCTGGTAAATGGTACCATGGGTACCCAGGGCACTGTGACCAGGGAAGGCCCCTAAGGGCTGCAGCACTTGTTGTGCCACCCTTAGGGACCCTGTACCTTTACACACACACACTGCCTTTGCAGGCTGTGTGTCTTGGTGCAGAACAAAAGCGAAGAGTCGACATGACACACATCCCTGTGTGCCATGCCTACAAGCCACTGCCCTGGCCTAGGTCAGCCACCCCTCTAGCTGGGTGCACTATGCCAGTGGTGAGGGCATAGAGGCATGAGCCCTGTGCCCCTACAGTGCCCAAGTCCATTCTTGGGCATTGTAAGTGCAGTGCTGCCATTAAGAGTATATGGTGCTGGGAGTCTGTCATTACGAACTCCACAGCACCATAATGGCCCCACTGAAAACTAAGAAGTTTAGTATCAAACTTCTTAGCCCATTAAACCCCCACTCATGCCAGTGTGGGATTTAATGTAAAACGCACTCCAGAGGGCATCTTAGAGATGCCCCTGAAACCAACCCGACCTCCAGTGTCCGGACTGAGTGCCTGCCCAGGCTGCCACCACCAGACATGTTTCTGACCCCTGGGTCGAGAGCCTCTGCTCTCAGGGGCCTGAAAGAATGCGCATCCTGGGGCGAGGTGCCAAAGCCTCCTCCCCCAGGATGGGCAGGGGGAGCTTCAAAGGCCTGCCGCCTTTTGAGCTTCCCCAGACCACTTGCTGCTTCCAGCAAACTGGTCCCCACTGGTTCTACCCCCACTTCTGGCGGGAGAACCGGCGGGAAAACCAGAGGCAGGAAATGGGTTGTGCCCACCTCTGCCAACTCCACCCCTAAGGTGGGGGAGACGAGGTGAAGCCCAAACTCGAGTCCCTGCCATCTTGAGGATGGGGGACCCAGCCAACCAGGGACAGGCTCCTGCCCCCTCCCACTAGAGAGGAGCAGAATAGGGGTGTACCCACCCCAGGGAAGGGACCCATTGGCCCCTGCCCGTACCTACCTGTAACCACCCCTAAATTTAGTATTTAGGGGCTCCCTGAACCTGCCTTCCTCAGTTCCCGAATCCAAAAACAAGAAGAGAAGACGAAGCAAGAAGACCAGCCGGGCAGCTGCTAACAAGGAGGCGACGACAACTGACTTGGCCCCAGTCCTACCGGCCTGTCGACCTCTGAACCTGCTCCTGCGGAACCCCGGCCTCAGCAACCTCAAAAACCCCGGAGGACCTGACTTCTGTGCCACAGCCTTCAACCCAGGGACTCCCACGAGCAGTGGTACTGCTCAAAAGAACAAACTCCAAAAGACCCAGCCCTGGCACGGAACCGCGAAACCTGCACCCTCTGCACCCGCCGAGCCCGGCCTGTGCCCGAGTGAACCAAGACTTTGAGGACGTCCCCCGGCGATTCTGACCTGGAATCCAGTGCCCAAGGACCCTCCTCGACGACCCAGACGACGCCTGCAGCCTCAGGACAAGGGACCCCTCCAACCGCGACCAGCAGGGGGTAAGATTTCCCGACCTCAAAAGACACCCCGGCGCCCCACGGCCCCCTGTGCCCAACTCCTGGGTGTCTACCTATCCTCCAAGATCCCAACTTACCTCCCAAAGTGTTGGTCGCCCCTGAAGAATCACCGTCCCCGAGCCTGCAGCCTTTTTTCACCGTCCAAGATCGCCATTGGTTAACATTGAGCGCCCGACGGCTCAAAAGCACCCTGCACCCAGCCGCCCGAGTGCCCCTGGAAGTGCAACCTCTACCCTAACCTACTTCCCCATTTGCCCTGGGCAAGTGACCAGGAGCCCAGCTCCCACAGCCGCGTGGCCTGCTTGCCAGCAGCCACCAACCCGAGGCCCCTGCCTGCCATAGGATAACATTGGGCCTACTCACTCTGCACCCGGCCGCCCCTGTGCCGCTGAGGGTGTAACAACTGTACTTACCTGATACTGGGGGACCCCTGAGTCTATGCCCAGAACCTTAACTCTGCCAGTCGAGTACTTACCCAAAGACCGATAACTCACTTTTCTTCCATAGGGTAACACTGACTGGCTCGCATCTGGAATTTCTTCTAAGTGTGGAGTTTTGGAACTTTAAAATATTCACCTAAAATCAACCGAGTCACGAAAACGAAAATACTCACCTGGCATTAGAAGAGGCCCCAGTGCTGGACCGGGTGCCCAACACTGGCCCTAAAAAGTAATTCCAACGTTACTTACCGCTAACTCCATTTTCTTCCATAGGGATCCATTGACTGGTTTTCTGTGAAATTTCTTCTAAGTGTCTACTTTTGAAATACTAAAATATTGTTTAAAAATCACAACAGTAACGAATTCCGAACTACTCACCTGCTATCAGGAGAGACGTCAGTACTGCCTCTTTTAGGCTAGTACCAACCATGAAAAGTAATTTTTACCGTACTTACCAGTAACTCGAAATTCCTCTCATAGGATACCATTGCCTGCTTTTGTTGAAAAAGTTTCTAAGTGTCAATTTCTGCATTTTACAAATATTCTTTAAAAATCGTGCCAATGATACAAACGTAATTACTTACCTGTTTTAGCTAGATACCCCAGTGCCGAACCCGAGAACCCAGCACTGGATTACAAAAGTAACGTAAACCTGCTTTGCTTGCAAACTGCATTTCCTTCCATAGGATAACATTGGTAATTTTACCCAGAAAAGTTTCTAAGTGTCGACTTTTGAAATACAGTAATATTCCTCAAAAATCACTACAATAACCAAAACGCTTTTTCTTACCTGTTTCCAGGAAGTGTCCCAGGACTGAATCCAGGATCCAGTCCTGTGGTTAGAAACGTAACCTACAAAGTCATTAATTGTAATTAATCACAATTTTCCATTAAGCTCAATGTTGCATTTTATTTGACCCTGTGTTGCCTCTTGCACCAACTGTGATTATTACCACCAACAAGTCTATTGCCTATTTTGTAAGGTGGCTAACCAGAACATCTCCTACTGAGAAAGTATATTTTGACCCTATTGTTGGTTCTAAAATAAAACAAGCATATATTTTTTTTATATACAAACCATTGGCCTAGAGTTCAGTTCTTGAGTGTGTGGCTTCATTTGCTGACTGAGGGTGTACAACAAATGCTTTACACTGTCCTCTGATACTGCCTTACTGCTCGACCAAGCTACCACTTTAGAGAGTAAGGTTATATCTAACTTTAGCCTCTGCCAAACCTCTGGGGACTGGGGACTCTGTGCACACTGAACCTTACTTTGGTGCAGTATATACAGAGCCACTTTCCTACACCTAGTCATCCAAGCTTCGACGTCCCAGAGTGCCTTTCCCACGGCTCCGCCGGAGAAGGACTCTAAGAAGCTGGAGCAGTTCGGCAAGCGGTTTTTCTCTTCGGCCAGCTTGGGGCTGCGGTCGGTGAACACCGCATGCCTATTGGGCCACTATTCCCACGCGGTGTGGGATACAGTTGCACAGGTGTTGCCTCAGTGTCCCGAGGAGACCCAAGCTGTGCTGTCCCAAGCTGTTGCCGAGGGTAAAGATGCGGCTAAGTTCGCCATTCGGTGTGGTTTGGACACCGCAGACTCACTAGGTTGAGCAATTTCTACGACTGTGGCGCTTCGTCGCCACGCCTGGTTCTCGCCAGATGTCCAGAGCTCACTCATGGACATGCCCTTTGATGGCACTGGCCTGTTTGGCGATAAAGCCGACAGTGCGCTGGAGCGTTTTAAGGACTCTTGGGCCACGGCCAAGTCCTTAGGTCTTTCCACGAAAAGCCCAGCCACTCCTGGTTTTCGTTTCTTTCGTGGCCACGGAAGGGGCGCTCAGGCACGTTCCTTCAGCAAGCCTGTGCAGAACCAGCCTCAGCGCGGACGCGGTTTCCGCAGGGGCTGGTCGGGGAATCAGCGTGGGGTCAGTCCACCTCCGCCCCCGCTGCTTCTACCTCCAAACCTTCCTAATCCGAGCTTTGTGGGGCACCCCACGCCAGTGGGTGGCAGGATCCACCATCATCTCCCCCGCTGGCACGCTATCACATCGGACGAGTGGGTGTTGCAGATCATCCGCAAGGGTTACTCCCTTCCCTTTCAGTCCACCCCTCCAGCCATGCCACCTCGGTACCACCGCGTGTCGGGGGAACACTTGGCGCTTCTCCAGCAGGAAGTCACGGCCCTCTTGGCCAAGGGGGCCATCGAGTGTTCCTGGGCCATAAGTAGGGAGTGGTTATTCCCACTACTTTCTGGTCCCCAAGAAGGACAAGGGGGGGCTTGCGCCCCATCTTGAACCTCCAGAACGTCAATTGCTTCCTCCGGAAGGTGAAGTTCAAGATGTTGACTCTGGTTCATGTCTTGGCTGCCCTCGACCCTGGAGACTGGATGGTGGCGTTGGACTTGCAGAACGCATATTTTCACATCCCCGTCCTGCCGGCCCACCGGCGTTACCTGCGGTTCACGGTAGGCCAGGAGCATTTTCAGTTTGCTGTGCTCCCCTTCGGCCTTACCAGTGCCCCTCGGGTGTTAACGAAAGTGATGGCGGTGGTCGCTGCTCACCTGCGCAGGTCAGGGGTGTCAGTCTTCCCCTACCTCGACGACTGGTTGTTGAAGGCGGGTTCGCCCCAGGCAGTTGTTACCCACCTTCAGACTACGGCCGACCTCCTGCATTTGCTGGGGTTCTCCATCAACGTGCCGAAGTCGCACCTGAGTCCCTCTCAGAAGCTCCCCTTCATCGGAGCGGTTCTGGATTCGACGCGGTTTCGGGTTTATCCTCCCGAGCAGCGAGTCCGGGATATTCAGGCTATGATTCTGATCTTTCTGCCTCTATCCTGGGTTTCGGTCAGGTTGACCCTCCGGCTCCTGGGCCTGATGGCCTCCTGCATCCTGCTGGTGCAACATGCCAGATGGCATATGCAGGCTCTGCAGTGGGACCTGAAGTTCCAGTGGGCACAGCATCAGGGCAACCTGTCCGATCATGTCCAGATCTCGGAGAGCACTGCACGACAATTGCAGTGGTGGCTCACGAATCGCAATTGGGTCCATGGCAGATCCCTCTCCCTTCCCCAACCGGAGCACACAGTGGTGACGGATGCGTCCCTCCTGGGATGGGGAGGCCACTTGGGAGAGGCGGAGATCTGGGGCTTCTGGTCTCTGGCGGAGTCCCGGCTCCATATCAACCTTTTGGAGCTTCGGGCGATCCAACTTGCACTGAAGGCATTCCTTCCCTCTGTCCGGGGAAGTGTAGTGCAGGTGTTCACGGACAACACCACCGCCATGTGGTATTGCAACAAACAGGGCGGGGTGGGGTCCTGGACCCTATATCAGGAGGCTCTGCGCCTCTGGACATGGCTGGAACATCAAGGCATTACCTTGGTGGTTCAACACCTGGCAGGTTCTCTGAACGCCAGGGCGGACGAACTCAGCCGCCGGTTCTTGATGGATCACGAATGGCGTCTTCACTCGGAGGTGGCACAAGGTCTCTTTCAGCAGTGGGGAGAGCCTTGGTTAGATCTATTCGCCACCGGAGAGAACGCGCAATGTCATCAGTTCTGTGCGTTGGAATTTCCAAGGCGGCACTCGCTCGGCGACGCTTTTCGTCGCGAGTGGAGCTGCGGTCTGTTGTACGCCTTTCCGCCTGTACCACTTCTGCCTAGAGTGCTGAAGAAGATTCGGCGCGACCGGGCCCAAGTCATCCTTGTGGCTCCGGATTGGGCGCGAAGATACTGGTATCCCGAGCTACTCAACATGGCGATCGATCCCCCGATCCGACTGCCTCTTCGGGAGGATCTTCTGTCGCAGCAGCAGGGGACGGTCCTCCACCCTAACCTGTCCAGCCTCCACCTCCATGCGTGGAGATTGAGCGGCGACAGTGGGCAGCTTTCCATCTTCCTCCCGAAGTCTGTGATGTCATTTTGGCAGCCAGGCGTCCCTCCACTAAGACTGTATACGCCTGCAGGTGGAACAAGTTTGTGGCATGGTGCACAGCGAAGTCTGTGGATCCCCTTTCTGCCCCTCTTTCTGAGGTCCTTCTGTTCCTACTATCCTTGGCCCAGCAGGGCTCTGCTCTGGGCACTGTCAAAGGTTATCTTTCGGCCATCTCCGCCTTTCTCCGGCTTCCAGATCAGCCTTCTCTCTTTAAGTCCCCGGTTGTTAACCGTTTCCTGAAAGGCATTACACACGTTTCCTCCCGTGCCTTTCATAATGCCTCAATGGGACTTCAATCTTGTCTTGACCTATCTGAGGTGCGCTCCCTTCGAGCCCCTTCATAACTGTCCTTTACGTCTTCTTACTCTAAAGACTGCTTTCCCGGTCGCTATCACCTCTGCCAGAAGAGTGAGTGAGCTCCAGGCTCTTTCTTCTAAACCTCCTTTCCTTTCTGTTCATCCGGACAAGGGTTTTTTTAAGGACCTGTCCTTCTTTCTTGCCAAATGTTGTCATGCCCTTCCACATCGGGCAGACCATCACTTTGCCCACTTTCTTTCCGCATCCTTCAAAAGAGGAAGAGAGGCTCCATTGTCTGGACCCAAAACGTGCGCTCTCGTTCTATCTCAAATGCACACAACAGTTCCGGGTGGATGACCAGCTCTTTGTTGGCTACGTGGGCGCCAAAAAAGGTCGGGCTGTGCACAAACGCACCATCTCTCGGTGGGTCGTTTTGTGCATCAAAGCATGTTACTCCTTGGCTAAGAAGGAGCCTCCTGTGGGGCTGCGTGCCCATTCTACCAGGGCAACAGCAGCCACTACTGCCTTGGGGCGCGGCGTTCCCTTGCAGGATATTTGTCAGGCAGCCACGTGGGCATCGCTGCACACATTTACCAAGCATTACTGCCTTGACAGTCCAGTCCAGAGAGACGTCTTCTTTGGCCTTTCTGTTCTCCGTGACTTTCTGGTGTAATCTATTCGCAGACCCACCACCGGGGTTGGTATTGCTGGGGTATCTATTCTAAGGTAAGGAATCTATCACTAAAGTGTCTCTTTCAGATGCACAAGTTACTACTTGTGTAACGATATATCTGTAAGAGACATTAGTTAGTGATAGATTCCTTACCGCCCCACCCATCCTCCCCGTTTTGCGAACTGATTCTAGGGTTAAGGTCATCCCTTTCAGGGCCCTAGTTTCATGGCACCAGTGGTCAGTTTCTTGCATGGCTCTGCGTTCCTGGCGCGGAAAGTCATGTACAGAACTGACGTCAGCGCGCATGGGTGGCGCCTAAGTAGTCTCGGTGACGTCATCTCGGCGCTTACGACTCCAGCGACGAACGCGGAGCCGCACGACGCCACCTACCGACGCGCAGGGGTACTGCTGACGAAAAAACTTTCCGGATCCAGTCTGACGCCTGGGGATATTCTAAGGTAAGGAATCTATCACCAACTAATGTCTCTTACAGATATATCGTTACACAAGTAGTAACTTGTGCTTCAAGGCATGTGTGGCTGTAGATGCACTTGCTTTGCACAAGTCCGCCATCTAGTGTTGGGCTTGGATGATTACAAGTTGTTTTTCCTCGAAGTCAGTAACCATGCGCATTGGCATAGACTCCATCCCTCTAACTCTGGTTCGAGAGAGTCATTTCGGCCTCTGTTCCGTTAGCTAGTTATCTACATTCTACGGTATTGTTTAGATCTGGTAGTTTATACTATGTCTGGAATATCTTTGACGAGTTGGGATTGAACGAACCTCCCGGCCAACGGGCCACGCCCGACTCAATCGTTTCCACTCTGTCAGCTCACTAAAAAAAATTAGCTGCTAATGGACCGCACTCCGTTCCGTTTCTGTCCGCAGTGCCACTCCAAATATCCCCAATCTGTCTGTAACCTATGCCTCTCGCCCGAGCATAAAAAAGATACTAGTGAAGCATGTAAATAGTTCCGGTCAAATAAAACTCTTCATGTGCGCCGTCTCAAGATGCAACGCAGGAACACCCGACGACACGCAAGATATCTTCAGTTTGCACGATCCAGATGAGGCATCTGCAGCCCAAGAACGACCTGTTCTCCAGTTCCAAATCTGAACAGGAACAAGACTCTAAAATGATAGAATCCTTCCAAGAATGTCAGATCGTGAGTACCTCTGCACCTGATCTGAAACACAAAAAGCCACTTTCTACCCAAAAACCTACACGGGCCGCCACTGCATAAAAGCCATGACGTGCGCCGAAAATAATCTGTTCGAGGCATGTGGGCTGTAGATCACATGCTATGCATAGATTGCCATCTAGTGTTGGGTCCGGATGTTTGCACTTTGTTTTTGTTCGAAGAAGTGTTTACAGTCACGAGGTAGGTGACTCCTCCTTTCGGTGATAGTGCGCATGGGCATCGACTCCATCCTTAGATTGTTTTTTTCTGCCATCGGGTTCGGATGTGTATTGCTGCGCTCCGGTACCGTTTTCGGACCCCTTCAACGTGCAATCCACTACCCTTGACGGTATTATCGATCGCGGTTCCCCATTTGACGCGCATCGCCTCACCTCAGAAAACCTTCGATCGGGAAACTCGTGGCAGGCCGTCGGGCCTACCCGCGCCGACCGCACTAGCAGTCGATGGAACGGACTCCCTTCAAGTTCTGTCCCGGGTGTCGTGCTAAGTTTCCATGCACCGACTTGCACGAAGTGTGCAACCTCTGCTTATCCCCGGAACACAACGAGAACGACTGAGACGCGTGTCGGTCGTTTCGATTGAAAAAGACACTTCGTGACCGTCGGGCTCGACGCCACGAGATGCAACACCACAGCGGCTCCGTACCGGACATCTTCGGCGAAGATTCCGACACTGAATATCAAGCTCAAGGAGCCGAAGAAGAACTGATCTCCGTGTACGCGGCCGACTCCGACATGGAAGAAGAGGAGCAGGTTACTCCGGGTCAGGGTACCGTGAGTAAAGATACCCCTTTGCCCCCTCAACCAAAAACGAAGGCTCCGGTCCCTCCTCTGCCCTCGGGCCAAGGTCGGCACCGAAAAAAAGACGCCCGGCCCTCGGGCCCGGCTCGGAAAAACACAAAGAGAAGCCTTCGGGCTCGGGCCGGCCCTTCTCTGGCGCCGAACCAACACCCTCGGCATGTGTTGGTCACAATACCACCGTTGACCAAGATTCAACCTTCGACGCCCAAAGGCTCGGAGCCAAAACCTTCGACGCCCAAAGGCTCGGAGCCGAAACCGGCACATAAAGAGAGACACTCCCTCTAAAGAGCCTCGGTCCGATGACCCGCCTTCGGATCCGAAACAGAAAAAACTGGTGATTCACCCTGAAACAGAACATATTCATGCCACTCTTCAAAAAACGGAAAATTGACCTATCAGAGGACTACCACATTCCTCTCAAAAGAAAGTGTGGGTACCTAACCCTTCTCCCCCTTGTATTCCACCTCCATCTCCCATTGATCCCAACTTGCTCATCACACCATCAAATACACCACCACTTTCACCTGACCCACAGGATGAAGGGGATGGGGATGAAGATCAGGATAGGCCACAGGACACTGCCTTTGGAGGATTACCATACAGATCCAAACACACTGACCCTGATTTGTATCCCTCCAGACCCTCCCCACCTGACGACAACATTGGATATATTGAGCTCCTTAACAGGGCTGCTCAATATCATGGGGTGGAGCTCCATAAGGAGCCTTTAGAAGAGGATTTATTTGAAACACTTACTTCTTCCCAAAGAGCTACTCATACCTTACCTATGCTCAAAGGCATGTTAAAATACACGGATAAGGGCGCAAGGATCATCATACCTAGGGTGGACACAAAATATAAACCCGCTCCCACCGACCCGGTTTACATTAGAGGTCAGCTGCCATTAGACTCTCTTGTAGTCTCCAACGCTCGCAAGAGAGTTAATTCACAAACCACAGGCGAGGCTCCTCCTCCTGATAAGGAGTCTAAACTTATTGATGCCTCGGGCAAAAGAGTGGCTTCACAGGCAACAAATCACTGGCGCATTGCCAACGCTCAAGCTCTGTTGGCTTGTTATGATAGGGCTCATTACGATGATTTGGAGAAACTCATGCAGCATTTACCTGATGAATACAAATCTAAGGCTAATGACCTTATTCAGGAAGGTAAACTTATCTCTAATACATCCATTAGGTGTGCCCTAGACGCAGCTGACACAGCAGCTCGTGCAGTCAACACCAGTGTACTCTTACGCAGGCATGCTTGGCTGAGGATATCAGGATTCAAGCCAGAGGTGCAAACCTCCATACTTAACCAGCCATTCGACAAGGAACATCTTTTTGGCCCAGCTGTTGATACCGCACTGGAAAAGATGAAAAAGGACACGGAGGTCGCAAAGTCCATGGGGGCTTTGCAGTCACCTACCAATAGGGGTTCCTTTCGCCGCTCCTTTTATAGGGGTGGTTCAAAAACTGTGTCCACAGAAAATCCCTCCTCTTACAAGGGCAACAACCAATCCCCCTCTTCAAGAGGTTATTTCAGAGGAGGTTTTAGAGGAAACCATGGAAAGGGAAGAATTATTATTAAACATTTGTATAGCGCATAGCTACCCTCAGGCATCCCAGCGCTAGCGACCGAGCAGACAACCATTAGAATTATGGTGCTATTTGTTGGAATAGCCAGGTTTTTAAAAGTTTACGGAATTGTAGACTGTGGGCTTCAGAGCGGAGGTGTAAAGGTAAAGTGTTCCAGAGCTTTGCCACGTTATAGGCAAAGGATCTTCCTCCACTTCTTGTCCTCCTAATTTTGGGGACAACTGCAAGATTGAGATTGAGAGAACGAAGATCTTTCCTGGGATGATAGGGGGTAATGAGAGATTTATTGATATCCGGGCCCGTTCCCCATACAGTCTTATGGGCAATGCACAGGGCCTTAAATTTTATTCTTTCAAGGATTGGTAGCCAGTGAAGGGCTTTTAAAGCTGGCTTTGCTGATTGGGTTTTTGGGATTCCAAGCAGCATCCTGGCAGCACAGTTCTGAGCAACTTGGAGTTTCCTTAGTGTTGCCTTGGGAGCCCCCAAATAGAGGGAGTTGCCATAATCCAGGCGTGATAAAACCAAGGCTTGGATCAAGATTCTGTTAGCGGCCATTGAAAGCAACGGGAGGACTTTTCGGAGTGATGCAAGTATACCAAAACAGGCCCCTGTCACCTTCACTGCTTGGTGGTCAAACTTAAGAGTCGTCTAGCCAGACACCCAGACTCTTTATCCTGGTTTTAGGGGTTGGGGGGGGGGGAGGGGGGGGACCAAGGCACCTTGGCCAAGTCTGACCAATGTCAGGAGCATAAGTTCGGTTTTACCTCCGTTGAGTCTGAGACAGGAGTGCTCCATCCAAGAGGCAATTTTCTCTAAACCTATTTCAAAGTCCGAGTGGAAGTTGCGGGCCCCATTAAGAGTTATGACCAGCTGTGTGTCATCCGCATAGGTCACAATCTTAATGCTGTGTGGTAAGATGTCGGCCAATGGCAGCATATACACAAAGAGTGTAGGGCTCAGTGAGGAACCCTGCGGGACTCCACAGCTGAGTTCCAATTTCTCTGAAGTGGCGTCCCCTGAGAACTTGAAAGGTTCTTTCCTCGAGGTAGGATTGAACCCAGGAGATCGCCTCATCTTGGATCCCCAGCCTCCTCAGTCTCCACTAAAATGGAGAAGTTAACTGTGTCGAAGGCCGAAATTAGATCAAGGAGGATGATGGCAACTGCTCCTCCTTGATCCAGGATCTGCTTGGAGTCCTCGACCACAGCAAGAAGGGCGGTCTCGGTTCCGTGATTGGGACGGAACCCCGTCTTAGTGGCATGCAGAAGGTCGGGGGTTTCCCAAAAATTAGAGGACGGAGTTCACGTATTTTTCCAATTTTTTTTTTTTACAGTTGCTGGCAACAGCGAAATTGGGCGATAGTTGCCCAAATCTGCTGGGTCCAGGTTAGGTTTTTTCAGTAGGGCCTTGCCCATTGCATGCTTCCATGGACCTGGAACAGATCCTGTAGACAAGGAGAGATTTATCATTTCCAAGATACTAGGAAGAATCACATTTCCAGCTTTATGTAAAATATATGGAGGGGCTGGCTCTAAAGGGGAGCCTGATTTTATTTGTGAAAATATTTGTCAGCTTTTCCAGATTCATAGCTGGGAATTCTTTAAGCACGAACTCTGGATGGCTTCAAAGCACTTCGGTATCTGCCAGATCACTCGGGCAAGGGGGATGGGGGAATGTGGTATAGAGCTTTTTAATTTTCCCCTGAAAGAAATCTGCAAGTGCATTGCACCGTTCTGAGGAAGCCTCCAGGGCTAGATCATTTTTTGGGAGCTCAAGAAGATCCTTTGCCACCCGAAAAAATTTCCCTAGGAGTATTGGTGGCAGAGGTAAAGATGCCTTCATAGTAGGCAGCTTGCACTACTTTTATTTCTTTTTGATCATTTTTTATAGCTTCTCTATTTTCGTTTACCTAGGTCCTGATAGTCTTTCCTCCATTCCCTCTCGAGTTTTTTTACATGTCTGCTTAAGTCTTCGTAGTTCGGGGGAATACCATGGAGTCTTTTTGTCTCTAATTTTGTGATTGGGTTTAATTGGTGCAACCGTGTCGAGTGAAGACTCGATCCAGCTAGTAAAATTTGCAGAGGCTTCGGTAAGATTTGAATTAGGTACGGGTTTAAGGTTAAGTGGCATGATACAGGAGTCTACCGGAAGTTTAGCCCAATGGCGTGCTTTCCTCTCGCTGGCTATGATGCAAGGGACATGCAAAGAAGATGCTATGTGGAACGGGATCAAGAAATGGTCAGACCAAGGGATACATCTAGGCTTGCTCACCAGCATTCCAGGATGATTGCTGAAAATGGGATCTAAGGTATGGCCTTTCGTATGTGTGGGACCTGACACTTTTTGGGAAAGTTGGATCGCCAGAAGATCCTGCGTAAGCTCAATTGAATCCACCTTATTGGGTTCGTCAAAATGAATGTTGAAGTCTCCTAACAAAGTGGTGTAGGGGGATGTGGCCACTAATGTAGCAGCGACCTCCGTGAGGGATTTAATAAAGCGACCGCGTCCTCCTGGGCTACGATAAATAAGAACTCCACCAAAAGAGTGGGTTGCAGAGAGTGCCATATTGAATGAGAGACTTTCACAGTCAAGGATATTAGGTTCAACCTTACATTTAATCGTGTTTTTATGGATTATGGCAATGCCTGCTCCTTTCCTTATATCGCAGTCATTTCGTTTAATGGTAAAGCCTGGGGGCAGAGTTTGTACCAGGTCAGGTTCAGATGCACTATGTAACCAGGTTTCCGTAAGGAATAGTGCCTCTGGGTCAGAAGAGGTAACTCCACACGCACTTCCCCCGCAAACAAACAGTGACTTACTTCCGCTATCCCCCGATCACTCCACCCCTGTTGGGGGACGTCTCTCCCAATTCCTACCTGTCTGGAGTTCAATCACCTCAGACAAGTGGGTACTACAAATTATCCAATATGGTTACTGCCTGGAGCTTACAAACACTCCACCAAATATTCTTCCAAGATCACATGCAATGTCACCAGAGCATCCCACCCTCCTAAAACAAGAGGATCTGATAGAGACTACTAGCCGCAGATTCCTTAACGTAGAATTATCCCCAGGCGTGAGACTGGATCCGGAATTTTTTTGCCACAGCATCCCTGCGCGCCGGGGGGGCGTGGCACCACACGACTCCGCCCTGACGCTGTCCGCGGACGTGACGTCAGCGAGGTCACATGTCCCACCCCTGCGCGCTGACGTCAGTTTCCTTTTCCGCGTGCAACGCGGCTCCGGAGTGAGTTCCCTTGGGCTGTTTTCAGGCCTCTTTTAACGCCTTTGCGTTGGGAACAGTATGCAATGCCTTCGGGTTTCAAGACGTGTGCTTCTTGTACGCGTCAGATGTCGGCGACGGACCCTCACCCTATTTGTATGTGATGTTTGGGCGAGCACCATGATTCTACGGACTGCGACGCTTGTCAGCATCTCAAGCCGAAGTCCCGGCGGGAGCGCCGGATGAAGTTGCTTTCGGCCCGCTTGTCCAGATCGGTCTCGTCACCGCGTCCGTCCCCTGCCTCAGAAGGGTCCAGAAGCCGCCGATTCCGGTTGCGGCATCGTCCTTCACCGAGGCCCCACGGGCGTCGCTCGCCCGCCGGTAAGTCTTGCAGTTTGTCACCGAGGCCCTGTCCTCGTTCTGCTGAGGGCACGGGTTCCTCTCGGGACGTGCGACTTCGCCCGTCGCCACCCTATCGGCCGTTTCCTAGCGTTGGGGCGACAAGGGCCCAAATGAAGGCCTGCGCTACGGCTCTGCGGGCTTCTTTGGGCCCCCCTCCTCTTCCTGAGACGTCCGCGGATCCCTCGCCATGCGCGGGGCCTTCCGCAGACTCGCCGGCGGATTCGGCGCCGACGTGTTCGGCTTCAGGTTTTGGAGGTGTGGTGTCGAGGTGCGGCCCTACGGAGTTCCCCTCTTCGGCCCACGGCGTCCCTGCCTCGCCGCAAAACCCCGCGGGGTTCCCTGTGGTATCGCATTAGGTCGCCGGGACTCACGGCTCGTCCCAGAGTCCCCCTCGGTCCTCTGGGCAGGCGGCTTTCGTACCGGAGGCCGAGCTGGCGCCTTTCCGGCGCCGACGGCTTTCCTCCCCGGCCCTGGCGGCGCCACGGGTGGAGGCCGGGACCCGGGGCGCCTCCCCGAGTCCCTCTCGGACCTCTGCGCAGGCGGCTGCCTCGTCGGTCGAGCCGGCGCCTTTTCGGCGCCGTTCATTGGCCGCTTCGGCTACGATCCTGCCCCTTTCTCCTAGGATGCATGTGGTGGTGGTCGACTCGGCACCCCTGGTGGACACTTCGGCGCCGTTCGAGGACACACCGGTGCCCATGGCGGACTCTCCGGCGTCGGAGCGTCGACTCTTCCTCTCCGGAGGGTTGTCATCTCCTTGTCTCCTCTTCACCAGAGACTGGACGCCACATCGTTGCCTTTTCCCCGGCGGCTTCCGGGGCGGGTTCTATGCCGTCTCCGCCTCCACAGTCCCCGGACCCACTCTTCCGCACCTTGCAGTTGGTTGCCCCGCGGGCTTCTCCGCCTTCTCCGGAGACCCCTCAGGCACCTCACTCGTCCGTGGGTCGTCCATCCTACAGGGGCTGGCCGTTTCTTCCTCCGGCAGGGCACGGGGACGGGCGGCTTAGTTTGCAGCCTTCGCCCACGGAAGAGTTGCTCTCTCCCCCACGTCGCCCTACAGAGGAGAGTGTAGCCTTTGTCCGGGCCATCTCCACGGCCACTGGCATTTTGCAAATGGGCAACCCGGTTGCTCCACTCCCAACGGATCACTTGTTGGAGGTTCTCCACCAGGGCTCTGGTGGAGGGGATCCGCTTCTTCCGTTTGAAGCTTCGCTCCACAACTCTCTTCTGGGGGCGTCCTGCTACGGGGGATACAGTGCCTCAGCCGCTCCTCCACCGCCACCGTCCTGCCCCGCATGATCCAGTCTGCCTTTTTTCCCACCCATCTGCCCAGGGCCCTGTCCTGCAGACTGCTTTCCCTTCCTTGCCTTTGGTGTTGCTCACTCAGTCACGGGAGGCCCGGTGGTTGGACTCCTGGGGGCGTAACATTTTCGCTTCCACTAGTGCTGCTCTGTGCGTGCTCAACACACTTTGTGTGTTGTCCAGGGCGACCTATGGGATTCCGCAGAGTCCCTTCTGTCTCGCGCCTCCCACGAAGGTGTCCGCGCTGATCTGCGGCACCATGTGCTGGATGGTCGGGAGTTAGCTGCTTTTCTTCTCCGTTCGGCCTTGGATGTCTCTGATTCTCTTGCCCGCGCTATGGCAAGTTCTGTGGCCCTCCGCCGCCATGCTTGGTTGCGGGATAGCGTCTTTCCCGAGAATATTCGGGAGCGTCTTGTTGACCTGCCCTTTGATGGGATTCTTTTATTTAACACCCACGCGGACTCCGCTATTCAGCGACTCCTTGCGGGGCTCCGTCCTCCTCCCTCTCCGTAACCTTCGGCTTGTCGGTCCTCAGGTGTCTTATGGGAGGCGTTTATCCCACCTTTCTCTTTGGGCCTAGTGTTTTGGTTGGCCCCGCTGTGTGTGGCTGGGAATGCCTTCCGGGTCCTTCAGTTGACCCCTCTGTACT
This sequence comes from Calotriton arnoldi, assembly GCA_963921515.1. Classification (NCBI taxonomy): domain Eukaryota; kingdom Metazoa; phylum Chordata; class Amphibia; order Caudata; family Salamandridae; genus Calotriton; species Calotriton arnoldi. Next base: position 847,530 of record CAWUFW010007256.1, read on the forward strand.
TTTGGCTGCTGTAAGAAACTGGCTCTATATATACACTGCACCAAAGTGAGGTACAGTGTGTATAGAGTCCAAGGGTCTCCAGAGGTTTGGCAGAGGCTAAAGTTAGATAGAACCTTACTCTCTAAAGTGGTAGCTTGGTCGAGCAGTAAGGCAGTATCAGAGGACGGTGTTAAGCATTTGATGTACACACTCAGTCAGCAAATGAATTCACACACTCAAGAACTGAATTCTAGGCCAATTGTTTTTGTATAAAAAAATATACTGTTTTATTTTAGAACCAAGCAAGCCTGATACAGGTAAGCATTCAATTCTTTTCAGTAATAAGTTACTTGTTGTACACAGCTTTAAAATGCAATAAAGATTGTACTTGATTTGATTTACAGGGGATGCAGTAGGTTGCAATACTTAGTAAATGCAGTACATTGAAATGAATGGTTTTTTAAGGTAAATGCAGGTAAAATTACTTTTGCGTTACTTTTGTAATCCAGTGCTGGACTCCTAGATTCAGCACTGGGACATTTACTTAAAACAGGTAAGTAATTACGTTTTTTTGTAGTTTGTATGATTTTTAGAGAATATTTTCAGATTTCAAAAGTCCACACTTAGAAACTTTTTGGACCCGTACATTGAAATACATAGGCTTTTCCTGTAAATTGCAGGTAAGTTACTTTCGCGTTACTTTTGTAATCCAGTGCTGGACTCGTAGATTCAGCACTGGGACATCTACTTAAAACAGGTAAATAATTTCGTTTTTGTAGTTTGTACGATTTTTAAAGAATATTTTCAATTTTCAAAATTCGACACTTAGAAACGTTTTCGAACAGTACATTGAAATGCATTGACTTTTCCTGTAAAGTGCAGGTAAGTTACTTTCGCATTACTTTTCTAACCTCAGGGCTGGATCCTAGATCCAGCACTGGGACATTTCCTGCAAACAGGTGAGTAAAGTCGTTCTGGTTATTCATACAATTTTTAAGCAATATTTTTAGTTTCCAAAATTCCACACTTAGTCGTTTTTTCAGGAAAAAGGAGTCAATGTTATCCTATGGAAGGAAATTCAATTCGCAGGTAAGTTACTTTAACGTTACTTTTCTTACTCCGTGCTGGATGCCTAGATTCAGCACTGGGACATTTCCTGAAAACAGTTAAGAAAATGCGTTTTGGTTATTTGTGTGATTTTTAAGGAATATTCTTAGTTTTCAAAAGTCGACACTTAGAAACTTTTTGGGAGAAAAAGTGTCAATGTTATTCTATGAGGAAAAACAGGTTATCGGTTTCGAGGTAAGTAATCGGTCTTTTGAGTTAGGGTTCTGGGGTTAGACTCGGGGGTCTCCCAGGGTCAGTGATGCACTGTTGTTCCACCCTCAGCGGCACTAGGGCGGCCGGATGCAGGGTGCTGTTTTGAGGTCGGGTGCCCTGTTGATTTCAATGGAGATTCTCCGGGGAAAAAAACACTGCAGGCTCGGGGACGAGGATCTTCCAGGAGCTACCACCACTTCGAGGGCTAAGTTGGGATGTAGAGGGTTGGTTGGGCACTGTTGGTTTGGGCACACAAGGCCGTGGGGCGTCGGGTGCAGGGGTGCCTTGGGACGTCGGATTTTCTTACCCGCTCTGGTCGTGGTAGGGGGGGGTCCTCTGGATTGAGGCTGCAGGCGTCGTCAGGAGGCTTGAGGCAGGTCAGGGGTTGCCGGATCTCGGGTCAGGATCGCCAGGGAGACCTCCTCTGGGTATTTGCCCACTTGAGCTCGGGCCGGATTCGGCGGGTGCAGAGTGCGGGATTCGCGGTTCCTGGCTGGCACCAGAAGCTGCAGTTCAAACACGTCCGGTGTTCACGGGAGAAACAGCTTGGAAAGTGAAGGCAGGCAGTTCCTCCGGGGTTTTTGAGGTTGCTGGCCGCTGGACACGCCGGGGTTTTGCAGGAGCAGGTTCGAGGGGAGACGGGCCTGTAGGGCTGGGGCCAAGTCAGTGGGCATCGTCCTCTTGTTAGCTCTGCACGGCTTCTCGTCCTTCTTCCTTTTCTTGTTGTTGCTGGATCTGCCTTCCTGTTTCAGGGCTGCCCCCTATATACTGTATTTAGGGGGCGTTTTAGGGGTCTTGAGGTCAGTAGCCAATGGGCTACTGACCTTAGGGTGACTACACCCTTGGTGTGCTCACCCCACGTGGGGGAGTGAGCACAATCCCTAGTCCTGATTGGGGAGTGCCTGCCATCTGCAAGATGGCGAGCACTGGAGAGTGGGCTTCACCTCGCCTCCCCCACCTGAGGGGTGGAGTTGGCAGAGGTGGGCACACCTCCTGGGCTGGCTAGTTTTTCCCGCCTGTCTTCCCGCCGAAAGGGAGGGGAGACAGGAAGGGGGCCTGCTCCTGATAGCAGGAGAGGCTGGGGGGTCGCATTACAAAGGCTGCCAGGCCTTTGAAGCTCCCCTGCCACAGATGGCTCTTCCTGGCCTGGGGGAGGTGTGTACACCTCCGCCCAGGAAAAGTAGGCTCCCACCCTAGGGGTCCAGAAACATGTCTTGTGGTGGCAGGCTTGTGTGTACCAGTCAGGGAACCCACCAGAGGCTGGTCGTTTTTCAGGGGGCATCTCAAGGATGCCCTCTGTGTGCATTTTTCATTAAATTCCACACTGGCATCAGTGTGGGTTTAATGTGCTGAGAAGTTTAATACCAAACTTCTCAGTTTTCAGTGCAGCCATTATGGTGCTGTGGAGTTCGTAATGACAAGCTCCCAGAACCATATACTCTTAATGGCAGCACTGCACTTACAATGTCGAAGAATGGACCTAGACACTGTAGGGGTACAGGGCTCATGCACCTGTACCCTCACCACTGGTATAGTGCACCCAGCTAGAGGGGTGACTGACCTATGACAGGGCAGTGGGTTGTAGGCATGGCACACACAGGTGTGCCATGTCGACTCGTCACTTTGTTCTGCACCAAAACACGCAGCCTGCAAAGTGTGTGTGTGTGTGTGTGTGTGTGTGTATATATATATATGTGTGTGTATATATATATATATGTGTGTGTATATGATATATATATATATATATATATATATATATATATATATATATATATATATATATATATATATATACAGCACCTCTAAGGGTGGCACAATAAGTGCTGCAGCCCTTGGAGGTCTTCCCTGGTCACAGTGCCCTGGGTACCTGTGGTACCATTTACCAGGGGCTGACCTGTGGCCAGAGATGCCAATTGGGTACAGTTTTGGGGAAAGAACACAGGCCCTGGGAACCTGATTGGCAGGGACCCAGGGCACATCTTCAAAGTGCATGAGTGGTCTGGCAAAAAGTGGGGGGGTTACTGCAACAGAAACCCACTTCCTTACAGCTGCGGGTACAGCCCTTTAGCTTTTGTGGTGTGTGTTTTTGGGCTGTTAGTGAAGCAGTATGGGTCCTCAGGTTGGACCATCTGTGTATTCCCTTTTGGCTGATTGGTAAGCCGTCTGTTGTGATACCCACAGGTCTTTCTGTTCTTGACCTCTGCTGCGGGTTTTTCCCTAAGAGGTGTTCCCCTGTTTTGTTTTGGGCGTGTCATACCCTAGGTGGGGTACTTGTTGGCTATTGTATAGCCCTGTCCTAAGCTGGGCGGGTGTGTACCTTCTCGGGTTCCTCGCGTTTCCTGGCGTCACTGTATTCCGCTTGGTGCGGTCTTTTTTCTTCAGCCTTAGCGCGGCTTCCGCTGCTCCAGGTTCCGTCCTGCTCAGTATCCGCTGGTGTTTCGATCCTTCTACAGGGCTTGCCTGTCGTACGTTTTGCCCTTTGTTCCTGCGGGATATCTGCCTCTGTGCGTTTTGCCTTCCCTCCTCAGCCTCTGGATCGCCAGACCGACTTTTGTCATGCCGTCTACGGCGTCGTGTCTTGGTGTTTCCGCCTTATTATCCGACGTTCGGCCTGGTCCTCTACCTTGTGTTCCAGGGGGGCCAGGATATTCCTGGTGTTCTCCTGTGTTCTGGTTGACGGCTTTAGGTCTGTGCTACATATTTCTCGCTTCTCCTTTTTCTTTTGGCCGGTCCCACTTCTCTTCGTGGGCCGGGTTGTGCCACTGGGACGGTCTCTCTTGGGGCTTGTGCTGGGATTCCCTTGCCTCGGTCCTGGTCTTGCGCTCGGCTTGTTCTGGGCACACTACTTCATAGTATGTACCAGCTGCCTGCTGCGCACGCATGTACGTTATGGTCCACGGCGTGTACCCATGTGCTCCTGTCCGTCTCTCTGCTGGGGCTTTGCGCGACTGTCTTCCTTCTCACGTCTGCGCTTCTCAGCTGTGGGGCCGTTCCTGCTCCTGAGGCGGGCTCTGCCTCCGTTTCCACCTCTTTTACTTGGATTTTGAGGGTGGTTCTCTTCTTTTGGTACTCTCTCGGTGCCGTCTGTCCCTCCGGGTTCTCTGGCGGACACCCTTGGCCCCTCGGGTAGGCTTGTGGTATCCTGGCCTTCCCTTCTCCTTGTTCTTCTTTACTTCTGCTTGGTGGGGGCTGGGCCGTCCTTCCTGTCCCCATGACACATCCCCTGTTGGGGCCCTGTGTTCTTCCAAGCTGGTGCGATTCTCTCGCAGACCCTCCTCCCCTCTGGGTATGGCTAGGGTATCTATTCTATGTTAAGGAATCTGCGGCTAGTAGTCTCTATCAAATGTACAAGTTACTTACCTTCGGTAACGATGTATCTGGTAGAGACGATTCTAGCCGCAGATTCCTTCACGGCCCGCCCTTCCTCCCCGTTCTGCAAGGACCTTCAGTTTGGTCTTCTGCACTCGCCTCCCTCCGGGTGGCTTGTCTTCTGCGAGTCTCCTCTTTCACTTCCTCCCTGGCGGGATGCTTTGTTCTGTTTCTTTGTTCCACCCCTTCCTTTCTGGTACGGACGGTGGGTTTACGTGTACTTCTGCATCCCTCCACCCTGGTTATTCCAGTGTGGGGCCTAGTCATGCTCCTCTCCCTTTCTCATTGCTTGAGGTTTCTGACTCCTCTGCAGTCCTCTGGGTTGGGGTCTCTTGGCTGTGCCTCAGCCCTTAGCTTTCAGGGGATACGACACTCCTTGATGGTGTTGTCTTGGGGTCATTTATCGTTACTCATCGGTTCCGGCTTGTTGCCCTTCACTGTTATAGATTGTGCTTGCAGACTTTCTGTCGTCTGTTATGGCATTTTTCACTTGTTTTTCTGCCTCCAGGGTGGATATCGCTTTCGCTTTGCAGGGTTGCTTCTCAGAAGCGGTGCCCTGCTCTTTCCCTTCCATGACTTTCAGTAACAGTGCCTGGCACTGTCCCTCATGGTGCTGTCCTTCACCATTCGCTTCTTCCCTTTCTGTTTCACTGCTTTTCGCACACTGTTCCCATCGCACACTGTTCCAATACTTTCCAAGTTTTGTTTGTGATGGCTCCGCCTTGTGGCGCGGAAAAGTTCTCTGAGGAAAACTGACGTCAGCGCGCCGGGGTGGGACTTATGTGACCTCGCTGACGTGACGTCCGCAGACAGCGTCAAGGCGGAGTCGTGTGGTGCCACCCACACCACACCTCCCCCCCCCGCCCGGCGCGCTGGGATGCTGTGGCAAAATTTTTCCGGATCCAGTCTCACGCCTAGGGATAATTCTACGTTAAGGAATCTGCGGCTAGAATCGTCTCTACCAGATACATCGTTACCGAAGGTAAGTAACTTGTACTTCTCTCTCTGAAAAACACTCTATTGAGCCAGTCCCATTACAATACCAGGGGAACGGAGTATACTCCCTGTATTTTTTATTCCCAAAAAGGACGGCTCTCAGGCTTATACTAGACCTCAGAGAACTAAATCTGTACATTCAATCTGAAAGAAACACATAGTGATGGATTCCTTACCTTAGAATATCCCCAGGCGTCAGTCTGGATCCGGAAAGTTTTCGTCAGCAGTACCCCTGCGCGTCGGAAGGTGGCGTCGTGCGGTTCCGTGTCAGTCGTAGGCGTCGTGATCGCCGGGATGACGTCAGTTTTTTCTTTTTCTGCGCCAGCAAGCGCAGATCCGGAGAGAGCTGTACCCCCAGTCTTTTTTGACTGAGTTTTTTTTAGATATTTGTCTCACCTTTTTGAGTTGATCGACTCCTGGTGCAGTTAGGGATGCCCGGGTTTAAGTCTTGCGAGGACTGTCATCGGATGATGTCGGTGACGGACCCGCACCGCGTGTCTCTTCTGCCTGGGGCGCGACCACAACCCCAAGTCGTGCCCCGACTGCCGGTCCATGGCACCGAAGTCTTTGCGGGAGCGGTCCCGAAAGCTGCTTGAAGCCCGGCAGTCGGCTTCGTGCCGTGAAAGGTCCTGGTCCAGAGGGAGGTCGAGGGACCGGTCGCGGAGCCACCACCATCGGAAATAGTCTGAATCGAAGTCTTTGCACTCGGGGTCAGGTAAGGCGAAGCCCCAAAAGAAGTCGAAGAAACGTCATCGTTCCCCGACTTCCCCTCGCGCGACTTGGCTGAGGGTGCGGGTGGTGCCACCCCCGTTGCTCCGGCGGAGCCTACGCAGTCGCCGGTGACCTACCCTCCCTGCCCGGGTTCATTGGCGACTCCGGCCCAGGTGCAGGAATTCCTGTCCGCTATGGCTCGCCTATTTGGGCCTTCGGGCCGCGCTGGCCCGACTGGAAGTCCTCGCCCTTTGCGCTGGCGGCCCCGGCCTCTGCACCGCAGGACTCCCGTGGATCCCGGTTGACCTCGTGACAACTCCACCGGCACCACGTTTCGCATCGCCCGGCACGCCGGACGACGTCGGCCCCGGTTTCAGGCCGGAAGTGGAGACTGTGCCGGAACGGTGTCGACCGACGCCAATTCCGACGTTGTTTGGGAATCTGTTTCCCTATCTCCATCCTCCTCCTTTTAGGCCTGTACAACAGCATGAGGACGAAGGGGAGGACTGGGAGGGGTCTGAGGATCCTCTCGCTGCTCAATGCAAGAGTGACCCGGACTGGGCAGAGGAGTTGGGGATGCCAGTGGTCTGGACACACCTCCAGACCTTGGCATGCTGTCTCCTCCTACCGTGGGTACGGAGGAGGGTGCTTCTTTTTCTGTGGTGTTGCGTAGGGCAGCTGGGGCTCTCCACCTCGAGCTGCCTACTGTGGCTGTCAGGACTAACCTCCTGACGGAAGTGCTTCAGCCAGCAGTTACCTCTGCGGAACCACTGCTGCCCATTAATGACGCACTTTCGGACGTTCTTTTGGGCTCTTGGTCTAGGCCCAACACAGGGGATCCTGTGGACAGGAACGTGGCCCGACGCCATCGCCCGGCCGCGGGCGACCCCATCTTCCTCTCCCAACACCCCACCCCTGAGAGCTTGGTTGTCCAAGCGTCCCCTTCCCCAAGCGCATTCCCTGCCGCTCCCCCGGACAGGGAATCCAAGAGGCTGGAACAATTTGGGAAGGTTTTTTCTTCCGCCAGTCTAGGGCTGCGGTCGGTGAACACTGCATGCCTCTTGGGCCGTTATTCTCACTCTCTGTGGGATACGGTGGCGCAGGTGCTGCCTCAGTGTCCGGAGGAGGCTCGCACACTTCTCTCCCAGGCTATTGCTGAGGGGAGAGAAGCAGCCAAGTTCACAATCCGTTGTGGCCTTCACATCGCCGACTCGCTGGGCAGGGCGATTTCCACGACAGTGGCGCTCCGCCGCCACGCCTGGCTGAGAACAACTGGCTTCTCGGGGGGGATGTCCAAAACACTTTGATGGACATGCCCTCTGATGGCATTCGCCTATTTGGCAACAAGGCAGACAGTGCTTTGGAGAGAATCTGAAAGAGACACGTTAGTGACAGATTCCTTACCTTAGAATATCCCCAGGCGTCAGGCTGGATCCGGAAAGTTTTTGCGTAGCAGTACCCTTGCGCGTCGGAAGGCGGCGTTGTGCGGCTCCTCGTCGGCGTCGTGATCGCCGGGATGACGTCGCGGGCAGTACTTAGACGCCGCCCCTGCGCGCTGACGTCAGTTCTTCTTTTTTCCGCGCCAGTAAGCGCAGATCCGGGAAGAGCAGTGCCCTAGTCAATTTTTGACGACATTTTTGGTGATTTTTCACTTTCTTTTCGAGTCATCTCGACTCCTAGGTGTCGGTAGGGATGCCCGGCTTCAAGCCATGCGACGTCTGTGGTCGAATGATGTCGATCACAGACCCGCACTTAGTGTCTCTACTGTCTCGGCCGAGACCACGACACGAAGTCGTGCCCTGACTGCCGGGCCTTACACCCGAAGGCTTTGCGAGAGCGGTCTCGAAAGCTCCTCGAGGTTCGGCAGTCGGCTCCGCGCCGCACCAAGCCCCGGTCCCGTGAGAGGTCGAGGGTCCGGTCGCGGAGTCCCCGCCGGTCGTCTGAGTCCAAGTCTTCGCACTCCTCAGGTAAGTCGAAGCACAAAAAGTCTAAGAAGCATCATCGCTCTAAGACTACGCCTCGCCGGTCTCGCGACTCGGCTGAGGCCCCTGTCGGCACCGCCCCCGCGGCCCCGGACGTGCCTGTGGAGCCGCCCCCGCATTACCCGTCCTTTCCAGGTTCGGGGGCGACTCCGGCCCAAATACAGGAATTCCTGTCGGCCATGGCCCGCCTCTTCGGGCCTCAAGGTCCCTCCGGTGCGCCTTCGGGCCCCGCGGGCCCTGATGGGGTTGCTCCGGCGTCGCCCGTCCCGCCAGCCTTGATCCCGGCTCCGGCCCCGATCCCGGCTCCGGTGGTACCGCAACCCCGATCGACGCCGGTTGACCTAACCACGCCTCCGCCGATGTCCCCGGTGCCGTTCCTGACGCCGCCCGGGGCTCCGGGCGGCGTCGTTCCCCGGTTCTCTCCGGTTCCGGACATGGAGCCGGACCGACGTCGCTCTACGCCGGCCCCGATGAGACCTTGGGTCCCAGATGTCCCTCCTCCTCCATATTTTGAGCCAGAGGAGGACCAGGAGAGCTGGGAGGGGTCGGAAGACCCTCTCTCACAGCAGTGTGAGTATGATCAGGACTGGGCAGAGGAACTTGGGGATGCCAGTGGTCTGGACACTTCTCCTGACTCTGGCATGCTGTCTCCTCCTTCCGTGGCTACGGAGGAGGGAGCAAATTTCGCAACAGTGTTGTGTAGAGCAGCTGGAGCCTTGCACCTCCAATTGCCTACTGTGGCTGTCAGGACTAACCTCCTGACGGAAGTGCTTCAGCCGGCAGCTACCTCCTCGGAGCCATTGCTGCCGTTTAATGATGCACTGTCTGACGTTCTTTTGGGCACCTGGTCCAAGCCCACCACAGGGGCTCATGTGGATAGGAACGTGGCCCGACGCCATCGCCCTGCTCCGGGCGACCCCTTGTTTCTCTCCCAACATCCCACCCCCGAGAGCTTGGTTGTCCAAGCCTCTGCCTCCCAAACCGCCTTCCCTACCGCCCCTCCGGATAGGGAATCCAAACGCCTGGACCAATTTGGGAAGAAGGCCTTTTCTTCCTCCAGTGCTGGCTTGCGGTCCGTCAACACCGCTTGCCTTTTGGGCCGATATTCCCACTCTCTGTGGGATTCGGTGGTGGCCATTTTGCCCCAGTGTTCTGAGGAGGTCCAGACACTGCTTACCCGCACCATTGCGGAAGGTAGGGATGCGGCAAAGTACACCATACGTTGTGGCCTTGATACCGCCGACTCGCTGGGCAGATCGCTTGCAACGACGGTGGCGCTGCGTTGCCACGCCTGGCGGTGATGTCCAGAATACACTCATGGACATGCCCTTTGATGGAGTCGGTCTTTTTGGTTCCAAAGCAGACCATGCGCTGGAGCGCTTTAAGGACTCACGGGCTACTGCCAAGTCCCTGGGCCTTTCTGTTGTGCGCCCTCCGCTAACCTCTGCTTTTCGCCCCTTTCGTGGCCACGGAAGGGGCGCCCAGTCACGTCCGCTGCCCAGCCACCGGCCCGCGCAGCAAGCGTCTTCGCGTGGCCGAGGACGTGTCCCCCGCCGTGGCAGGTCGGGCAACCAGCGTGCGTGTCAGGCCACTCACTCCGCCGCGTCCGCGGCCTCTAAGCCCTCCTAGTCCTTCCTTTCAGGTGCACAGCACGCCAGTAGGGGGCAGGGTCCGCCATCACCTTCACCACTGGCGTGCCATCACCTCGGACAGGTGGGTCTTGGGCATTGTCCGAAGGGGCTACTCCCTCCCCTTCGAGACCACCCCCCCAGCCATGCCACCTCAATTCCACCGCATGTCAGGGGATCACTTGGTGCTTCTGCAGAAGGAAGTCACGGCCCTCTTGGCCAAGAGGGCCATCGAGCGTGTTCCGACCCCAGAAGTAGGACGTGGTTGCTACTCCCACTACTTTCTGGTGCCCAAAAAGGACAAGGAGGACATGCGTCCTATCTTGGACCTCCGGAACGTCAATCGCTTCCTCCGGAAGGAGAAGTTCAAGATGCTCACCCTAGCTCAGGTCTTGACTGCCCTCGACCCTGGAGACTGGTTGGTAGCGTTGGACTTGCAGGACGCTTATTTTCACATCCCCGTCCTGCCGGCGTTACCTGCGGTTCACGGTAGGCCTCGAGCATTTTCAATTCACCGTGCTCCCCTTTGGCCTTACAAGTGCCCCTCGGGTGTTCACGAAAGTGATGGCGGTGGTCGCAGCTCATCTGCGCCGGCCAGGGGTTCCAGTCGTCTCCCACCTCCAGACTACGGCCGAACTCCTGCACTTGCTGGGGTTCTCCATCATGTGCCGAAGTCTCATCTGATTCCTTCTCCACAGCTCCTTTTCATCGGAGCAGTTCTGGACACGACGCAATTTCGGGCCTTTCCTCCCGAACGGCGAGTCCGGGATATTCAGGCTATGATTCCGATCTTTCAGCCTTTATCCTGGGTTTCGGTACGGATGACCCTGAGGCTGCTGGGCCTCATGGCCTCCTGCATCCTGCTGGTCGATCATGCCAGATGGCATATGCGGGCTCTGCAGTGGGACCTGAAGTTCCAGTGGGCGCAGCACCAGGGCAACCTGTCCGATCACGTCCAGATCTCGGAGGGGACTGCAAAACAGTTGCAGTGGTGGCTCTCGAACCGGCAATGGGTCATGGGCAGATCCCTCTCCCTTCCCCAGCCAGAGCACACAGTTGTGTGCGGACGCGTCCCTTCTGGGATGGGGCGGTCACATGGGAGAGGTGGAGATCAGAGGCCTCTGGTCTCCGGCGGAGTCCCGGCTCCATATCAACCTTCTGGAGCTCCGGGCGATCCGACTTGCACTCAAGGCATTCCTTCCCTCTGTCAAAGGGGAGGTAGTGCAGGTGTTCACAGACAACACCACCGCCATGTGGTACTGCAACAAACAAGGCGGGGTGGGGTCATGGACCCTCTGTCAGGAGGCTCTGCGCCTCTGGACATGGCTGGAACATCAGGGCATGTTCCTGATGGTTCAACACCTGGCAGGTTCCCTGAACGCCAGAGGCGGACGAACTCAGCCGCAGGTGCATGATGGATCACGAATGGCGTCTTCACTCGGAAGTGGCGCAAGGACTCTTTCTACAGTGGGGAGAGCCTTGGTTAGATCTATTCGCCACCGAAGAGAACGCGCAATGTCATCAGTTCTGCGCGTTGGAATTTCCAAGGCGGCACTCGCTTGGTGACGCTTTTCGTCGCGAGTGGAGTTGCGGTCTGTTGTACGCCTTTCCGCCTATACCACTTCTACCCAGAGTGTTGAAGAAGATTCGGCGCGACCGGGCCCAAGTCATCCTTGTGGCTCCGGACTGGGCTCGAAGAGTTTGGTATCCCGAGCTACTCAGTATGAGCGTCGATTCCCCCGATCCGTCTGCCTCTTCGGGAGGATCTTCTGTCGCAGCAGCAGGGGACGGTCCTCCACCCGAACCTGTCCAGCCTCCACCTGCTTGCGTGGAGATTGAGCGGCAGCAGTTGATTCCTTTCGACTTGCCTCCCGAAGTTTGTGATGTGATTCTGGCAGCCAGGCGTCCCTCCACTAAGGTGGTATACGCCTGCAGGTGGAACAAGTTTGTGGCATGGTGCACAGCAAAGGCTGTGAATCCCCTCTCTGCCCCTCTTTCTGAGGTTCTTCTGTTCCTTCTTTCCCTGGCCCAACAGGGTTCTGCCCTGGGTACCATCAAGGGCTATCTTTGTGCCATTTCGGCCTTCCTCAGGCTTCCTGATCAGCCCTCCCTTTTCAAGTCCCCTGTTAACAGGTTTCTAAAAGGCATTACACACCTCTTCCCTCCTGTTCCGTTTGTGATGCCTCAGTGGGACTTGAACTTGGTTCTTACCTTTCTCATGTGCGCTCCCTTTGAGCCTCTGCATAACTGTCCTCTTCGTCTTCTGACTCTGAAGACAGCCTTTCTGGTGGCCATCACCTCCGCTCGGCGGGTGAGTGAGCTCCAGGCTCTATCATGCAAACCTCCCTTTCTGTCTGTCCATCCAGACAAGGTTGTTCTTAGGACGCGTCCGTCCTTCTTGCCAAAGGTGGTTACTGCCTTCCACATTGGGCAGACCATCACTTTGCCCACCTTCTTTCCGCCTCCGCATCCTTCCAGAGAGGAAGAGAGGCTCCACCGTCTGGACCCAAAATGTGCGCTTTCCTTTTATATCAACCGCACACAACACTTCCGGGTGGATGACCAGCTCTTTGTTGGCTACGTGAGCGCCAAAAAGGTCGGGCGGTGCACAAGAGAACCATCTCCCGCTGGGTAACCTTGTGTATCAAAGCCTGCTATTCTTTGGCTAAGAAGGAGCCTCCTGTTGGGCTGCGTGCCCATTCCACCAGGGCAACGGCTGCTACCACGGCTTTAGGCCGCGGTGTTCCGCTGCAGGATATCTGTCAGGCAGCTACGTGGGCCTCGCTGCACACATTTACGAAGCATTACTGCCTTGACAGTCAGTTCCGGAGGGACGGCTTCTTTGGCCGTTCTGTCCTCCGGGACTTCCTTGTCTGATCTTTGTTCGCAGACCCACCACCGGGGTTGGTATTGCTGGGGTATCTATTCTAAGGTAAGGAATCTGTCACTAACGTGTCTCTTTCAGATGCACAAGTTACTAACTTGTGTAACGATATATCTGTAAGAGACAGTAGTTAGTGACAGATTCCTACCGCCCACCCATCCTCCCCGTTCTGCGAACTGATTTCTAGGGTTAAGGACATCCCTTTCAGGGCCCTAGTATTTTTCAGACACCTATGTCAGCTTCTTGCATGGCTCTGCGTTTCTGGCGCGGAAAGTCGTGTACAGAACTGACGTCAGCGCGCAGGGGCGGCGTCTAAGTACTGCCCGCGACGTCATCCCGGCGATCACGACGACTGACGCGGAGCCGCACGACGCCGCCTACCGACGCACAAGGGTACTGCTACGCAAAAACTTTCCGGATCCAGCCTGACGCCTGGGGATATTCTAAGGTAAGGAATCTGTCACTAACTACTGTCTTTTACAGATATATCGTTACACAAGTTAGTAACTTGTGCATTACTACTGTAAAGTATTGCTTACCTCTGCCAGGCTTGCTTGGTTCTAGAAAATAAAATAACTAAAAGAATATTTTTATACAAAACCAATTGGTCTGAAGTTCAGTCTGAGTGTGTGATATCATTTGCTGATTGTGTGTACAACAAATGCTTAACACTACCCTCCGATGCAGCCTTACTGCTCGACCACACTACCACAAATAGAGAGTAAGGTGCTATCTATTTTTACCTCTGCCTACCTTTGGGATTCCACTGGACTCTGTGCACACTATACCTCACTTTGGTATAGTATATTTAGAAGCCAGCTTCCTACACCCTCCAAATTGTAATTGAAAATGTGACAGTCCAACCTTAGCGTTGTATAGAGAAGTTTTTCTCACATATGAGAGGAAGTATTCTTGCATCAACTGTAATGTTTCTTCCTATACACATTGTAGAAACATCCTCGTCTGCACAAGCACTCTTTCAAACACTTTAAATTGCTTAGAGCTGCAGAATATTTACACTTTAAATCGCTCAGAGCTGCAGAATATTTATCGCTGTAGGATGGTGGCCGGATCGCACTGTCACTTTCTGATGACGCACCTGCTCGCGGTCAGACCCCCCACTCACGGTTCCGCCCGAGGAAGTAGAGCTGGGTTAGGTCTTACGGCGGACACCACTCTGTGTCCAAGTAGATATGGGGACCTAACTACAAGAGTCCTCCCTGGCCCTTGGTAAGACACGTCGACCGTAATGGCTTAAACATGAAACTTTTTTCTGCTTAGGACGCTAATAGGCGTTTCCTCTGCCATTCCCTCATAGGGCTGTAGTCATTACCCGAATCGGGTAAGTTGTCGTCATGTTTTACCTAGCCCATGTAACAGAATCAGTATCGGAGCTATGTATGGATGGAGGTACCATATATCCGGTCACATGGGGCATGCAGTTGTGATTTTGTTCGCATGTCATATATAAATTGGTTGTATTTGTGAGTTAATACACGTTCATGTTATGTCTGTCTACCTTTTGTGTTCTGGCTTGACCTAGATTTTATCAAAGGTACATAGTACTATCCTTTGATTTATTTGTGACTGTTTACCTTTATTACAACACTTTTATTTACTGAATCGAGTCAGTGTAGTGTAGGTTACTCCAGTATTGGAACTTTCATAGATTCTGAATCATTCCCCGTCGTCGAGATGGGAGTCCCCAGTGTACATAAAATAGCAATAGAAACCATTACAAAAGAGGAAACCAGGCCTAGGCCCATTCTAGTTTTGTAACATATCCACCTTTTTGTAAAAGCGACCAAATAAAATGAACAACCAATCAGATTAGCCTCGCCCTGTAGAACCTTCCTAAGAGAACCTCAGAGCCTCAGATTTTCTACCGCACGTTGTGCAAGGGAGTCTCCACTGAGCTCTGCTCAGTTTTTTCCTGTTAACCTTACTTCTACAGTTTTTTCACCTGTTTTTCTTCAAGACCTGCTTGGACTTGGTGTCAAGATGTCTGATAAGGAGAAGAAAGCCCTCTTTAAGGCTTGTGTCACTTGTGCTAAGAAGAGGTTATATGTGGAGGACAAGCACAAGGATTGTATTTACTATCTGAAAGAGACACGTTAGTGACAGATTCCTTACCTTAGAATATCCCCAGGCGTCAGGCTGGATCCGGAAAGTTTTTTGCGTAGCAGTACCCTTGCGCGTCGGTAGGCGGCGTCGTGCGGGTTCGGCGTCGTGATCGCCGGGATGACGTCGCGGGCAGTACTTAGACGCCGACCCTGCGCGCTGACGTCAGTTCTTCTTTTTCCGTGCCAGCAAGCGCAGATCCGGGAAGAGCAGTGCCCTGGTCATTTTTTGACCATACTTTTTGGTGAATTTTTTCACTGTTTTTTCATCTATCAAGGTGTCGTAGGGATGCCCGGTTTCAAACGTTGCGGCGCCTGTGCGCGGATGATGTCCGTCACCGACCCGCATTGGGAGTGTATCTTCTGCCTCGGCCGAGGCCACGACACGGAGTCTTGTACCGACTGCCAGGCCCTCAACCCGAAAGCTTTGCGAGAGCGGTCTCGAAAGCTCCTCGAGGCCCGGCATTGGGCTCCGCGGAAGCCCCGGTCGCGTGAGAGGTCCAGGGGTCGATCGCGGAGTCCACACCGATCGTCGGCGTCGAAGTCTTCTTCGTCCGGTAAGTCGAAACGCAAGAAGTCCAAAAAGCATCATCGCTCTAGGACTTCGCCTCGCCGGTCTCGCGACTCGGCTGAGGCCCCTCCCGGCACCGTCCCCGCCCCCGCGGCCCCGGACATGCCTGTGGAGTCGCCCCCGCCATACCCGCCCTTCCCGGGTTCGGGGGCGGATCCGGCCAAAGTGCAGGAATTCCTGTCGGCCATGGCCCGCCTCTTCGGGCCTCCAGGCCCCTCCGGTGCGCCTTCGGGCCCGCGGGCCCTGATGGGGTTGCTCCAGCGTCGCCGACGGCCCCGGCGTCGCCCGTGCCTCCAGCCTCGATCCCGGCTCCGGCCTCGATCCCGGCTCCACAACCCCCATCGACGCCGGTCGACCTAACGACACCTCCGCCGGCGCCGATGTCTCCGGTGCCGTTCTCGACGCCGCCCTGGGCTCCGGGCGGCGTCGTCCCCCAGTTCCTTCCGGCTCCGGACATGGATCCGGACCGACGTCGCTCGACGCCGGTTCCGGCGCCGATGGGACCTTGGATCCCAACTGTCCCTCCTCATTTTGAACCAGAGGAGGACCAGGTGGACTGGGAGGGGTCTGATGACCCTCTGGCACGACAGTGTCAGTACGACGAGGACTGGACAGAGAGTCTAGGGGAGGCCAGTGGTCTGGATACTTCCCCTGACACTGGCATGCTGTCTCCTCCCGTGGCTACGGAGGAGGGAGCCAATTTTGGTACGGTGTTGCGTAGGGCAGCTGGGGCCTTACGTCTCCAACTCCCTACTTTGACGGTCAAGCCTAACATCTTGACAGAGGTGCTTCAGCCGGCAGCCTCCTCTGCGGAGACTGTGCTGCCGTTTAACGACGCCCTCACTGACGTTCTTTGGGCGCCTGGTCCAAGCCCAACACAGGGGCTCCTGTGGATCGGAACGTGTCACGACGCCATCGCCCAGCTCCGGGCGACCCCCTGTTTCTCTCTGTCCATCCCACTCCTGAGAGCTTGGTTGTCCAAGCCTCCGCTTCCCAAACCGCCTTCCCTACCGCTCCTCCGGATAGGGAATCCAAACGCCTGGATCAGTTTGGGAAGAAGGGTTTTTCTTCCTCCAGTGCTGGCTTGCGGTCCGTTAACACCGCTTGTCTTTTGGGCCGATATACCCACTCCCTGTGGGATTCGGTGGCGGATGTTTTGCCCCAGTGTCCTGAGGAGGTCCAGACACTGCTTTCCCGCGCCATTGCGGAAGGAAGGGATGCGGCTAAATACACAATACGTTGTGGCCTTGACACCGCCGACTCGCTGGGCAGGTCTATTGCAACGACGGTGGCGCTCAGACGCCACGCCTGGCTGAGAACCACTGATTTTTCAGGGGATGTCCAGAATACTCTCATGGACATCCCCTTTGATGGAGTCGGTCTTTTTGGGTCCAAAGCAGACCATGCGTTGGAGCGCTTTAAGGACTCACGGGCTACTGCCAAGTCCCTGGGCCTTTCTGCTACACGCCCTCCGCTAACTTCTGCTTTTCGCCCCTATCGTGGCCACGGTAGGGGCGCCCTTCACGTCAGCAGCCCAGCCACCGGCCCGCGCAGCAGGCGTCTTCGCGTGGCCGAGGACGTGGATTCCGCCGTGGCGGATCGGGCAACCAGCGTGCGGGTCAGGCCACCACCTCCAACCCGTCTGCGGCCTCCAAGCCCTCCTAGTCCCTCCTTTCGGGTGCACAGCACGCCAGTAGGGGGCAGGGTCCGCCATCACCTTCCCCACTGGCGTACCATCACCTCGGACAGGTGGGTATTGGACATTGTCCGAAGGGGCTACTCCCTCCCCTTCGAGACCACCCCCCCCAGCCATGCCACCTCAATTCCACCGCATTTCAGGGGATCACTTGGTGCTTCTACAGAAGGAAGTCACGGCCCTCTTGACCAAGAGGGCCATCGAGCGTGTTCCGACCCCAGAAGTAGGGCGTGGTTGCTACTCCCACTACTTTCTGGTGCCCAAAAGGACAAGGAGGACATGCGTCCTATCTTGGACCTCCGGAACGTCAATCGCTTCCTCCGGAAGGAGAAGTTCAAGATGCTCACCCTAGCTCAGGTCTTGACTGCCCTCGACCCTGGAGACTGGTTGGTAGCGTTGGACTTGCAGGACGCATATTTCCACATCCCCGTCCTGCCGGCCCACCGGCGTTACCTTCGGTTCACGGTAGGCCCCGAGCATTTTCAGTTCACCGTGCTCCCCTTTGGCCTTACCAGTGCCCCTCGGGTGTTCACGAAAGTGATGGCGGTGGTCGCAGCTCATCTGCGCCGGGCAGGGGTTTCAGTCTTCCCCCTACCTCGACGACTGGCTGCTGAAGGCGGGCTCGTCCCAGGCAGTCGTCTCCCACCTCCAGACTACGGCCGAACTCCTGCACTCGCTGGGTTTCTCCATCAATGTGCCGAAGTCGCATCTGATTCCTTCTCCACAGCTCCTTTTCATCGGAGCAGTTCTGGACACGACGCAGTTTCGGGCCTATCCTCCCGAACGGCGAGTCTGGGATATTCAGGCTATGATTCCGATCTTTCAGCCCTTATCCTGGGTTTCGGTACGGATGACCCTGAGGCTGCTGGGCCTCATGGCCTCCTGCATCCTGCTGGTCAATCATGCCAGATGGCATATGCGGGCTCTGCAGTGGGACCTGAAGTTCCAGTGGGCGCAGCACCAGGGCAACCTGTCCGATCACGTCCAGATCTCGGAGGGGACTGCAAGACAGTTGCAGTGGTGGCTCTCGAACCGGCAATGGGTCATGGGCAGATCCCTCTCCCTTCCCCAGCCAGAGCACACAGTTGTGACGGACGCGTCCCTTCTGGGATGGGGCGGTCACATGGGAGAGGCGGAGATCAGAGGCCTCTGGTCTCCGGCGGAGTCCCGGCTCCATATCAACCTTCTGGAGCTCCGGGCGATCCGACTTGCACTCAAGGCATTCCTTCCCTCTGTCAAAGGGAAGGTAGTGCAGGTGTTCACAGACAACACTACCGCCATGTGGTACTGCAACAAACAAGGCGGGGTGGGGTCTTGGACCCTTTGTCAGGAGGCTCTGCGCCTCTGGACATGGCTGGAACATCAGGGCATGTTCCTGATGGTTCAACACCTGGCAGGTTCCCTGAACGCCAGGGCGGACGAACTCAGCCGCAGGTGCATGATGGATCACGAATGGCGTCTTCACTCGGAAGTGGCGCAAGGACTCTTTCTACAATGGGGAGAGCCTTGGTTAGATCTATTCGCCACCGAAGAGAACGCGCAATGTCATCAGTTCTGCGCGTTGGAATTTCCAAGGCGGCACTCGCTCGGCGACGCTTTTCGTCACGAGTGGAGTTGCGGTCTGTTGTACGCCTTTCCGCCTATACCACTTCTACCCAGAGTGTTGAATATTCGGCACGACCGGGCCCAAGTCATTCTTGTGGCTCCGGACTGGGCTCGAAGAGTTTGGTATCCCGAGCTACTCAATATGAGCGTAGATCCCCCGATCCGTCTGCCTCTTCGGGAGGATCTTCTGTCGCAGCAGCAGGGGACGGTCCTCCACCCGAACCTGTCCAGTCTACACCTGCTTGCGTGGAGATTGAGCGGCGGCAGTTGATTCCTTTCGACTTGCCTCCCGAAGTTTGTGATGTGATTCTGGCAGTCAGGCGTCCCTCCACTAAGGTGGTATACGCCTGCAGGTGGAACAAATTTGTGGCATGGTGCACAGCAAAGGCTGTGAATCCCCTCTCTGCCCCTCTTTCTGAGGTCCTTCTGTTCCTTCTTTCTCTGGCCCAACAGGGTTCTGCCCTGGGTACCATCAAGGGTTATCTTTGTGCTATCTCGGCCTTCCTCAGGCTTCCTGATCAGCCCTCCCTTTTCAAGTCCCCTGTTGTTAACAGGTTCTTAAAAGGCATTACTCGCCTCTTCCCTCCTGTTCCGTTTGTGATGCCTCAGTGGGACTTGAACTTGGTTCTTACCTTTTTAATGTGCGCTCCCTTTGAGCCTCTACATAACTGTCCTCTTCGTCTTCTGACTCTGAAGACAGCCTTTCTGGTGGCCATCACCTCCGCTCGGCGGGTGAGTGAGCTCCAGGCTCTATCATGCAAACCTCCCTTTCTGTCTGTTCATCCGGACAAGGTTGTTCTTCGGACGCGTCCGTCCTTCTTGCCAAAGGTGGTTACTGCTTTCCATATTGGGCAGACCATCACTTTGCCCACCTTCTTTCCACCTCCGCATCCTTCCAGAGAGGAAGAGAGGCTCCACCGTCTGGACCCAAAACGTGCGCTCTCCTTCTATATTGACCGCACAAAACACTTCCGGGTGGATGACCAGCTCTTTGTTGGCTACGTGGGCGCCAAAAGGTCGGGCGGTGCACAAGAGGACCATCTCCCGCTGGGTTACCTTGTGCATCAAGACCTGCTATTCTTTGGCTAAGAAGGAGCCTCCTGTTGGGCTGCGGGCCCATTCCACCAGGGCAACGGCTGCTACCACGGCTTTGGGCCGCGGTGTTCCGCTGCCGGTTATTTGTCAGGCAGCTACGTGGGCCTCGCTGCACACGTTTACAAAGCATTACTGCCTTGACTGTCAGGTCCGGAGTGACGGCTTCTTTGGCCGTTCTGTCCTCCAGGACTTCCTTGTCTGATCTTTGTTCGCAGACCCACCACCGGGGTTGGTATTGCTGGGGTATCTATTCTAAGGTAAGGAATCTGTCACTAACGTGTCTCTTTCAGATGCACAAGTTACTAACTTGTGTAACGATATATCTGTAAGAGACAGTAGTTAGTGACAGATTCCTACCGCCCACCCATCCTCCCCGTTCTGCGAACTGATTTCTAGGGTTAAGGACATCCCTTTCAGGGCCCTAGTATTTTTCAGACACCTATGTCAGCTTCTTGCATGGCTCTGCGTTCCTGGCGCGGAAAGTCGTGTACAGAACTGACGTCAGCGCGCAGGGGCGGCGTCTAAGTACTGCCCGCGACGTCATCCCGGCGATCACGACGCCGACGACGGACGCGGAGCCGCACGACGCCGCCTACCGACGCGCAAGGGTACTGCTACGCAAAAAACTTTCCGGATCCAGCCTGACGCCTGGTCTGTCACTAACTACTGTCTCTTACAGATATATCGTTACACAAGTTAGTAACTTGTGCGTCTGTACCCAGACCATAAGGCAGCAGACTGTAAAATATGCCGCACTTTTTCTACGAAGACTCTGCCAGACCGTGAGGGGTGTCTCTTGACCTGGCTCCAGAAGCTCAAGTCAAGGAAGGATCCAGTGACAGTGAGGAGACATCCTCTGCTACATCTTCCAGAAGGTCTGTAAAAAGGGGTAGAGCTTCTCCTTCGCCTTCTGAAGAACATCCTGGTAAGGCCTTAAAAAAGACCTCTCATAGGTCTGAAGGGCGTAGTCCTAGCGAATCTCCTCACCGAGGTGTAAAGGAGAGGGAAGGACTGTCAGCAGGAGTAATCTGAGAGGAAATCCAGCTCGGTTCCCCCATCTTCTCCTCCAGCGGCTCCAAAAACTTTCAAAAAGCCCTCATCTCTCTCTTCTGAGGTAAAATCTGTGTAGAAAGTTCAATCGTCGACGACGTTGTCAACGACTCCGTCGACGAAATCATCAAAGGTACAGTCTCAGTCTTCATCAACTTCGGCTCCGTCGATGGGCTCTTCGGGGATTTCCTCGTCTCCGGCGTTGACACTTCAGGGTTCCGCGTCGACTACTTCAACGCCGGTGGTGGCTGTGTTGTCGTCAATGGTGTCGACAAGGATGTCGACGAAGATGGTGGTGACAGCTACCACGTCTACAACGACGACAACGACGGCTGTGGTGACTTGTCTCGACGACGGCTGCGTCGATGACTCACATCGTCGTCGACGAAGGAAAAATTACCATTTCTGTCAGAAAGCGCCAGATTACACCTGAGATTACTTCCCCCAGGAGGGTGACTCCTCTACCTTCTGCACTCCTCCTCGAAGAAGAGGGATCTGAAGAGGATGATGGACCGTTTGGCTATGCGGATAGCCCTTCTCAATTACATGTCAAGTGCCAGGACACAGACTCTGAAGGGGAATACGTGGAGGAACAGCAATCTGATCCTTCCTCGGATTATCAGGACGACCAACAGGAGATGGTCTCTATGCCTTCCTCCCTACTAGCGGACTTGCAGTCTATGCTTTTGAACTATAGGAGGAGATTCGCAACACAACCTCCAGCTCCAGTTGTGGTGCCAGTTACAGCTGTTCCGCCTGTTCGGCCTGCTACCCCTCAATTGCCACCGCCTCAGACAATGCCTGTGGCCCAGGATGCACCACCTATCGTGCCTCTCATTCAGGATGACACCTCTGATGAGGACCAGGGCAACGTCCCAATACCAGATCCAGACGCAGAGTGGGATGACTGTCATTCCTGATCCGGCTTCTCCTTCACCAGCACCCGTTGATTCTCCCCCCGCAGACATAGGGGGTTTCCATAATTTGATGGAGAGGGCCGCTAAGATTTGAACTGCCCATGCCCACAGTGCAGTCTGAATGCTTCCTTTATGACTTCAAGGAACCTTACAAGAAATCTGTTCGGTCTATTCCTATTGTTGGTCACGTCTGGGATGAGGGGTTGAAAGTGATGCGGAGTCCAGCCACGGTAGTTCCGGTACTACCTCGCCTTGAGAAGAAATATAAGGCTCCGGACGATAGCCCGGCCTGCTTGGTCAGCCAGCCTAAACTGGACTGTCATCTCTCAGGCTGCCCAAAGGAAGTCTAGAAACCCTTCTGCTCCCCTCACGACACCTCCAGATAAAGAGGGCAGACGCCTCGATAACGCGGGCAAGAGGTTTTCCTCCATGTCCAGCCTGTTGGTCAGGGCTGCGAACGCCTTAGCGATACTTGGTCGCTACGATCGCCAGATGTGGTGCGACCTTTCCCCGTATCTGGACCAGTTGCCGGAAGATGCGAAAACAGAAGCGAGGAAGATTCTTCAAGAGGGAGAGAACATCTGCTGAAGTCATTGACAGTGCAATGGACATTGCAACGACTGCGTTCCGCTCCCTTGCGGGCGCTGCTGTCCTTTGTCATCAAGGCTGGCTGCGGGCTACATGGTTTCATCCTGAGGTCCAAAACAAGATCTTGGATCTTCCCTTTGATGGGGAGGCGCTCTTTGGGAAACATATTGATGATGTGCTCCAGGATATTAAGAAAGACACGGAAACCGCAAAATCCTTAGGGACTCTGCAGTACTGCAAGGTCCCCTTCCGTGGAGCCAGAGGTAATGCCACGTACAGAGGAGGATACCAGCAACAACTGTATTCCTCATATGGATCAAACTCTCAATCTTACCGGCCTAATTATAACCAGAGGCAAAATCAATCGTCCTCTTTCTGTAGATCGAACAGAGGGAGACAAGGACGCCAGGGGAGGGACTCCTCTAAGCGTCGATAGCGGCTTGCTGGCTCTTACTACTGTCCCTTCTCCTCCTGTAACATCAGTGGGAGGCAGAATTTCAAATTACCTCCACAACTGGCAGCAAATAACATCGGACCGTTGGGTGCTGAAGATCATTCAATGCGGCCATACTCTGGAATTTGTCCATGCACCACCTTCCAAGCCCCTTGCGCCGCTACGTCAAAACATCTCCGTCTTCTACGGTTGGAAGTCCATCAAATGCTCCTCAAAGTAGCGATAGAGCCGGTTACCCTCTCTCAGCGGGGAGAGGGTTTCTACTCCTGGTTCTTCCTGGTCAGGAAGACTTTAGAAAAGTGGCGCCCTATTCTAGATCTGAGGGAGCTCAACACCTATCTCATCAATCGTTTCGGATGGTTTCTCTGCAGGACATCCTTCGTCTTCTCAACTCGGGGGATTTTATGGCTACATTGGATCTAGAGGACGCATACTTTCATGTACCCATCCATCCAGCCCACAGGAGGTTTCTGCGCTTCACAGGAGCCAAGAGCCACTTTCAGTTCAAGGTCCTGCCTTTTGGACTCTGGTCTGCTCCGCGGATCTTTACAAAGGTATTAGCTCCTGTGGCAGCTTTTCTGCGAAAACAGCTTCAGGTTTTCCCTTACCTGGACGACTGGTTGCTAAAGGCTCCTACCAAGCACGCGGCAGAGGAATCAGTCACGGCGTGCACACGCCTTTTCGACAGTCTCGGTCTGACTCCCAACACAGAAAAATCGTCTGTCCATCCAGAACAGCTCGATTCCTGGGAGCCATTCTGGACACGTCCCTCAACAAAGCCTTTCCGACCCTGGAGAGGCAAGAAAAGCTGATGGCCATGGCCCGTCTGCAGTTAAAAAGACAGTCTCTTTCAGTTCGCCTCTACAAGTCCCTCCTAGGGTCCATTTCCTCCTGCATTCCTCTAGTCCCTCACTGCAGGTTGCGGATGCGCCCTCTCCAGGAGGAGCTGGACTTGCAGCTCCTCCTTTCCCTTCCCCTCCAAAAACCCGTTTTACTCATCCAAAAGCCTCCTCCTACTGCCATGACCTAAAAAAAGAAATCCTTCACTCTTCTATCCCTCCACTATCCTCTTCAATCAAAATAACAGACTAGCATGTTCACTTCTCTAATTCCATATTCCACTATACTAATTCACCACTAATCCTTTATGGGTTCCAGAGTAGCGTGCTACTCGCCAACAAAGCGTTTCAACACCTCATCAAGGTTACAAGCGCTATATAAATGCAAACCTTTTTCCCTTTTTTACCCCTCCCCAACCCTTCTCAATCCAAATAACTGACTAACATATCCACCACTCAAATTACTTCATATTTCACTATACTAATTTTCAACACTAATCCTTTATGGGTTCCGGAGTAGCCTGCTACTCGCCAGAAAAGCGCTTCAACACCCCATCAGGGGTAACAGGCGCTATATGAATGCAAACCTTTCTTTCCCTTCTATCCCTCCGCTATCCTTCCCACTCCAAATAACTGACTAATATCCACCACTCAAATTACTTTCATATTTCACCATACTAATTCACCACTAATCCTTTATGGGTTACTGGAGTAGCGTGCTACTCGCCCAAAAAAAAGCAATTCAACACCCCATCAGGGGTTAGAAGCACTATATAAATACAAACATTTCTTTCCTCTTCTATCCTTCTGCTATCCTTCCGAATCCAAATAACTGACTAACATATCCACCACTTAAAATTTACTTGCATCTTTCACTATACTAATTCAACACTAATCCTCTATGGGTCCCGGAGTAGCTTGCTACTCGCCGAAAAAGCGCTTCGACGCCTCGTCAGGGGTAGTAAGCGCTTTACAAATGCAATTACAATACAATACAATTACAAGTTGACGGATCCTCCGAAGACAAGATCTTCGTCACCGCGTCCATGAGGGACGCCGCATCATGGTGGGCAAACGAGGACAATATTTCTCAGGGTCTATCCTTCAGGATCACCCCAGCTCCTCAGATAATAACTACAGATGCCTCGCTGGAGGGCTGGGGAGCGGTCTTGCAAGACCTTCATGTAAGCGGCCGTTGGCTACCCCAACATCTTCTACATATCAATCTTCTGGAGCTCAGAGCGATTCGTCTGGCATTGCAGGCTTTTCTTCCGCGAATACAGCAGTCTGCAGTTCTAGTACGTACAGACAATACGACGGCCATGCATTACATACAAGGAAGGCGGCACCAGATCTCGTCTTTTGTCACAAGAAGCCCAGATGATTTGGGAATGGGCTATCCAGCAGGGGATATTGCTCAAAGCGGAGCACCTTCCAGGCGTTCTCAACGAGACGGCAGACACGCTGAGCAGACTGAAATCAGTCAGCCACGAATGGGAACTGGACCAGTCCACTCAGGAACAGGTTTTTCGCCTATGGGGCAGGCCCTCCATAGACCTCTTTGCCACTCTGGAGAACAAGAAATGCCGGTTTTATGCAAGCAGGCTTCACCATCCGGGATCATTGGGGAATGCGCTTTCGATGGCCTGGTCAGGCGCATTTGTTTACGCTTTTCCCCCCATTCCGCTGATTACCAGGCTTCTCAGGAAGCTCAAGGCGGAACCTTGCAAGATGATCTTGATAGCTCCTGCGTGGCCTCGACAGTTTTGGTTCACAGAGCTGCATCTCCTCTCCCTGGACCTTCCACTTCCGTTGCAGCCGATTCCTTCGCTGCTGACAATGTCCCAGGGCCAGGTCTGGCACCCGGATCCTCAATCCCTGCAGTTGTTGGTATGGCTCCTGAGCACCGAGAGTTTCTTGGTTTGACCCTTTCGGCAGAATGTAGGGATGTACTTTCTCAGGCACGAGCCCCAAGTACCAACAAGACATACCGGTTAAAGTGGAAGCGTTTCTGCATTTGGTGCCAACAAGAGGGTATCAATCCTCTTGTTCTGAACCGCATGAAGTTCTTCCTTACATTCTGTCATTAGCAAAATCAGGGCTAGCTCACTCATCCATCAAAGTTCATCTTGCCGCCATCTCTCGCTTCAGACACACTTCCCTCTGGTCGGCAAGGATAATTAAGCAGTTTCTCAAGGGCCTTTTCAGAGTCTTCCCTCCAGTCAAGCCTCCGCCTCCTCTTTGCACCTTAACTTGGTTCTCACCCATCTCATGAAGCATCCCTTTGAACCTGTTCACCGGGCGGACTTGAAATTCCTCTCATGGAAGGTGGCTCTTCTGCTGGCCTTGACTTCGGCTAGGAGAGTGGGTGAATTGCAGGCTCTCAACATTCAGGAACCTTTTCTCCAATTTAAAAAGGGGACAGTGATACTCCGTACTAACCGAAAGTTCATATCGAAAGTGCCTACAGACTTGAGCCGGTAAAACTCAAAAATATTTCCCTCAGCCTTCTACTCCGGCAGAAAAGGCACTCCACTCGCTGGACATTCAGAGGTGCTTAAAGTTCTATCTTCAACGTACTAAGGACTTCAGGAAATCTCCTCAACTATTTGTATCTTTCAGCGCCCCCCGTAAGGGTTTTCCCCTTACCAGGCAGGGGATTGCTCGTTGGATAACCAGCGCTATCCAGTATTGCCACAGAGCAGCGGGCAAGCCCCTTGAGGGTCGGGTCCGTTCTCACTCTACGAGGGTGATTTCTTCTTCGACAGCCCTCTTTGCCGGAGTTCCTATCCGGGAGATCTGCAGAGCAGCAACCTGGAGCAGTACTCATACGTTTACAAGACATTACTGCCTGGATTCTTCAACACAGAGTGACACGGCAGTGGGCCAGGCAGTCCTGAGGAACCTTTTTCATTGAGTGGTGAGCTTTCCCTTTCTACCCTCCTTCAGTTTTTTCTACTTATTCTCTTTGCACATTTTTGAAGTATATTTACTTGTTTCCTCATTGGTTTTCCTTATGCATATCAATGTGTTTATTTTTCCATTGACTTTGATGTTAATACTTACATTGATGGAATAAGGAATCACAGTTCAAAAAATGTGCTCATAACTGCTAGCTACTCTGATTCAAGCATGGGAATCTATGAAAGTTCCAATACTGGAGTAAGAAAACAAGTTACTTACCTGTAACTTTGGTTCTCCAGTATTGGAAACTTTCATAGATTCCCATGCGACCCACCCTCCTCCCCTGGGAAAGCTCAGACTTCAGCAGTTTAAGTTATTCTTTTACACTACAGCTACGAAAATCCGAGGCTCTGAGGTTCTCTCAGGAAGGTTCTACAGGGTGAGGCTAATCTGATTGGTTGTTCATTTTATTTTGTCTCTTTTACAAAAAGAGGTGGATATGTTACAAAATTAGAATGGGCCTAGGCCTGGTTTCTTCTTTTGTAATGGTTTCTATTGCTATTTTATGTATACCGGGGACTCCCATCTCGACGACGGGGAATGATTCAAGCATGGGAATCTATGAAAGTTTCCAATATTGGAGAACCAAAGTTACAGGTAAGTAACTTGTTTTCTTCTTGCTTATGGTCATGAAGAATCGCCACATGATCCTCCTGACATATTTAGGCGAGAAACATGTCGACCATCTTTTACCGTTCTATTCACTTAGCTAACTTAAGACCATTATATCCTGTCAGCACTGATTTTTTTAATTGGAATTAGGGTAGTGAGCTCTCTCATTAAATAGTGTTCCCGAGCATCGCAACACCTATTTTATCCCACTTTTTCATCCCCATCCTACACATACCTCCTGAGCCCACACACCCTCCATTCACCTGATTTCTAAGAAAAGATCTCCGGTAAAGAGCCCTCTAATGGGTGCCCGTCTGGCATTGCAGCGCTGGCCCAACGAGGAGCTAGCCCGATGAAGAATGATGCCCTTCTGGGCGTGTAAGGGCCCGTGCTCCTATTGGAGCATATTCCCCCTCCTGGAAACTGTAGACTTTAACCTATGTGTTTAAGGAACTGCACACCCCTTTTCTTATACCTCCTTGTCCAAGAATTGACATGGACATCACAGGGGCATATCTGCTCATGCAATGTTTTTTACATGTAATATAAGGCACCCTGCCTTAGGGCTGTAAGGTCTGCTGTAGGGGTGACTTACTTATAGTACATGCAGTGTATGCAGGTATGGCAGACAGTAGGTGTGCCATGTTGTGTCCTCATTCTTCTCTGCACCTTGTCACACAGCCTGCAGTGGCAGTTTGCAATAGTGTGGGAGGGGTCCCTTAGGGTGGCACAATACATGCCGCAGCCCTTAGGGATCCTCTTTAAGCTCCCTGCACTAGGTACCGGGGATACCATTTACTAGGGAGTTACAGGAGGTGCTAAAGATGTTGCCAATTAGGGGGGCAATTGTACGGTTTTAGAGAAAGATCTGGCACTGGGGACCCGGATAGCTGGAACTCAGTGCACTTATGTCAAAATTGCATCAAATACCAGGCGAAAAGTGGGGGTATCTATTAAGATCAAGAATCTGCAGTCAGAAAGTAATTTACCTTTGGTAACCCTTTCTGGTGGATATCTGATCTGTCTATAGATCTGATCTGTCTATAGATTCCTCAGTCCTTCTCCTCATTCTGTGGAGTGGTTGGCCTCTTTAAAATATAAAAAGGTAAACATTTCGACCATTTGCTCAACACTGCATCTGAAGGCAAAGGAGGAGAAAATTAATGACACCGATATCGGAGTGCAAGGGTGGGGCTTGTTTTCTGCTCAGTCACTTCCAGAGTGTTATGGAGACACAGGGGGGCTGTTTAATGCCACCCCCCTCCCATCCCAATCACCCTCGTCCCTCCAGTACGTGGAAGCACTGCTACAAAAAATCTCCAGATCAAGTATAACGCCTGGGGATAATCCTTTGGTGAGGTATTTGCAATTAGATACAATGTCCACAGGAAGGAAAGTAATTTGTTCTTCAGATACATAAAGGTACGCGTTGTCGTATGCACTCACCCATGTTTTCTGTTTATGGTACTAGCAACCTTTCATGTTAAACGAGCAGTTGAGTTGCCAAAAACCCCTAATGCTTAAAGCAGAACTCCACACTAGATGAGTAGCCTGCACAGCATGTGATTTACCACATCAGAAGATTGGAAACAGTTTTACAGATCAGTAGCATTTTCTTTACAGGCCAGGAGATTGTAATTATTCACTGTACTACTACAGTTTGTAGAACAGCAACATAATCTTTAATTAGTCTTTGTTCTAATGTCTGCTAATTTTAACCTTTTTTTCTTGCAGGGAAGTGACAAAGCCACTTGTTTCAATTGGTAAAGCCAGCATTTTGCTTGTTGAAATCTTGGGTTTGCTATGTAAAGGAATGGTAAGTGTTTCATGACTTGCTCAGTGTGAAACCCAGTGTGTGTAATAGGGACAAGACGGGAAAAAGTCCACTTACCTGACTTGCGAAGGACTAGTCAGGGGCTAAGATTCTAAATTAAGCAAAAAAGTTGGCTTTGAAAAGTCTCAATCCACAACATTAGGAATCCTTGCACATTTCTAGCTGATTAAATCAGTTATAGGATAATGAATTGGTCAGGGGTTTGCTATGACTAAGTTAAGTATTGTTTCAGTTGGGTACTTGCAATTGTGGAATTGTAGGAGAGGCTGTTTTTAAGATTCCTAATGCTGCAATTTTAAGAGACACTCTACTGGTCAGAGTTGAGCTTTAAGAAATAATCTCCTAGCAGTGCCAATAGCTTCCTCAATATGGCTTCTACTTTCTCGAAAATGTCTTGAGTTAATTGCCTATCAGTTGATCACAGATGTCTTTTCCCCAGAGTCACAAGAAGGCTGGAGAGCTATGGAGGGAAGCTGGACTTAGCTGGAAAGAGTTCCTGCCAGAAGAGGAGGATGTAAATAAATTCATCACAGAGAAGGTAAAATCCCCTACTCGGTTTAAGTAGATATTAATAATTTTCTGTGCGATCGAGCAGATGCTGGAATGTCTTTTAAAGCCAACTTGTGACCAGCAGATAAAAGCGGCCTTCAAACCATCACAGCAATGTCAGGATACCTTGGCACCCTTTCAAAACTGTCTTTTATTTTTAGTAAATAAAAATGTTCGAGGCATATGAGCTGTAGATTACATGCTTTACATACTCCTGCCATCTAGTGTTGGGTCCGGATGTTTTCAAGTTGTTTTTCTTCGAAGAAGTCTTTCCAGTCACGAGGTAGGTGACTCCTCCTTTCGGTGATATTACGCATGGGCATCGACTCCGTTGATAGGTTTTTTTCCGCCATCGGGTTCGGACGTGTATTTCTGCGCTCGGTTTCGAAACCGTTTCTTCGGGTTCCCCTCGGTGCGCAATCCACTCTACCTGTGTCGGTATTGTTTTGAACGCGTATCCCATTTCTCCATATATCGTATCTGTCAAGGAAAAGCTCTATTTCGATCGAAGATCTTGGAAAGGCCGTCTGGCCTAACCGCGTCAGTCTACTTCGCAGTCGATGGAACGGACTCCATTTAAATTCTGCCCTCGGTGTCGCGCCAAGTATATGCGCACCGACTTGGACGAAGTGTGCAACTTGTGCTTGTCTCCGGAGCACAAGGAAGAAGACTGCGACGCGTTCAAAGCATTCCAATCGAAGAAAGCGCTCCGTGATAGTCGGGCTCGACGTTGCAAGATGCAGAGTCAAAACGTCAAATACATGCCGGACTTCTTCGGTGAAAAATTCGAGCAAGAATTTGACGCACAAGGGGCCAAGGAAGAACAAGAGGAAATTGTCACCATCCTGGAATCAGATTCTTAGTCGGAAGAAGACTTGCCACAAGGTCAACGTAGCGTGAGTACCGAACGCCCCTTAACCCAAAATCCAACTCAGCCGAAACAAAAGGCTTTGGTCTCACCCCCTCCTTCGGGCCACGGTAGGCTCCGACAAGATGTTTCCGACTCCCCGTCCTCCGGCTCAGCACCGAAAAATGTCTCTCAGCCTTCCGACTCGGGATCGAGTTGGCCAAAGACTGGCACCGAGCCGAAACCTTCAGGCTCTAAGCCGAAAACCGATCTGGAGCCGATATCCTTGACGCCGAAGACAAAGCCTCTTTCGGCACTGAAACCTTCGGCGCTCAAAACTGATTCCACCCAGACGCCAAAATCCTCGGCCAAAAACCTAAAACTGTGCCTCCGAAGCGGCAGGATCCGATTTTCGACGCCCCAAAACCCAAATCGGACCCAAAACAAAAGGAACTCTACATAAATCCCGATACAGGACGTATTCTTACTAAGTCACCTCAAACGCAAACCGGAGTCAGAAGAAGAACCTTTCTTTATTCCTTTCAGAGGAGGACCAGGTGGACTGGGAGGGGTCTGATGACCCTCTGGCACGACAGTGTCAGTACGATGAGGACTGGACAGAGTCTAGGGGAGGCCAGTGGTCTGGATACTTCCCCTGACACTGGCATGCTGTCTCCTCCCGTGGCTATGGAGGAGGGAGCCAATTTTGGTACGGTGTTGCGTAGGGCAGCTGGGGCCTTACATCTCCAACTCCCTAGTTTGACGGTCAAGCCTAACATCTTGACAGGTGCTTCAGCCGGCAGCCTCCTCTGCGGAGACTGTGCTGCCGTTTAACGACGCCCTCACTGACGTTCTTTTGGGCGCCTGGTCCAAGCCCAACACAGGGGCTCCTGTGGATAGGAACGTGTCACGACGCCATCGCCCAGCTCCGGGCGACCCCCTGTTTCTCTCTGTCCACCCCACTCCTGAGAGCTTGGTTGTCCAAGCCTCCGCTTCCCAAACCGCCTTCCCTACCGCTCCTCCGGATAGGGAATCCAAACGCCTGGATCAATTTGGGAAGAAGGGTTTTTCTTCTTCCTCCAGTGCTGGCTTGCGGTCCGTTAACACCGCTTGTCTTTTGGGCCGATATACCCACTCCCTGTGGGATTCGGTGGCGGATGTTTTGCCCCAGTGTCCTGAGGAGGTCCAGACACTGCTTTCCCGCGCCATTGCGGAAGGAAGGGATGCGGCTAAATACACAATACGTTGTGGCCTAGACACCGCCGACTCGCTGGGCAGGTCTATTGCAACGACGGTGGCGCTACGACGCCACGCCTGGCTGAGAACCACTGGTTTTTCAGGGGATGTCCAGAATATTCTCATGGACATCCCCTTTGATGGAGTCGGTCTTTTTGGGTCCAAAGCAGACCATGCGTTGGAGCGCTTTAAGGACTCACGGGCTACTGCCAAGTCCCTGGGCCTTTCTGCTACACGCCCTCCGCTGACTTCTGCTTTTCGCCCCTATCGTGGCCACGGTAGGGGCGCCCTTCACGTCAGCAGCCCAGCCACCGGCCCGCACAGCAGGCGTCTTCGCGTGGCCGAGGACGTGGATTCCGCCGTGGCGGATCGGGCAACCAGCGTGCGGGTCAGGCCACCACCTCCAACCCGTCCGCGGCCTCCAAGCCCTCCTAGTCCCTCCTTTCAGGTGCACAGCACGCCAGTAGGGGGCAGGGTCCGCCATCACCTTCCCCACTGGCGTACCATCACCTCGGACAGGTGGGTCTTGGACATTGTCCGAAGGGGCTACTCCCTCCCCTTCGAGACCACCCCCCAGCCATGCCACCTCAATTCCACCGCATGTCAGGGGATCACTTGGTTCTTCTACAGAAGGAAGTCACGGCCCTCTTGACCAAGAGGGCCATCGAGCGTGTTCCGACCCCAGAAGTAGAGCGTGGTTGCTACTCCCACTACTTTCTGGTGCCCAAAAGGACAAGGAGGACATGCGTCCTATCTTGGACCTCCGGAACGTCAATCGCTTCCTCCGGAAGGAGAAGTTCAAGATGCTCACCCTAGCTCAGGTCTTGACTGCCCTCGACCCTGGAGACTGGTTGGTAGCGTTGGACTTGCAGGACGCATATTTCCACATCCCCGTCCTGCCGGCCCACCGGCGTTACCTTCGGTTCACGGTAGGCCCCGAGCATTTTCAGTTCACCGTGCTCCCCTTTGGCCTTACCAGTGCCCCTCGGGTGTTCACGAAAGTGATGGCGGTGGTCGCAGCTCATCTGCGCCGGGCAGGGGTTTCAGTCTTCCCCTACCTCGACGACTGGTTGCTGAAGGCGGGCTCGTCCCAGGCAGTCGTCTCCCACCTCCAGACTACGGCCGAACACCTGCACTCGCTGGGGTTCTCCATCAATGTGCCGAAGTCGCATCTGATTCCTTCTCCACAGCTCCTTTTCATCGGAGCAGTTCTGGACACGACGCAGTTTCGGGCCTATCCTCCCGAACGGCGAGTCCGGGATATTCAGGCTATGATTCCGATCTTTCAGCCTTTATCCTGGGTTTCGGTACGGATGACCCTGAGGCTGCTGGGCCTCATGGCCTCCTGCATCCTGCTGGTCAATCATGCCAGATGGCATATGCGGGCTCTGCAGTGGGACCTGAAGTTCCAGTGGGCGCAGCACCAGGGCAACCTGTCCGATCACGTCCAGATCTCGGAGGGGACTGCAAGACAGTTGCAGTGGTGGCTCTCGAACCGGCAATGGGTCATGGGCAGATCCCTCTCCCTTCCCCAGCCAGAGCACACAGTTGTGACGGACGCGTCCCTTCTGGGATGGGGCGGTCACATGGGAGAGGCGGAGATCAGAGGCCTCTGGTCTCCGGCGGAATCCCGGCTCCATATCAACCTTCTGGAGCTCCGGGCGATCCGACTTGCACTCAAGGCATTCCTTCCCTCTGTCAAAGGGAAGGTAGTGCAGGTGTTCACAGACAACACTACCGCCATGTGGTACTGCAACAAACAAGGCGGGGTGGGGTCTTGGACCCTTTGTCAGGAGGCTCTGCGCCTCTGGACATGGCTGGAACATCAGGGCATGTTCCTGATGGTTCAACACCTGGCAGGTTCCCTGAACGCCAGGGCGGACGAACTCAGCCGCAGGTGCATGATGGATCACGAATGGCGTCTTCACTCGGAAGTGGCGCAAGGACTCTTTCTACAATGGGGAGAGCCTTGGTTAGATCTATTCGCCACCGAAGAGAACGCGCAATGTCATCAGTTCTGCGCGTTGGAATTTCCAAGGCGGCACTCGCTCGGCGACGCTTTTCGTCACGAGTGGAGTTGCGGTCTGTTGTACGCCTTTCCGCCTATACCACTTCTACCCAGAGTGTTGAAGAAGATTCAGCACGACCGGGCCCAAGTCATTCTTGTGGCTCCGGACTGGGCTCGAAGAGTTTGGTATCCCGAGCTACTCAATATGAGCGTAGATCCCCCGATCCGTCTGCCTCTTCGGGAGGATCTTCTGTCGCAGCAGCAGGGGACGGTCCTCCACCCGAACCTGTCCAGTCTACACCTGCTTGCGTGGAGATTGAGCGGCGGCAGTTGATTCCTTTCGACTTGCCTCCCGAAGTTTGTGATGTGATTCTGGCAGCCAGGCGTCCCTCCACTAAGGTGGTATACGCCTGCAGGTGGAACAAATTTGTGGCATGGTGCACAGCAAAGGCTGTGAATCCCCTCTCTGCCCCTCTTTCTGAGGTCCTTCTGTTCCTTCTTTCTCTGGCCCAACAGGGTTCTGCCCTGGGTACCATCAAGGGTTATCTTTGTGCTATCTCGGCCTTCCTCAGGCTTCCTGATCAGCCCTCCCTTTTCAAGTCCCCTGTTGTTAACAGGTTCTTAAAAGGCATTACTCACCTCTTCCCTCCTGTTCCGTTTGTGATGCCTCAGTGGGACTTGAACTTGGTTCTTACCTTTTAATGTGCGCTCCCTTTGAGCCTCTACATAACTGTCCTCTTCGTCTTCTGACTCTGAAGACAGCCTTTCTGGTGGCCATCACCTCCGCTCGGCGGGTGAGTGAGCTCCAGGCTCTATCTTGCAAACCTCCCTTTCTGTCTGTTCATCCGGACAAGGTTGTTCTTCGGACGCGTCCGTCCTTCTTGCCAAAGGTGGTTACTGCTTTCCATATTGGGCAGACCATCACTTTGCCCACCTTCTTTCCGCCTCCGCATCCTTCCAGAGAGGAAGAGAGGCTCCACCGTCTGGACCCAAAACGTGCGCTCTCCTTCTATATTGACCGCACAAAACACTTCCGGGTGGATGACCAGCTCTTTGTTGGCTACGTGGGCGCCAAAAAGGTCGGGCGGTGCACAAGAGGACCATCTCCCGCTGGGTTACCTTGTGCATCAAGACCTGCTATTCTTTGGCTAAGAAGGAGCCTCCTGTTGGGCTGCGGGCCCAGTCCACCAGGGCAACAGCTGCTACCACGGCCTTGGGCCGCGGTGTTCCGCTGCCGGTTATTTGTCAGGCAGCTACGTGGGCCTCGCTGCACACGTTTACAAAGCATTACTGCCTTGACAGTCAGGTCCGGAGGGACGGCTTCTTTGGCCGTTCTGTCCTCCAGGACTTCCTTGTCTGATCTTTGTTCGCAGACCCACCACCGGGGTTGGTATTGCTGGGGTATCTATTCTAAGGTAAGGAATCTGTCACTAACGTGTCTCTTTCAGATGCACAAGTTACTAACTTGTGTAACGATATATCTGTAAGAGACAGTAGTTAGTGACAGATTCCTTACCGCCCACCCATCCTCCCCGTTCTGCGAACTGATTTCTAGGGTTAAGGACATCCCTTTCACGGCCCTAGTATTTTTCAGACACCTATGTCCGCTTCTTGCATGGCTCTGCGTTCCTGGCGCGGAAAGTCGTGTACAGAACTGACGTCAGCGCGCAGGGCGGCGTCTAAGTACTGCCCGCGACGTCATCCCGGCGATCACGACGACGGACGCGGAGCCGCACGACGCCGCCTACCGACGCGCAAGGGTACTGCTACGCAAAAACTTTCCGGATCCAGCCTGACGCCTGGGGATATTCTAAGGTAAGGAATCTGTCACTAACTACTGTCTCTTACAGATATATCGTTACACAAGTTAGTAACTTGTGCTACAGCTCAAATGCCTCGAACGGAAAATGCTACTCACCAGTATGCATCTGTTCTTGGCATGTAGAGCTGTAGATCTGTATACGCCCACCCTCCTCCCCGGTTGCCTGTAACTGTTCCAGTATTATCTTACTTAGATAACTATACATGGGCATCTTTTTTCTATTATTATAATTTATATTTCTTTCTAACTCTTCACAACCCTTCATGGCGAAAACAATCTGGAGATGGAGTCGATGCCCATGCACACTATCGTCCTGAGGAGGAGTCCCCTATCTCGTAACTACAAAGACTCTATCTGAAAGAGACACGTTAGTGACAGATTCCTTACCTTAGAATATCCCCAGGCGTCAGGCTGGATCCGGAAAGTTTTTTGCGTAGCAGTACCCTTGCGCGTCGGTAGGCGGCGTCGTGCGGTTCCGCGTCCGTCGTCGTGGTCGCCGGGATGACGTCGCGGGCAGTACTTAGACGCCGCCCCTGCGCGCTGACGTCAGTTCATCTTTTTCCGCGCCAGTAAGCGCAGATCCGGGAAGAGCAGTGCCCTAGTCACTTTTTGACTATCCTTTTTGTGAATTTTTTCACTGTTTCTTCATCGAGTCTTCACGACTCCTAGGTGTCGTAGGGATGCCCGGCTTTAAGCCATGCGAGGCCTGTGGTCGCATGATGTCGATCACGGACCCGCATCTCGAGTGTCTCTTCTGTCTCGGCCGAGACCACGACACGAAGTCGTGCCCTGACTGCCGGAAACTTCATCCGAAGGCTTTGCGAGAGCGGTCTCGAAAGCTACTCGAGGTCCGGCAGTCGGCTCCGCGCCGCACCAAGCCCCGGTCCCGGGAGAGGTCGAGGGGCTGGTCGCGGAGTCCCCGTCGTTCGTCGGAGTCCAAGTCTTCGCGCTCCTCCGGTAAGTCGAAGCCCAAGAAGTCTAAGAGGCGTCATCGCTCTAAGACTTCGCCTCGCCGGTCTCGCGACTCGGCTGAGGCCCCAGTCGGCACCGTCCCCGCGGCCCCGGGCATGCCTGTAGAGCCGCCCCTGAATTACCTGTTCTTTCCGGGTTCGGGGGCGACTCCGGCCGAAATACAGGAATTCCTGTCGGCCATGGCCCGCCTCTTCGGGCCTTCAGGTCCCTCCGGTGCGCCTTCGGGCCCCGCGGGCCCTGATGGGGATGCCCCGGCGCCGCCGTCGACTCCGGTCCCGGCGCCGCCTGTCCCACCAGCCTCTGCTCCGGCCCCGGCCTCGATCCCGGCTCCGGTGGTGCCGCAACCCCCATCGACGCCGGTTGACCTAACCACGCCTCCTCCGACGCCGATGTCCCCGGTGCCGTTCCTGACGCCGTCCGGGGCTCCGGACGGCGTCGGTCCCCGCTGTCTCCGGCTCCGGACATGGAGCCGGACTGACGTCGCTCGACGCCGGCTCCGGCGCCGATGAGACCTTGGGTCCCAAATGTCCCTCCTCCATATTTTGAACAAGAGGAGGACCAGGAGAGCTGGGAGGGGTCTGAGGACCCTCTCACACAACAGTGTGAGTATGATCCGGACTGGGCTGAGGAACTTGGGGATGCCAGTGGTCTAGACACCTCCCCTGACACTGGCATGCTGTCTCCTCCCGTGGCTACGGAGGAGTGAGCTAATTTTGCAACGGTGTTGCGTAGAGCAGCTGGAGCCTTACATCTCCAGTTACCTACTGTGGCCGTCAGGACTAACCTCCTGACAGAAGTGCTTTAGCCGGCGGCTTCCTCTTCGGAGACTGGGCTGCCGTTTAATGATGCACTCACTGACGTTCTTTTGGGTGCCTGGTCCAAACCCACCACAGGGGCTCCTGTGGATAGGAACGTGGCCCGACGCCATCGCCCTGCTCCGGGCGACCCCTTGTTTCTCTCCCAACATCCCACCCCGAGAGCTTGGTTGTCCAAGCCTCTGCCTCCCAAACCGCCTTCCCTACCACCCCTCCGGATAGGGAATCCAAACGCCTGGACCAATTTGGGAAGAAGGCTTTTTCTTCCTCCAGTGCTGGCTTGCGGTCCGTCAACACCGCTTGCCTTTTGGGCCGATATACCCACTCCCTGTGGGATTCGGTGGCGGCTGTTTTGCCGCAGTGTTCTGAGGAGGTCCAGACACTGCTTACCCGCGCCATTGCGGAAGGGCGAGATGCGGCTAAATACACC
Source organism: Calotriton arnoldi (assembly GCA_963921515.1). Lineage (NCBI taxonomy): Eukaryota > Metazoa > Chordata > Amphibia > Caudata > Salamandridae > Calotriton > Calotriton arnoldi. The sequence goes on from CAWUFW010007256.1 coordinate 885,423, forward strand.
ATACGTTGTGGCCTTGATACCGCCGACTCGCTGGGCAGATCGCTTGCGACGACGGTGGCGCTACGTCGCCACGCCTGGCTGAGAACAACTGGTTTCTCGGGTGATGTCCAGAATACACTCATGGACATGCCCTTTGATGGAGTCGGTCTTTTTGGGTCCAAAGCAGACCATGCGCTGGAGCGCTTTAAGGACTCACGGGCTACTGCCAAGTCCCTGGGCCTTTCTGTTGTACGCCCTCCGCTCACCTCTGCTTTTCACCCCTTTCGTGGCCACGGAAGGGGCGCCCAGTCACGTCAGCTGCCCAGCCACCGGCCCGCGCAGCAAGCGTCTTCGCGTAACCGTGGACGTGGATACCGCCGTGGCGGTTCGGGCAACCAGCGTGCGGGTCAGGCCACCACCTCCAACCCGTCCGCGGCCTCCAAGCCCTCCTAGTCCCTCCTTTCCGGTGCACAGCACGCCAGTAGGGGGCAGGGTCCGCCATCACCTTCACCACTGGCGTCCCATCACCTCGGACAGGTGGGTATTGGACATTGTCCGAAGGGGCTACTCCCTCCCCTTCGAGACCACCCCTCCAGCCATGCCACCTCAATTCCACCGCATGTCAGGGGATCACTTGGTACTTCTGCAGAAGGAAGTCACGGCCCTCTTGGCCAAGAGGGCCATCTAGCATGTTCCGACCCCAGAAGTAGGAAGTGGTTGCTACTCCCACTACTTCCTGGTGCCCAAAAAGGACAAGGAGGACATGCGTCCTATCTTGGACCTCCGGAACGTCAATCGCTTCCTCCGGAAGGAGAAGTTCAAGATGCTCACCCTAGCTCAGGTCTTGACTGCCCTGGAGACTAGTTGGTAGCGTTGGACTTGCAGGACGCTTATTTTCACATCCCCGTCCTGCCGGCCCACCGGCGTTACCTGCGGTTCACGGTAGGCCTCGAGCATTTTCAGTTCACCGTGCTCCCCTTTGGCCTTACAAGTGCCCCTCGGGTGTTCACGAAAGTGATGGCGGTGGTCGCAGCTCATCTGCGCCGGGCAGGGGTTCCAGTCTTCCCCTACCTCGACTGGCTGCTGAAGGCGGGCTCGTCCCAGGCAGTCGTCTCCCACTTCCAGACTACGGCCGAACTCCTGCACTCGCTGGGGTTCTCCATCAATGTGCCGAAGTCGCATCTGATTCCTTCTCCACAGCTCCTTTTCATCAGGGCAGTTCTGGACACGACGCAGTTTTGGGCCTATCCTCCCGAACGGCGAGTCCGGGATATTCAGGCTATGATTCCGATCTTTCAGCCTTTATCCTGGGTTTCGGTACGGATGACCCTGAGGCTGCTGGGCCTCATGGCCTCCTGCATCCTGCTGGTCAATCATGCCAGATGGCATATGCGGGCTCTGCAGTGGGACCTGAAGTTCCAGTGGGCGCAGCACCAGGGCAACCTGTCCGATCACGTCCAGATCTCGGAGGGGACTGCAAAACAGTTGAAGTGGTGGCTCTCGAACCGGCAATGGGTCATGGGCAGATCCCTCTCCCTTCCCCAGCCAGAGCACACAGTTGTGACGGACGCGTCCCTTCTGGGATGGGGCGGTCACATGGGAGAGGCGGAGATCAGAGGCCTCTGGTCTCCGGCGGAGTCCCGGCTCCATATCAAACTTCTGGAGCTCCGGGCGATCCGACTTGCACTCAAGGCATTCCTTCCCTCTGTCAAAGGGAACGTAGTGCAGGTGTTCACAGACAACACCACCGCCATGTGGTATTGCAACAAACAAGGCGGGGTGGGGTCGTGGACCCTCTGTCGGGAGGCTCTGCGCCTCTGGACATGGCTGGAACATCAGGGCATGTTCCTGATGGTTCAACACCTGGCAGGTTCCCTGAACGCCAGGGCGGACGAACTCAGCCGCAGGTGCATGATGGATCACGAATGGCGTCTTCACTCGGAAGTGGCGCAAGGACTCTTTCTACAGTGGGGAGAGCCTTGGTTAGATCTATTCGCCATCGAAGAGAACGCGCAATGTCATCAGTTCTGCGCATTGGAATTTCCAAGGCGGCACTCGCTCGACGACGCTTTTCGTCGCGAGTGGAGTTGCTGTCTATTGTACGCCTTTCCGCCTATACCACTTCTACCCAGAGTGTTGAAGAAGATTCGGCACGACCGGGCCCAAGTCATTCTTGTGGCTCCGGACTGGGCTCGAAGAGTTTGGTATCCCGAGCTACTCAGTATGAGCGTCGATCCCCGATCCGTCTGCCTCTTCGGGAGGATCTTCTGTCGCAGCAGCAGGGGACGGTCCTCCACCCGAACCTGTCAAGCCTCCACCTGCTTGCGTGGAGATTGAGCGGCGGCAGTTGATTCCTTTCGACTTGCCTCCCGAAGTTTGTGATGTGATTCTGGCAGCCAGGCGTCCCTCCACTAAGGTGGTATACGCCTGCAGGTGGAACAAGTTTGTGGCATGGTGCACAGCAAAGGCTGTGAATCCCCTTTCTGCCCCTCTTTCTGAGGTTCTTCTGTTCCTTCTTTCCCTGGCCCAACAGGGTTCTGCCCTGGGTACCATCAAGGGCTATCTTTGTGCCATCTCGGCCTTCCTCAGGCTTCCTGATCAGCCCTCCTTTTCAAGTCCCCTGTTGTTAACAGGTTTCTAAAAGGCATTACACACCTCTTCCCTCCTGTTCCGTTTGTAATGCCTCAGTGGGACTTGAACTTGGTTCTTACCTTTCTTATGTGCGCTCCCTTTGAGCCTCTACATAACTGTCCTCTTCGTCTTCTGACTCTGAAGACTGCCTTTCTGGTGGCCATCACCTCCGCTCGGCGGGTGAGTGAGCTCCAGGCTCTATCATGTAAACCTCCCTTTCTGTCTGTCCATCCAGACAAGGTTGTTCTTCGGACGCGTCCGTCCTTCTTGCCAAAGGTGGTTACTGCCTTCCACATTGGGCAGACCATCACTTTGCCCACCTTCTTTCCGCCTCCGCATCCTTCCAGAGAGGAAGAGAGGCTCCACCGTCTGGACCCAAAACGTGCGCTTTCCTTTTACATCGACCACACACACCATTTCCGGGTGGATGACCAGCTATTTGTTGGCTACGTGGGCGCCAAAAAAGGTCTGGCGGTCTACAAGAGAACCATCTCCCGCTGGGTAACCTTGTGTATCAAAGCCTGCTATTCTTTGGCTAAGAAGGAGCCTCCTGTTGGGCTGCGTGCCCATTCCACCAGGGCAACGGCTGCTACCACGGCTTTGGGCCGCGGTGTTCCGCTGCAGGATATCTGTCAGGCAGCTACGTGGGCCTCGCTGCACACGTTTACAAAACATTACTGCCTTGACAGTCCGGTCCGGAGGGACGGCTTCTTTGGTCGTTCTGTCCTCCGGGACTTCCTTGTCTGATCTTTGTTCGCAGACCCACCACCGGGGTTGGTATTGCTGGGGTATATATTCTAAGGTAAGGAATCTGTCACTAACGTGTCTCTTTCAGATGCACAAGTTACTAACTTGTGTAACGATATATCTGTAAGAGACACTAGTTAGTGACAGATTCTTTACCGCCCCACCCATCCTCCCCGTTCTGCGACCTGATTTCTAGGGTTAAGGACATCCCTTTCAGGGCCCTAGTATTTTTCAGACACCTCTGTCAGCTTCTTGCATGGCTCTGCGTTCCTGGCGCGGAAAGTCGTGTACAGAACTGACGTCAGCGCGCAGGGGCGGCGTCTAAGTACTGCCCGCGACGTCATCCCGGCGACCACGACGCCGACGACTGATGCGGAGCCGCACGACGCCGCCTACCGACGCGCAAGGGTACTGCTACGCAAAAAACTTTCCGGATCCAGCCTGACGCCTGGGGATATTCTAAGGTAAGGAATCTGTCACTAACTACTGTCTCTTACAGATATATCGTTACACAAGTTAGTAACTTGTGCTCCAAGACAAAAACAAACTGCAAACATCCGAGCCCAACACCAGATGGCGATCTATGCACAAGTATACAGATCTACAGCTCTACATGCCAAGAACAGATGCATACTGGTAAATAGCATTTTCCTTTTATACAAAAACAATTGGTCTGAAGTTCAGTCTGAGTGTGTGAATTCATTTGCTGACTGAGTGTGTACAACAAATGTTTAACACTGTCCTCTGATACTGCCTTACTGCTCGACCACACTACCAAAAATAGAGAAAGGTTCTATCTAACTTTGCCTCTGCCTACCTTTGGGGTTCCACTGGACTCTGTGCACACTATACCTCACTTTGGTATAGTATATACAGAGCCAGCTTCCTACAGGCTGGGGCCAAGTCAGTGGGCGTCTTCCTCTTGTTAGCTGCTGCACAGCTGTTCGGTCCTTCTTGCAGGTTCTTGTCTGAGGAAGCAAGGTTCAGGGGTGCCCCTAAATACTAGATTTAGGGGCGTTACAGGTAGGTAAAAGGCAGGGACCAATGGGCCCCTTCCCTGTGATGGGTACACCCCCTATTATGCCACCCTCCAGTGGGAGGGGGGCATGAGCCTGTCCCTGGTTGGCTGAGTCCCCCATCTTCAAGATGGCGTGGACTGAGAGTTGTGCTTCACCTCGCCTCCCCCACCTGAGGGGTGGAGTTGGCAGAGGTAGGCACACCTCTCTTCCTCACTTGTTTTTCCTGCCGGTTCTCACGCCCAAAGTGGGGGGTCAGAACCAGTCGGGACCAGTTGCTGAGAGCAGCAAGTGGCCTGGGGAAGCTCAAAAGGCGGCAAGCCTTTGAAGCTTCCCCTTCGTGAACCCTGCCCAACCTGGGGGAGGAGGCTTGGCACCTCGTCCCAGGATGTGCATTGCTTCGGGCCCCAGAGAGCAGCAGGCTCTCGACCCAGGGGTCCAGAAACATGTCTGGTTGTGGCAGCTGAGAGCAGCCACTCAGCCTGGACACTAGAGGTGGGTTTGTTTTCAGGAGGCATCTCTAAGATGCCCTCTGTGTACAATTTTCATTAAATCCCACACTGGCATCCGTGTGGGTTTAATGTGCAGAGAAGTTTGATACCAAACTTCTCAGTTTTCAGTGTAGCCATTATGGTGCTGTGGAGTTCGTAATGACAAACTCCCAGCACCATATACTCTTAATAGCAGCACTGCACTTACAATGTCTAAGAATGGACTTGGACACTGTAGGGGTACAGGGCTCATGCACCTATACCCTCACCACTGGTATAGTGCACCCAGCTAGAGGGGTGACTGATCTATGCCAGGGCAGTGGGTTGTAGGAATGGCACACAGTGTGCCATGTCGACTCTTCACTTTGCTCTGCACCAAAACACGCAGCCTGCAAAGGCAGTGTGTGTGTGTGTATCAGGACCTCTAAGGGTGGCACAATAAGTGCTGCAGCCCTTGGAGGCCTTCTCTGGTCACAGTGCCCTGGGTACCTGTGGTACCATTTACCAGGGGCTGACCTGTGGCCAGAGATGCCAATTGGGTTTAGGCTTCAATGCAGTATCTGAAAGAGACACGTTAGTGACAGATTCCTTACCTTAGAATATCCCCAGGCGTCAGGCTGGATCCGGAAAGTTTTTGCGTAGCAGTACCCTTGCGCGTCGGTAGGCGGCGTCGTGCGGCTCCGCGTCCGTCGTCGGCGTCGTGATTGCCGGGATGACGTCGCGGGCAGTACTTAGGCGCCGCCCCTGCGCGCTGACGTCCGTTCTTATTTTTCCGCGCCAGCAAGCGCAGATCCGGGAAGAGCAGTGCCCTAGTCATTTTTTGACTAACTTTTTGGGTGAATTTTTTCACTGTTTTTTCTTCGAATCGACTTCAAGGTGTCGTAGGGATGCCCGGGTTTAAACGTTGCGGCGCCTGTGCTCGGATGATGTCCATCACAGACCCGCATCGGGAGTGTCTCTTCTGCCTCGGCCGAGGCCACGACACGGAGTCTTGTTCCGACTGCCGGGCCCTCAACGCGAGAGCGGTCTCGAAAGCTCCTCGAGGCCCGGCATTCGGCTCCGCGCGAGCCCCGGTCGCGTGAGAGGTCCAGGGGTCGATCGCGGAGTCCTCACCGGTTGTCGGCATCGAAGTCTTCTTCATCCGGTAAGTCCAAACACAAAAAGTCCAAAAAGCATCGTCGCTCTAGGACTTCGCCTCGCCGGTCTCGCGACTCGGCTGAGGCCCCTCCCGGCACCGTCCCCGCCCCCGCGGCCCCGGACATGCATGTGGAGTCGCCCCCGCAATACCCGTCCTTCCCGGGTTCGGGGGCGGATCCGGCCCAAATACAGGAATTCCTGTCGGCCATGGCCCGCCTCTTCGGGCCTCAAGGTCCCTCCGGTGCGCCTTCGGGCCCCGCGGGCCCTGATGGGGTTGCTCCGGCGTCGCCGACGGCTCCGGCCCCGGCATCGCCCGTGCCTCCAGCCTCGATCCCGGCTCCACAACCCCCATCGACGCCGGTCGACCTAACGACACCTCCGCCGGCGCCGATGTCTCCGGTGCCATTCTCGACGCCGCCTGGGGCTCCGGGCGGCGTCGTCCCCCAGTTCCTTCCGGACATGGACCCGGACCGACGTCGCTCGACGCCGGTTCCGGCGCCGATGGGACCTTGGGTCCCAAATGTCCCCCCTCCTCCTTATTTTGAACCAGAGGAAGACCAGGAGGACTGGGAGAGGTCTGATGACCCTCTGACACAACAGTGTCAGTACGATGAGGACTGGACAGAGGGTCTAGGGGATGCCAGTGGTCTAGATACTTCCCCTGACACTGGCATGCTGTCTCCTCCCGTGGCTACGGAGGAGGGAGCCAATCTTGCAACGGTGTTGCGTAGGGCGGCTGGGGCCTTACGTCTCCAACTCCCTACTGTGGCGGTCAAGACTAATATCTTGACAGAGGTGCTTCAGCCGGCAGCCTCCTCTACGGAGACTGTGCTGCCGTTTAACGACGCCCTCACTGACGTTCTTTTGGGCGCCTGGTCCAAGCCCAACACAGGGGCTCCTGTGGATAGGAACGTGTCCCGACGCCATCGCCCAGCTCCGGGCGACCCCCTGTTTCTCTCTGTCCACCCCACTCCTGAGAGCTTGGTTGTCCAAGCCTCCGCTTCCCAAACCGCCTTCCCTACCGCCCCTCCGTATAGGGAATCCAAACGCCTGGATCAATTTGGGAAGAAGGGTTTTTCTTCCTCCAGTGCTGGCTTGCGGTCCATCAACACCGCTTGTCTTTTGGGCCGATATACCCACTCCTTGTGGGATTCGGTGGCGACTGTTTTGCCCCAGTGTTCTGAGGAGGTCCAGACACTGCTTTCCCGCGCCATTGCGGAAGGAAGGGATGCGGCCAAATACACAATACGATGTGGCCTTGATACCGCCGACTCGCTGGGCAGGTCTATTGCAACGACGGTGGCGCTGAGACGCCACGCCTGGCTGAGAACCACTGGTTTTTCAGGGGATGTCCAGAATACTCTCATGGACATGCCCTTTGATGGAGTCGGTCTTTTTGGGTCCAAAGCATACCATGCGTTGGAGCGCTTTAAGGACTCACGGGCTACTGCCAAGTCCCTGGGCCTTTCTGCTACACGCCCTCCGCTGACTTCTGCTTTTCGCCCCTATCGTGGCCACGGTAGGGGCGCCCGTCACGTCAGCAGCCCAGCCACCGGCCCGCGCAGCAGGCGTCTTCGCGTGGCCGAGGACGTGGATTCCGCCGTGGCGGATCGGGCAACCAGCGTGCGGGTCAGGCCACCACCTCCAACCCGTCCGCGGCCTCCAAGCCCTCCTAGTCCCTCCTTTCAGGTGCACAGCACGCCAGTAGGGGGCAGGGTCCGCCATCACCTTCCCCACTGGCGTACCATCACCTCGGACAGGTGGGTCTTGGACATTGTCCGAAGGGGCTACTCCCTGCCCTTTGAGACCACCCCCCCAGCCATGCCACCTCAATTCCACCGCATGTCAGGGGATCACTTGGTACTTCTGCAGAAGGAAGTCACGGCCCTCTTGACCAAGAGGGCCATCGAGCGTGTTCCGACCCCAGAAGTAGGGCGTGGTTGCTACTCCCACTACTTTCTGGTGCCCAAAAGGACAAGGAGGACATGCGTCCTATCTTGGACCTCCGGAACGTCAATCGCTTCCTCCGGAAGGAGAAGTTCAAGATGCTCACCCTCGCTCAGGTCTTGACTGCCCTCGACCCTGGAGACTGGTTGGTAGCGTTGGACTTGCAGGACGCATATTTCCACATCCCCGTCCTGCCGGCCCACCGGCGTTACCTTCGGTTCACGGTAGGCCCCGAGCATTTTCAGTTCACCGTGCTCCCCTTTGGCCTTACCAGTGCCCCTCGGGTGTTCACGAAAGTGATGGCGGTGGTCGCAGCTCATCTGCGCCGGTCAGGGGTTTCAGTCTTCCCCTACCTCGACGACTGGTTGCTGAAGGCGGGCTCGTCCCAGGCAGTCGTCTCCCACCTCCAGACTACGGCCGAACTCCTGCACTCGCTGGGGTTCTCCATCAATGTGCCGAAGTCGCATCTGATTCCTTCTCCACAGCTCCTTTTCATCGGAGCAGTTCTGGAAACGACGCAGTTTCGGGCCTATCCTCCCGAACGGCGAGTCCGGGATATTCAGGCTATGATTCCGATCTTTCAGCCTTTATCCTGGGTTTCGGTACGGATGACCCTGAGGCTGCTGGGCCTCATGGCCTCCTGCATCCTGCTGGTCAATCATGCCAGATGGCATATGCGGGCTCTGCAGTGGGACCTGAAGTTCCAGTGGGCGCAGCACCAGGGCAACCTGTCCGATCACGTCCAGATCTCGGAGGGGACTGCAAAACAGTTGCAGTGGTGGCTCTCGAACCGGCAATGGGTCATGGGCAGATCCCTCTCCCTTCCCCAGCCAGAGCATACAGTTGTGACGGACGCGTCCCTTCTGGGATGGGGCGGTCACATGGGAGAGGCGGAGATCAGAGGCCTCTGGTCTCCGGCGGAGTCCCGGCTCCATATCAACCTTCTGGAGCTCCGGGAGATCCGACTTGCACTCAAGGCATTCCTTCCCTCTGTCAAAGGGAAGGTAGTGCAGGTGTTCACAGACAACACCACCGCCATGTGGTACTGCAACTAACAGGGCGGGGTGGGGTCTTGGACCCTTTGTCAGGAGGCTCTGCGCCTCTGGACATGGCTGGAACATCAGGGCATGTTCCTGATGGTTCAACACCTGGCAGGTTCCCTGAACGCCAGGGCGGACGAACTCAGCCGCAGGTGCATGATGGATCACGAATGGCGTCTTCACTCGGAAGTGGCGCAAGGACTCTTTCTACAGTGGGGAGAGCCTTGGTTAGATCTATTCGCCACCGAAGAGAACGCGCAATGTCATCAGTTCTGCGCGTTGGAATTTCCAAGGCGGCACTCGCTCGGCGACGCTTTTCGTCGCGAGTGGAGTTGCGGTCTGTTGTACGCCTTTCCGCCTATACCACTTCTACCCAGAGTGTTGAAGAAGATTCGGCGCGACCGGGCCCAAGTCATTCTTGTGACTCCGGACTGGGCTCGAAGAGTTTGGTATCCCGAGCTACTCAATATGAGCGTAGATCCCCCTATCCGTCTGCCTCTTCGGGAGGATCTTCTGTCGCAGCAGCAGGGGACGGTCCTCCACCCGAACCTGTCCAGTCTACACCTGCTTGCGTGGAGATTGAGCGGCGGCAGTTGATTCCTTTCGACTTGCCTCCCGAAGTTTGTGATGTGATTCTGGCAGCCAGGCGTCCCTCCACTAAGGTGGTATACGCCTGCAGGTGGAACAAATTTGTGGCATAGTGCACAGCAAAGGCTGTGAATCCCCTTTCTGCCCCTCTTTCTGAGGTCCTTCTGTTCCTTCTTTCTCTGGCCCAACAGGGTTCTGCCCTGGGTACCATCAAGGGTTATCTTTGTGCTATCTCGGCCTTCCTCTGGCTCCCTGATCAGCCCTCCCTTTTCAAGTCCCCTGTTAACAGGTTCTTAAAAGGCATTACTCACCTCTTCCCTCCTGTTCCGTTTGTGATGCCTCAGTGGGACTTGAACTTGGTTCTTAACTTTTTAATGTGCGCTCCCTCTGAGCCTCTACATAACTGTCCTCTTCGTCTTCTGACTCTGAAGACAGCCTTTTTGGTGGCCCTCACCTCCGTTCGGCGGGTGAGTGAGCTCCAGGCTCTATCTTGCAAACCTCCCTTTCTGTCTGTTCATCCAGACAAGGTTGTTCTGCGGACGCGTCCGTCCTTCTTGCCAAAGGTGGTTACTGCTTTCCACATTGGGCAGACCATCACTTTGCCCACCTTCTTTCCGCCTCCGCATCCTTCCAGAGAGGAAGAGAGGCTCCACCGTCTGGACCATAAACGTGCGCTCTCCTTCTATATTGACCGCACAAAACACTTCCGGGTGGATGACCAGCTCTTTGTTGGCTACGTGGGCGCCAAAAAGGTCGGGCGGTGCACAAGAGGACCATCTCCCGCTGGGTTACCTTGTGCATCAAGACCTGCTATTCTTTGGCTAAGAAGGAGCCTCCTGTTGGGCTGCGTGCCCATTCCACTAGGGCAACGGCTGCTACCACGGCCTTGGGCCGCGGTGTTCCGCTGCCGGTTATCTGTCAGGCAGCTACGTGGGCCTCGCTGCACACGTTTACAAAGCATTACTACCTTGACAGTCAGGTCCGGAGGGACGGCTTCTTTGGCCGTTCTGTCCTCCAGGACTTCCTTGTCTGATCTTTGTTCGCAGACCCACCACCGGGGTTGGTATTGCTGGGGTATCTATTCTAAGGTAAGGAATCTGTCACTAACGTGTCTCTTTCAGATGCACAAGTTACTAACTTGTGTAACGATATATCTGTAAGAGACAGTAGTTAATGACAGATTCCTTACTGCCCCACCCATCCTCCCCGTTCTGCGAACTAATTTCTAGGGTTAAGGACATCCCTTTCCGGGCCCTAGTATTTTTCAGACACCTATGTCCGCTTCTTGCATGGCTCTGCGTTCCTGGCGCGGAAAGTCGTGTACAGAACTGACGTCAGCGCGCAGGGGCGGCGCCTAAGTACTGCCCGCGACGTCATCCCGGCGATCACGACGCCGACGACGGACGCGGAGCCGCACGGCGCCGCCTACCGACGCGCAAGGGTACTGCTACGCAAAAACTTTCCGGATCCAGCCTGACGCCTGGGGATATTCTAAGGTAAGGAATCTGTCACTAACTACTGTCTCTTACAGATATATCGTTACACAAGTTAGTAACTTGTGCTTTAGGGAAAGAACATAGGCCTGGGTACCTGATTAGCATGAGCTCAGGGTACACTCAGTCAAAGCACATCAGCAATTCAGCAAAAAGTGGGGGCAACCATGCAGAAAGAGGGCACTTTATCACAGTTGTGGACCCTATGTCAAGTGGCTCTCTGTCTCTGGACATGGTTGGAACATCAGGGCATATCCCTGGTGGTTCAACACCTGGCAAGTTCCCTGAACGCCAGGGCAGACTAACTCAGCCGCAGGTGCATGATGGATCACGAATGGCTTCTTCACTCTGAGGGGGCGCAAGTTCTCTTTCAGCAGTGGGGAGAGCCTTGGTTAGATCTATTCGCCACCGGAGAGAACGCGCAATGTCAGTGTTGGAAAACGAGGCAGTATCTGTGAGGCCTGCACAAATAACATGACTACATTTGTCCTTCACTGGGAACCAAACACCCAATTGTAGCGCCTGACTCTCAGAGGGTAGCGTTGCAGAGCAGTCTGAGGCTTACTCAAGGGAGGTGGTGTGGGCTAGTAATCGCCATTTGCAGGTGCGCAGAAATAACACTCAATAATTGATTGTCCAGTCTGTACTTTGCTTTATAAAAGTAAGAGTACATTTATTAAACACACACACACACTACTCAATACTATGCACCAATTTACAAATATACATAAGCTGTTGGAATTACTTTGTGACATTGCATAACATCTCCACCCCTCCTGCAGGGGGGTGTGGTCTAGTACCACCACTCCCATGTATGCACATAATCTTGCCCCCTAATGCAGTGTGTTGAGCATAACCTGGAGCGAGGGCCCTGCACACGGGCACCATCCCAGTGGCGACCCACCCCATTACCTCAACCCGCATTAAAAATAGGTTCACCTGCCCTAGTGACATAACCCTGACTGAGCATCTTATATTGACCATACAGTATGCACCCCTACATCTTCAGGGCTAACAGTCTGGGTTGTTCCTCACTTAAGAAGCAGCAGCAAGAATACATGTTGAAGCATTACCTTAGAATGACAGTACTCATCACAGTTGTTGGACATTAGAATAAGTTGCAATTACATCCCCTAAAGGCATCACAGATGAAATCACAGGATTATGCATATACAGCCAGACACCCTAGCAGGAATGTCTGGCATCATAACTCCACTTTGCTTATGACATCACCTTGCACAGGTACTTCACATTACACCTGTGACCTTCAGTCCCTCTAAAACATGGGTACTCACAAACTTTGTCGGGGGCCAAAATTACAGTGTGATTTGGGGCCGAGGGCCGCACTGGTAGGGGTGGGGTCAGTGGGATCAGTGGGGGGCGGAGCTAGAGTAAAAAAAACCTGTTTCAAAACATTAGACAATGCGACAATGCTGTATTTCAAAATCAGATATAACTACAAAGAGCACATTTTGATAATACATTTTTATTTGAAGGCCTTTAGTGAAAGTAGAATAGCAAGTACAAAGGCAAATGTAATGGGGAAAAGTCTTTTCCAAGGCACAGGGTTTATGCACTAATTTTACACTTCATGTCCGCAATTAATTTCTTGTACTCTGGAACCTTTTCAGAGAGTGCAAGTCTCAGGAGGTGATCCAGATGTGAATCAGTCAGTTTGTTTCTCAGTTTATTTTTTAGAACACCAATTGTAGAAAAGGAACACTCGCATACATATGTGGACCCAAACATGATAAGTATTCTCTGTGCCAAGGTAAAAAGAAGAGGGAATTTTTCAGATGGCACACTTTGCCAGAAATCTTCTGGTTCCTTCCCCAAGAAAGAGGACTCAAGCACAGAGCTGTATTGCATGTCAATTAGTTCCATCTCAGCTTGTGCCCTTTTCAAACCAAGAAGTTCAACAGCTTCAAGATTCCTTGCACTAACCATCCATGGGTTTTCTACAAGCCTGAAAAGTGGGGTGAGAATCGCCTCTTAATGTCCCCAGACATTTCTTCCAGATACGCACACAGATTGAGACTGAACAACATTTCCTGAGCTTTTTCAACCCTCTGTGTTAAAGCCTGCAACTTAGGAAAGTGTTTAAGATCACCATCGTTCATCTGCTCTCGGAACAGCTCGAGTTTACTTTCAAAGGAGTATATGACACTCATCATTGAGGACACAAGTTTCTGTCTACCTTGAAGTGCCAGATTGAGAGAGTTTAAATGTGAGAAGATGTCACACAGAAAATGGAGCATGGTGAGCCATTGCAAGTCATATAATTCTGGGAAGGACTGCCCTCGACTGATTACAAATTGTTTAATTTCTGGAAGCAAAGTAATAAATCTTTCTAGCACTCTACCTTTGCTCAACCACCTAACTTCAGTATGCAACAACAGGTCTGCATATTCACTTTCGGCATCCCTCAGCAATAATTTAAAAGTCTGTGGTTGAGTGCTTTTGCTCGAATAAAATTAACAATTCTCACAACTTGCTTCATAACATCATTTAGTTGTCCTCGTTTTATTTTCGCGTATGCTTCCTGATGGATTCTGCAATGATAATCAATTAAAGTGGATGATTGAAGTTTTTTTCTTAACAGAGATACAAAGCCCTTCTCATGTCCAATCATGGAGGGTGCCCCATCTGTAGTAATACTTACAAGATTGTTCAATGGCAGGTGATGAGATTCAAAGAAATTGCACATGCTGGCCAACACATCCTCTCCTCTTGTGTGACCATGCAATGGCAAAAGGCAGAGGAGCTCTTCCTTTGGAATGATATCTTGTTCCAAATACCTCACCCAAATCATTAACTGAGCCACATCACCTACATCTGTTGACTCATCAACAGCAATGCTAAAGAAAGGGGACAGCTTGACTGCATTGATGACCTGTGCTAGAACATTGTCACCCATTGACTCGATTCTACGTGTGCATGTGGAATCTGACAGTTGTAATGCACCTATTTCCTTCATAATGTTGGATTTATTAGGATAGTTGGCAAATAAAATGTCTGCTGCCCAGAGAAAACACTTCTTAACCAGCTCTGCGTCTGTAAATGGCTTTTTATGTTTTGCAAGCAAGTAGCAAATTTGGAAGGATGCCTCGGTTACAGCCTCAGTTTTGCAGCGTGAATCTTTCTGGATTCACTATGCTGTGCATTATTCCGCCATCTCGTGGTTGGGTCCGGAATCGTAGTCTTTTCTCCTTTTTTTTTCTTTCTTTTTTTTGTTGGCCCAGGTGGGCGGCGACGCCCCCACCATTTGGTGTCCTCGGTGACGTCGTCGCGCTTCCTGCGGAAGCTCCCACCTTTGGTCGCCATCTTCAGATTCTTTTTTCCGCCGTGGGGTCTGGATCGTTGACGAGAAGTTCCAGAAACTTTGGACGAAGAATCTCAAATTCAATTATCACCACAGAGGATCGTTTCCTGAGACACCGGACGAGGAGACGAGTACCGGAGGCGACGAGAAGGACGACGTAGAAGGTCCACGACCAAAATCTCGACGCCTACAGAGAATGCGCTCACAGTGGGCCCCCTGAGCGCAGTCATGGACAAGACACCGTTGAAGTTTTGCCAAAACTGTCACCACAAGTATGCCCAGAAGGACCAGCACCCAGTCTGCAACCTCTGCTTGCCGCTCGACCACATCAGCGAAAACTGCAACGCGTGTTCGGCGTTCACCCCGAAAACCCTCCGGGTGAGAGAGAGGCAAAGAAGGGCTAACTACAACATGCAGGGCCAGGGACCAGCTCCATCGCTCCGAGACCTGGGCCTCTCGAGTGGAGAGGAAGACATCGCAGAGGGACCGGAGGACTGCTCAGTCGTCGAGGTCCACAAGAAAACATCGAAGGAGGTAAGGGAGGCGTCGACCCCCGAAGCACCCAAGCGACGCTCGAAAGAGTGAAGCCAAGGCCCCGAGCGACACTCTTAGAAGTGAAGCCAAGTCCTCGAAGGGAGCGTTGCTGCCGAAACCCTCGACGAAAGCAACAGCATCCAGGGACAAACAGCCGAGCGGATCTTTCGAGAAGGACTCCCAATCGGCAAAAGCCTCCGAAAAACCAAGGGCGTTGAAGGTAACCTCCGAAAAGGAAGCCTCGACATAGACTAGAAGGCCCGGCGACGTCCGAGACCGCGAAGAGAGGCGCTTCATCCATCGACGCCGAAAAGGCCCACGAGATGGAGAAAAAAAAGAGAAGGCTCGAGGCAGAGATGGTGAGCATCCTGCAACGGAAAAAAGACTTCGACGAAAAGATGAAGCTATACGCCATTCCGTCGAAGCC
Organism: Calotriton arnoldi; assembly: GCA_963921515.1. Lineage (NCBI taxonomy): Eukaryota > Metazoa > Chordata > Amphibia > Caudata > Salamandridae > Calotriton > Calotriton arnoldi. The sequence continues at coordinate 900,775 of CAWUFW010007256.1, forward strand.
AACACGCGAAGCACTCGGGGAGGGCGACACCAAAGACATCGAACCGCTCGACGAGCAGGGCGAGGAGGACTACTACTTCGAAGGCGAAGAAGAGCTGCAGTCTTACCGGGACTCAACGCCCTCAGAAGCACAAGACTTAGACTGGCAAGACCTCGACACAGAATCACCAGAAGAAGGGGTAGACTCTTATCCCTCGAGGCCTTCGCCGCCAGACGACATTGGAGTCTACAATGTGGTCGTCCAAAAGGCTGCAGCAACGTATGGGGTCGAAATGCAAGAGGAGAAGGCGAAAGCATGTTTCCTTTTGGAAACCCTACTTCCTCAACAAACCAGGTCCCAGTTCCTACCCATGCTTCCTAGCGTCCTGGACCAGGGAAGGGAGGCCTTCAAAGAACCGGCAGTCTGCAAAGCTGTTACACCTAGGAGCGAAAAGAAGTACAAACACTCCTCAAAAGACCCTGCGTACATCCAAGGGTCAGTGCCAGCAGACTCCATTATCACGGCAACGGCCAGGAAAAGGGCCAATGTGCCCACTAACACGGGTCCACCTCCAGACAAGGAGAGCAAACGAATAGACCTCACAGGACGAAAGGTGGAGAGGAACGCGGCCATACACTGGCGCATCGCCAACTCCAACGCCCTCATCAGCAGTCATGCATACCAGCATTGGGATGAAATGAGCCAGCTCGTAACACACCTGCCACAACAACACCAACAAAGGGCTAATCACCTAGTGGAAGAGGGCAAGGCTATCGCAAACACTTGCCTAAAATCAGCCTTGGACGCAGCAGAGAACTCCAGCAGGCAGATGATGATAGGGGTGACTGAAAGGAGACACTCATGGCTAAGGATCTCGGGCTTCAAACGGGAGGTACAAAGTAATATCCTGAACACGCTATTCGACGGCCAGAAACTGTTTGGAGCCCCAGTCGACGAGAAGTTGACGCAGCTTAAGAAGGACAACGAAACTGCGAGGTCCATGGGAGCACTGCAGTTCAGGGGGATGAGAAGAGGAACCCCCTCAAGGCGGCCCAGTGGTAGAGGGGCCAATGCGTCCGCCACTTCCCACCAATCTCCCCAACAAGGATACCAGGGCCAAAGCCAACAGGGACAACAACAGCAAAATTGGCAGTATCAATCCAGAGGACGGTCCTTTCGAGGACGCGGGTACGGACGGGGACAGTCCCGAAGAGGGGGTCAGCAGCCCACCTCAAAGTGACTCCGCAAAGAAACCAAACCCTCCCCTATCACCACCAAGGGAGAGGAGAAGTCAACAGAAGAAAAAACTAAGAAACACCCACAGCAAACAAATAACCACCGAGCATACAACCCCGGTGGGGGGCCGAATAGGAAACTTCCTCACACAATGGAGAAAGATTACCACGGAGAAGTGGATACTGAACATCATACAGCACGGATACTGCATAGAACTCCAAAAACACCCCCCGGGCAGAAAACCAAGACACCGCCCACTCCCCGCAAGGGAGCTCGCCCTCCTACGTCTAGAAGCAGAGGAGCTACTCAAAAAAAGAGCAATAGAAGCAGTTCCAATCAACGAAAGGAACAAGGGAGTCTACTCAACGTATTTCCTGGTGCCAAAGGTAGACTAAACACTAAGGCCAATACTGGACCTCAGATTCCTGAACAAGTTCGTAAGAACTCAAAAATTCAAAATGACGTCACTTCAGGAAGTAATACCCCAAATCCAACAAGGGGACTACATGGCGACCATAGACATGAAAGACTCATATCTGCACATCCCCGTCAACCACAAACGTCTACTAAGATTCGTGATAGGCCAGAATCACTACCAGTTCACAGTGCTAGCCTTCGGGCTCAAGTCCGCACCAAGGGTGTTCACAAAATGCCTAGCAGCAGTGGCAGCGCACCTACGGAGAAAGGGCATACATGTATACCCCTACCTCGACGACTGGCTTGTGAAAGCAGGATCATACAGGCACTGCAAAGATCACATCAAACAAGTCATACAAACACTATCCAAACTAGGTTTCTCAATACATTGGGAGAAATCATCAACAGAACCGCAGCAGATCAAGATATTCTTAGGGGCACAGATCGACAGCACACAGTCCAAAGTGTTCCCCAGCGAGAAGAGAACTATAGCACTCCTGAGGGAAACCTGTCATTACCGCAAGGGGCAAGTTCTGACAGTGAGGACGGTGAGCAGACTAATGGGGATGATGGCATCATGCATCCACCTGGTCCCAAATGTCAAGCTGCACATGAGACCGTTCCAAGAATGGATCCAGCAACAGTGGTCACAAGCAACAGTTAGTTGGGAAGATCTAGTGGTTGTCACACACGCAGTGCAGCAAGAAATAGCGTGGTGGAAGGAAGAGAACATATTACAGGGGAAGCCATTCACACAGCCAACTTCAACAGTGACCATCACAACAGACTCCTCACAGCAGGGCTGGGGCGCGCACATGGACAGACTCCGCGTCAGGGGGCTGTGGTCACAACAAGATGCAGTGAAACACATCAACTACCTAGAACTAAAAACTGTGTTCCTAGCCTTAAGAGCCTTTCAGAAGCAGCTTTACGGCCAGAAAGTGCTGATACAAACAGACAACACAACCACCATGTTCTACATCAACAAACAAGGTGGAACACAGTCAGCACCGCTATCAAGCCTGGCACAAGAGATTTGGAAATGGGCCATCCCTCTAAGGATAGACCTACTGGCAATACACCTTCCAGGAATAGACAATGTAGAGGCAGACCGACTCAGCAGGCAGACATCGGCATCCCACGAATGGGAGCTCAACCAACAGGGGGTGCAGCGACTGTTCCAAAAATGGGGTACACCACGGATAGACCTGTTTGCAACACTCCAGAATGCAAAATGCCAACATTACGCATCCAGACAACCGGACCAAGGGTCCCTAGGGAATGCGCTATGGATAAGTTGGTCGAACGAATTTGCATACGCTTTTCCCCCGATACCACTGTTACACAAGGTACTCAGCAAATGCAGGAGCAGCAGCATGACACTCACTGTTGGCACCTCAGTGGGCCAGACAGTCATGGTTCTCACAAATAATGGAAATGGCGCAGGAACCAGCGCACAGGTTCAGCAGAAGGAAAGACCTCCTGACAATGCAAGACGGAAAAGTGCTCCACCCAGAACCAGAGAGCCTCAGCCTAGCAGCATGGCTCCTGAGGACCTAGAATTCGCACACCTCAAGCTGCCACCAAGCACTATGGCAGTACTCAGAGAAGCAAGGAGACCCACTACAAGGAAGTGCTACATTGCAAAGTGGAAAAGGTGCTCGCAATGGTGCCTTAAAGAGGGACTGCAACGAAAGGTCACAAAAGAATCAAAGGTACTAAAATACTTAACGCACCTACTACACAGCGTGCTGATCTACTCGTCACTAAGGGTTCACTTAGCAGCCATAGTGGCCTACACCAGGGGAGAAGCGGGGAAAAGTTTCTTCACCTCCCAGGTGGTCAAGAGATTCCTGGAGGGAGCTAAAAGAATAGCCCCCCCAAAAAGGATGCCAGCCCCGAGCTGGAACCTCAACACTGTGCTAACAAAGTTGATGAAATCACCGTTTGAGCCCATACACAAAACTACACTGCACATGCTCACACTAAAGACGGCATTCTTGGTGGCTATCACGTCACTGCGAAGAGTCAGTAAACTACAGGCTCTTACACTACAAGAGCCCTACTTGCAAATACACAAGGACAGAATTGTCATGAGGACGGACCCACACTTCCTGCCAAAGGTGGTGTCACTGTTCCATATTAACCAGACAATACAGATACTAAGTTTCTTCCAAAAACCATCAACGCCCACAGAGAAGGCGCTACACACGCTGGACACCAGAAGGGCAGTGATGCACTACATAGAAAGGACAAAGGAATGCAGGAAAACAAAACAACTCTTCGTTTCCTTCGCAAGCAGTTTCTTGGGACGACCAGTAACCAAAAATACCATCGCACGATGGATTGCGCAGGCAATACAACTCTGCCACAAGCAGGCAGGACAAGAATTACAGGGAGCCGCCCAGGCTCACTCAAGGAAGAAAGGCGCAACGGTTGCGTTCCTAGCGAACACACCTATCCAAGACATTTGCCAAGCGGCAACATGGTCTTCCGTGCACACGTTCACCAAACACTACTGTGTGGATATCCAGATGAACAAAGAGGCACAAGTAGGACAGAGGGTCTTACAGCACATTTTCAGCAACCAATGCTTATCTTCCACCCAACCACCGCAATAATAGAAAACCGCTACAAAGTCTATGCACAGCATAGTGAATCCAGAAAGATTCACGCTGCAAAACGAATAGTTACTTACCTGTCGGTGTAGTTTTGCAGCTTGAAGACTTTCTGGATTCACTAGCGATCCCACCCGCCTCCGCCAGGAAGATAACATAGGAGGTTGAGGGTAAAACTAGACTACATAGAGTTTAGAGGGATCAAAAAGGAAAATAGGAGGATAAATGAGAAAGACATAGACAACAAAAACAATAAGCGGAAAAGAAAAAAGAATCCGAAGATGGCGACCAAAGGTGGGAGCTTCCGCAGGAAGCGCGACGACGTCACCGAGGACACCAAATGGTGGGGGCGTCGCCGCCCACCTGGGCCAACAAAAAAAGAAAGAAAAGACTACGATTCCGGACCCAACCACGAGATGGCGGAGTAATGCACAGCATAGTGAATCCAGAAAGTCTTCAAGCTGCAAAACTACACCGACAGGTAAACTATTCGATTCTTTCATCTGGCACAGAAAGAGGTTTTGTTGGGATAGAAGGGCTTGCTTTAGTGATGCCACCTTCGCAGAACGCGGTTTTGAGGACATTGGAAAGTTTTCTGTGAAGTCAGAATGTCGTGTTTTATAGTGCCACTCCAGGTTATATCTTTTGAGCACATTAACCGTTTCTTTGCAAAGGAGACAAGTAGCTTTATCTTTTGGACATTCCACAAAAAGATATTCTTCCCACGAAGCATGGAACACCCTGTGTTCACTCTGTATGGATCTAGGTCTTTTACAAGACTTTGTTACCGGGCTGTATGCCATTTCTTTTGGGTTCCTTATGAACACTGCAGGAAAACAGGATTTGTGTTCACGACCGATGGCACGACCCCGTCTCACGACCGATGGCACAACCCCGTCTCACGACCGATGGCACGACCCCGTCTTAAATACAGAGCTCGTCACAAACCAACGAGGTGACACAGGAGAGCTGCTATTTGGGGGGAAACATGTTTGAAAATAAAATTTGTTAAAAAATGTAAATGTCCACATTGAGTGTTTACTTCTCACTGCATGTTTTGACAGTGCCCTATGTGCAAAATTTAGATTCATTCGTGCATTCAAGCTTATAATTAGATATTAGTGCTTCACAAATGAAACATCTTGGTATCACATTTCTCATGTACAGCCATCCCTACTTGAGAGCATTAGTGAAATGAAGAAAGAAATAACATGAGACCACCCTTTCTTAATAAATTAAGTTTACATTTGTACAGTGCATCCACTACCTCAAATGACTTTCCATATTACCCAGACAGGTGAAGTAGTAGCTAAGCAAAATATCCTGCCACTTGCAATAGTGAACTGAAGTCTAGAGGCCCTGGCAGGCCACATATGGTAGAGAGGGCCCTGCGCTCTGGCAGTCGTTGGGGCAGAGATTCCTGCCCGTCGCTAAGTGTAAGAAAGTGGCTCTGTATATACTGAACCAAAGTAAGGTTCAGTGTGCACAGGGTCCACAGTCCCCAGAGGTTTGGCAGAGGCTAAAGTTAGATATAACCTTGCTCTCTAAAGTGGTAGCTTGGTCGAACAGTAAGGCAGTATCAGAGGACAGTGTAAAGCATTTGTTGTACACACTCAGTCAGCAAATGAAGCCACACACTCAAGAACTGAACTCTAGGCCAATGGTTTGTATATAAAAATATATGCTTGTTTTATTTTAGAACCAACAATAGGTATCAAAATATACTTTCTCAGAATGAGATGCTTTAGGTAAATACTTTCAATAGGCAATAGACTTTTGAATGCAATAGTTACAGTTGTTGCAAAAGGCAACACAATTTTAAACACAATTATACATTGAGCTCAATGGGAATTTCTAGTTAAATGCAATAGATTACTTTTTGGATTACTTTTCTTACCACAGGACTGGATCCTAGATTCAGTCCTGGGACATCTCCTGTAAACAGTTGAGTAAAAACGTTTTGGTTACAGTTGTGATTTTTAAGGAATATTATTGTATTTTAAAAGTTGGCACTTCGAAACTTTTTCACATAGAATCACCAATGTTATCCTATGGGAGGAAATTCACTTGGCAGGTAAGTAGTGTTATCGTTACTTTTTCTTACTCGGTGTTGGATCCTGGATCCAGCACTGGTGCATCTCCTGTAAACAGTTGAAAGAATGTGTTTTTGTCATACAGGCGATTTTTAACGAATATTTGTAAGTTTGCAAAATCGACACTTAGAAACTTTTTCAGCAAAAACCAGGCAATGTTATCCTATGGAAGGAAATTCAAGTTACCGGTAAGTACAGTTGTGATTACTTTTTAGGGTAAGTGCTGGGCACCAAGATCCAGCACTGGGATCTCTCCTGATAGCAGGTGAGTAAATTCATTTTCGTAATTAGACTGGTTTTAGGTGAATATTTTAAAGTCTCAAAACTCGACACTTAGAAGAATTTCCAAGTGAAACCAGTCAATGTTACCCTATGGAAGGAAATTCAATTCGCCGGTAAGTTACTTTAACGTTACTTTTGTAATCCAGTGCTGGACTCCTAGATTCAGCACTGGGACATTTACTTAAAACAGGTTAGTAATTACGTTTTTGTAGTTTGTACGATTTTGAAAGAATATTCTTGTATTTCAAAAGTTGACAAACTTTTTCACAAAGAACCACCAATGTTATCCTATGGAAGGAAATTCAATTCACAGGTAAGTTACTTTTTAATTACTTTTGTTACTCAGTGCTGGACACCTAGGTTCAGCACTGGGACCTTTCCTGCAAACAGTTGAGAAAATTCGGTTAGGTTATTTGTGCGATTTTTAAGGAATATTTTTAGTTTTCAAAAGTCGACACTTAGAAACTTTTTGGAAGAAAGTGTCCATGTTATCCTATGAAGAAAAATGAGTTATCGGTTTCGAGGTAAGTAGTCGGTCTTTTGAGTTAGGGTTCTGGGGTTGGACTCGGGGGTCTCCCAGGGTCAGTGATGCACTGTTGCACCCTCAGCGGCACTAGGGCGGCCGGGTGCGGAGTGTTGAGGCCCAATGTTATCCTATGGAGGATAGGGGGACTCCGGTTGGTGGCGGCTGGCAAGCAGGCCACGGGGTTGTGGGAGCAAAGCTCCTAGGGTTAAGCCCAGGGCAAGTTGGGGACCAAGTTAGCACAAAAGGGGCACCCTCAGCGGCACTAGGGCGGCCGGGTGCAGGGTGCTGTTTTGAGGTTGGGTGCCCTGTTGATTTCAATGGAGATTTTCGGTTTTTGTTTTCAGCTGCAGGCTCGGTCCAGGAAGACTTCCAGGAGGAACCAACAGCTGGGCAGGTAAGTTGGAGGGCTCGGGGACGTAGGTGCACCTCAGGTTCCTTTCTGCAGGGCGGCAGGATGCAGGGGTGTCTTTTGAGGTCGGATTTCACCTTACTGGGCCACTTGCGGTTGGGGGGGGGCGGGGGGTCTCTGTGCAGAGGCTGCAGCCGACGTCGGGGAGTCCTGGAAGGGTCAACCCACAGTGGACTCGGACTCTGGAGCGCTGGGGGACCTCGCTGGGACCGGTGGGCCACTTGAACTCGGGCTGTAGGCGACGGGTGCAGTGGTGGTTCCAGGCGTCGGGGTTTCTTTTTCCTCAGCAGGCTCTGAGTCTTTGTTTGATGTTTCTTTTGAACAGAGCTGCTGTTCACAGGAGATCCGGTCTTTGTTGAAGGCAGTTAGTCCTCCCCGGGGTTCTGGAGGTCGCTGGCTGCAGGACAAGACTATTTTTGGCGCAGGATCTCTGGAAACTGCAGACGGGCCGGTAGGGCTGGGGCCAAGTCAGTTGTTCTCTGCAGTCTCCTCTGCTGGGCGTCTTCTTTTGTCCTTTTTCTTAGGTTGCGGAATCTGAGGAAGGAAGGTTCAGGGTGCCCCTAAATACTAGATTTAGGGGCGTTACAGGTAGGTAAAGGGCAGGGTCCAATGGGTCCCTGCCCTGGGGTGGGTACACCCCCTATCCTGCCACTCTCCTGTGGGAGGGGGGCAGGAGCCTAGTCCTTATTGGGCAGGGCTCTCCATCTTCAAGATGGCGAGAGCCCGGAGATGTGCTTCACCTCGCCTCCCCCACCTGAAGGGTGGGGTTGGCAGAGGGTGGCACACCCCTTTCCTCCCTTGGTGTTTCCCGCCAGTCTTCCCGCCAGGATGGGGGAGGAACCGGTGGGGACCAGTTGCTGAGTACAGCAAGTGGTTCGGGAAGCTCACAAAGGCGGAATGCCTTTGAAGCTTCCCCTGCCCATCCTGGGGGAGGAGGCCTAGCACCTCGCCCAGGACGTGCATTGTTGCAGGCCCGGGAGCGCGGATGGCTCTCTACCCAGGGGTCCAGCAACATGTCTGCTGTGTGGCAGCCGGGGCAGCCCCTCAGACAAGACGTGGATTGTAGGTTGGGTTCAGGGGGCAACTTTAAGTTGCCCTCTGTCGTGCATTTTACAGTAAATCCCACACTGGCATCAGTGTGGGATTACTGTGCTGAGAAGTTTGAGACCAAACTTCTCAGTCTTCAGTGCAGCCATCATGGTGGTGTGGAGTTCGTGCTGACGACCTCCCAGCACCATATACTCGGAATGGCAGCACTGCACTTACAGTGCCCAGGAATGGACCTGGGTACTGTAGGGGCACAGGGCTCTTGCACATGTACCCTCACCACTGGCATAGGGCACCCAGCTAGAGGGGTGGCTGAGGTATGCCAGGGCAGTGTGTTTGTGGGCATGGCACACAGGGATGTGTGCCATGTCGACTCTGTTTTGTTCTGCACCAAGACACCCAGCCTGCAAGGGCAATGTGTGTGTGTCAGGGTACAGGGCCTCCAAGGGTGGCACAATAAGTGCTGCAGCCCTTAGAGGCCTTCTCTGGTCACAGTGCCCTGGGTACCTAGGGCACCATTTACCAGGGGCTTACCTGTGGCCAGAGAGGCCAATTGGGTTTAGGCTGTAATGCAGTTTTAGGGAAGGAACACAGGCCCTGGGTACCTGATTGGCAGGGACCCAGGGCACACCAAGGAAAAGTGCATCAGTTATCAGGCAAAAAGTGGGGGGGTTACTGCAACAGAAACCCACTTTCCTACACTAAGGAAGAGGAGTTACTTCCCTGCAAAATTCCTCTGCAGAAGTGAAACTATGTGCCAGATTTACCACTTATTCATGCAGAGCAGTGCAGCAAATGCGCTGCGTGAAAAGGAGAGGAGAAGAGTGCCATATTTACAGAAATATGACACTCCTCCCCTTTGCCTAGCACTAGCGCTGAAATCACCAACCGTGCGCCAGAGAGAGACAGTTGCGCCATAGTACAAGGGTGTCTCTGTGAGTCTACCATAGGTTTTGTACTTGGGTGAAACCCTTCCAGTACAAAAGACTATGCATAAGCTGACTTTAACTCTTTCCCCTCTTTGTATCTGTGCTTTAAAGTGCATCCCACATGCAAAGTCGGAAAAGGAAGGCGAAATGAAAGCATTTCTCCTTCGTTTCGCCTACTTCAAAAGGGCGAAGTTTTGTCTACTTTTATTTAGTAAATATGGATCTGAAAGAGACACGTTAGTGATAGATTCCTTACCTTAGAATATCCCCAGGCGTCAGGCTGGATCCGGAAAGTTTTGCGTAGCAGTACCCTTGCGCGTCGGTAGGCGGCGTCGTGCGGCTCCGCGTCCGTCGTCGGCGTCGTGATCGCCGGGATGACGTCGCGGGCAGTACTTAGGCGCCGCCCCTGCGCGCTGACGTCAGTTCTTCTTTTCCGCGCCAGCAAGCGCAGATCCGGGAAGAGCAGTGCCCTGGTCAATTTTTGACCATTATTTTTGGTGATTTTTTCACTGTTTTTTCCATCTTTAAGGTGTCGTAGGGATGCCCGGCTTCAAGCGATGCGGCGCCTGTGCGCGGATGATGTCCGTCACCGACCCGCATTGGGAGTGTCTCTTCTGCCTCGGCCGAGGCCACGACACCGAGTCTTGTCCCGAATGCCAGGCCCTCAACCCGAAAGCTTTGCGAGAGCGGTCTCGAAAGCTCCTCGAGGCCCGGCATTCGGCTCCACGGAGGCCCCGGTCGCGTGAGAGGTCCAGGGGTCGCTCGCGGAGTGCACACCGGTCGTCGGCGTCGAAGTCTTCTTCGTCCGGTAAATCTGAAAGAGACACGTTAGTGATAGATTCCTTACCTTAGAATATCCCCAGGCGTCAGGCTGGATCCGGAAAGTTTTGCGTAGCAGTACCCTTGCGCGTCGGTAGGCGGCGTCGTGCGGCTCCGCGTCCGTCGTCGGCGTCGTGATCGCCGGGATGACGTCGCGGGCAGTACTTAGACGCCGCCCCTGCGCGCTGACGTTAGTTCTTCTTTTTCCGCGCCAGCAAGCGCAGATCCGGGAAGAGCAGTGCCCTGGTCATTTTTTGACCATACTTTTTGGTGATTTTTTCACTGTTTTTTCCATCTTTAAGGTGTCGTAGGGATGCCCGGCTTCAAGCGATGCGGCGCCTGTGCGCGGATGATGTCCGTCACCGACCCGCATTGGGAGTGTCTCTTCTGCCTCGGCCGAGGCCACGACACCGAGTCTTGTCCCGAATGCCAGGCCCTCAACCCGAAAGCTTTGCGAGAGCGGTCTCGAAAGCTCCTCGAGGCCCGGCATTCGGCTCCACGGAGGCCCCTGTCGCGTGAGAGGTCCAGGGGTCGCTCGCGGAGTGCACACCGGTCGTCGGCGTCGAAGTCTTCTTCGTCCGGTAAGTCTAAGCACAAGAAGTCCAAGAAGCATCGTCGCTCTCGGACTTCGCCTCGCCGGTCTCGCGACTCGGCTGAGGCCCCTCCCGGCACCGTCCCCGCCCCCGCGGCCCCGGACTTGCCTGTGGAGTCGCCCCCGTCCTACCCGCCCTTCCCGGGTTCGGGGCGGATCCGGCCAAGGTACAGGAGTTCCTGTCGGCCATGGCCCGCCTCTTCGGGCCTTCAGGCCCCTCCGGTGCGCCTTCGGGCCCCGCGGGCCCTGATGGGGTTGCTCCGGCGTCGCCGGCGGCTCCGGCCCCGGCGTCGCCCGGGACTCCAGCCTCGATCCCGGCTCTGGCTTCGGCCCCGGCCTCGATCCCGGCTCCACAACCCCCATCGACGCCGGTCGACCTCACGACACCTCCGCCGGCGCCGATGTCTCCGGTGCCGTTCTCGACGCCGCCCTGGGCTCCGGGCGGCGTCGTCCCCCAGTTCCTTCCGGCTCCGGACATGGACCCGGAGCGACGCCGCTCGACGCCGGCTCCGGCGCCGAGGGGCCCTTGGGTCCCAAATGTCCCTCCTCCTCCTTATTTTGAACCAGAGGAGGACCAGGAGGACTGGGAGGGGTCTGATGACCCTCTGACTCGCAACTGTCAGTATGATGAGGACTGGACAGAGAGTCTAGGGGAGGCCAGTGGTCTGGATACTTCTCCTGACACTGGCATGCTGTCTCCTCCCGTGGCTACGGAGGAGGGGGCCAATTTTGGTACGGTGTTGCGTAGGGCTGCTGGGGCCTTACGTCTCCAGCTCCCTACTTTGACGGTCAAGCCTAACATCTTGACAGAGGTGCTTCAGCCGGCAGCCTCCTCTGCGGAGACTGTGCTGCCGTTTAACGACGCCCTCACAGACGTTCTTTTGGGCGCCTGGTCCAAGCCCAACACAGGGGCTCCTGTGGATCGGAACGTGTCACGACGCCATCGCCCCGCTCCGGGCGACCCCTGTTTCTTTCTGTCCACCCCACTCCTGAGAGCTTGGTTGTCCAAGCCTCCGCTTCCCAAACCGCCTTCCCTACCGCTCCTCCGGATAGGGAATCCAAACGCCTGGATCAGTTTGGGAAGAAAGGTTTTTCTTCCTCCAGTGCTGGCTTGCGGTCCGTTAACACCGCTTGTCTTTTGGGCCGCTATACCCACTCTCTGTGGGATTCGGTGGCGGATGTTTTGCCCCAGTGCCCTGAGGAGGTCCAGGCACTGCTTTCCCGCGCCATTGCGGAAGGAAGGGATGCGGCCAAATACACTATCCGTTGTGGCCTTGACACCGCCGACTCGCTGGGCAGGTCGATTGCAACGACGGTGGCGCTCCGCCGCCACGCCTGGCTGAGAACCACTGGTTTTTCAGGGGATGTCCAGAATACTCTCATGGACATGCCCTTTGATGGAGTCGGTCTTTTTGGGTCCAAAGCAGACCATGCGTTGGAGCGCTTTAAGGACTCACGGGCTACTGCCAAGTCCCTGGGCCTTTCTGCTACACGCCCTCCGCTGCCTTCTGCTTTTCGCCCCTATCGTGGCCACGGTAGGGGCGCCCTTCACGTCAGCAGCCCAGCCACCGGCCCGCGCAGCAGGCGTCTTCGCGTGGCCGAGGACGTGGATTCCGCCGTGGCGGATCGGGCAACCAGCGTGCGGGTCAGGCCACCACCTCCAACCCGTCCGCGGCCTCCAAGCCCTCCTAGTCCCTCCTTTCAGGTGCACGGCACGCCAGTAGGGGGCAGGGTCCGCCATCACCTTCCCCACTGGCGCACCATCACCTCGGACAGGTGGGTCTTGGACATTGTCCGAAGGGGCTACTCCCTCCCCTTCGAGACCACCCCCAGCCATGCCACCTCAACTCCACCGCATGTCAGGGGATCACTTGGTGCTTCTACAGAAGGAAGTCACGGCCCTCTTGACCAAGAGGGCCATCGAGCATGTTCCGACCCCAGAAGTAGGGCGTGGTTGCTACTCCCACTACTTTCTGGTGCCCAAAAAGGACAAGGAGGACATGCGTCCTATCTTGGACCTCCGGAACGTCAATCGCTTCCTCCGGAAGGAGAAGTTCAAGATGCTCACCCTAGCTCAGGTCTTGACTGCCCTCGACCCTGGAGACTGGTTGGTAGCGTTGGACTTGCAGGACGCATATTTCCACATCCCCGTCCTGCCGGCCCACCGGCGTTACCTTCGGTTCACGGTAGGCCACGAGCATTTTCAGTTCACCGTGCTCCCCTTTGGCCTTACAAGTGCCCCTCGGGTGTTCACGAAAGTGATGGCGGTGGTCGCGGCTCATCTGCGCCGGGCAGGGTTTCAGTCTTCCCCTACCTCGACGACTGGCTGCTGAAGGCGGGCTCGTCCCAGGCAGTCGTCTCCCACCTCCAGACTACGGCCGAACTCCTGCACTCGCTGGGGTTCTCCATCAATGTGCCGAAGTCGCATCTCATTCCTTCTCCACAGCTCCTTTTCATCGGAGCAGTTCTGGACACGACGCAGTTTCGGGCCTATCCTCCCGAACGGCGAGTCCGGGATATTCAGGCTATGATTCCGATCTTTCGGCCTTTATCCTGGGTTTCGGTAAGGATGACCCTGAGGCTGCTGGGCCTCATGGCCTCCTGCATCCTGCTGGTCAATCATGCCAGATGGCATATGCGGGCTCTGCAGTGGGACCTGAAGTTCCAGTGGGCGCAGCACCAGGGCAACCTGTCCGATCACGTCCAGATCTCGGAGGGGACTGCAAAACAGTTGCAGTGGTGGCTCTCGAACCGGCAATGGGTCATGGGCAGATCCCTCTCCCTTCCCCAGCCAGAGCATACAGTTGTGACGGACGCGTCCCTTCTGGGATGGGGCGGTCACTTGGGAGAGGCGGAGATCAGAGGCCTCTGGTCTCCGGCGGAGTCCCGGCTCCATATCAACCTTCTGGAGCTCCGGGCGATCCGGCTTGCACTCAAGGCATTCCTTCCCTCTGTCAAAGGGAAGGTAGTGCAGGTGTTCACAGACAACACCACCGCCATGTGGTACTGCAACAAACAGGGCGGGGTGGGGTCTTGGACCCTTTGTCAGGAGGCTCTGCGCCTCTGGACATGGCTGGAACATCAGGGCATGTTCCTGATGGTTCAACACCTGGCAGGTTCTCTGAACGCCAGGGCGGACGAACTCAGCCGCAGGTGCATGATGGATCACGAATGGCGTCTTCACTCGGAAGTGGCGCAAGGACTCTTTCTACAGTGGGGAGAGCCTTGGTTAGATCTATTCGCCACCGAAGAGAACGCGCAATGTCATCAGTTCTGCGCGTTGGAATTTCCAAGGCGGCACTCGCTCGGCGACGCTTTCGTCGCGAGTGGAGTTGCGGTCTGTTGTACGCCTTTCCGCCTATACCACTTCTACCCAGAGTGTTGAAGAAGATTCGGCACGACCGGGCCCAAGTCATTCTTGTGGCTCCGGACTGGGCTCGAAGAGTTTGGTATCCCGAGCTACTCAATATGAGCATAGATCCCCCGATCCGTCTGCCTCTTCGGGAGGATCTTCTGTCGCAGCAGCAGGGGACGGTCCTCCACCCGAACCTGTCCAGTCTACACCTGCTTGCGTGGAGATTGAGCGGCGGCAGTTGATTCCTTTCGACTTGCCTCCCGAAGTTTGTGATGTGATTCTGGCAGCCAGGCGTCCCTCCACTAAGGTGGTATACGCCTGCAGGTGGAACAAATTTGTGGCATGGTGCACAGCAAAGGCTGTGGATCCCCTTTCTGCCCCTCTTTCTGAGGTCCTTCTGTTCCTTCTCTCTCTGGCCCAACAGGGTTCTGCCCTGGGTACCATCAAGGGTTATCTTTGTGCTATCTCGGCCTTCCTCAGGCTCCCTGATCAGCCCTCCCTTTTCAAGTCCCCTGTTGTTAACAGGTTCTTAAAAGGCATTACTCACCTCTTCCCTCCTGTTCCGTTTGTAATGCCTCAGTGGGACTTGAACTTGGTTCTTACCTTTTTAATGTGCGCTCCCTTTGAGCCTCTGCATAACTGTCCTCTTCGTCTTCTGACTCTAAAGGCAGCCTTTCTGGTGGCCATCACCTCCGCTCGGCGGGTGAGTGAGCTCCAGGCTCTTTCTTGCAAACCTCCCTTTCTGTCTGTTCATCCAGACAAGGTTGTTCTTCGGACGCGTCCGTCCTTCTTGCCAAAGGTGGTTACTGCTTTCCACATTGGGCAGACCATCACTTTGCCCACCTTCTTTCCGCCTCCGCATCCTTCCAGAGAGGAAGAGAGGCTCCACCGTCTGGACCCAAAACGTGCGCTCTCCTTCTATATCGACCGCACAAAACACTTCCGGGTGGATGACCAGCTCTTTGTTGGCTACGTGGGCGCCAAAAAGGTCGGGCGGTGCACAAGAGGACCATCTCCCGCTGGGTTACCTTGTGCATCAAGACCTGCTATTCTTTGGCTAAGAAGGAGCCTCCTGTTGGGCTGCGTGCCCATTCCACCAGGGCAACGGCTGCTACCACGGCCTTGGGCCGCGGTGTTCCGCTGCCGGTTATCTGTCAGGCAGCTACGTGGGCCTCGCTGCACACGTTTACTAAGCATTACTGCCTTGACAGTCAGGTCCGGAGGGACGGCTTCTTTGGCCGTTCTGTCCTCCAGGACTTCCTTGTCTGATCTTTGTTCGCAGACCCACCACCGGGGTTGGTATTGCTGGGGTATCTATTCTAAGGTAAGGAATCTATCACTAACGTGTCTCTTTCAGATGCACAAGTTACTAACTTGTGTAACGATATATCTGTAAGAGACAGTAGTTAGTGATAGATTCCTTACCGCCCACCCATCCTCCCCGTTCTGCGAACTGATTTCTAGGGTTACGGACATCCCTTTCAGGGCCCTAGTATTTTTCAGACACCTGTGTCAGCTTCTTGCATGGCTCTGCGTTCCTGGCGCGGAAAGTCGTGTACAGAACTGACGTCAGCGCGCAGGGGCGGCGTCTAAGTACTGCCCGCGACGTCATCCCGGCGATCACGACGCCGACGACGGACGGGGAGCCGCACGACGCCGCCTACCGACGCGCAAGGGTACTGCTACGCAAAACTTTCCGGATCCAGCCTGACGCCTGGGGATATTCTAAGGTAAGGAATCTATCACTAACTACTGTCTCTTACAGATATATCGTTACACAAGTTAGTAACTTGTGCGTCTAAGCACAAGAAGTCCAAGAAGCATCGTCGCTCTCGGACTTCGCCTCGCCGGTCTCGCGACTCGGCTGAGGCCCCTCCCGGCACCGTCCCCGCCCCCGCGGCCCCGGACTTGCCTGTGGAGTCGCCCCCGTCATACCCGCCCTTCCCGGGTTCGGGGGCGGATCCGGCCAAGGTACAGGAGTTCCTGTCGGCCATGGCCCGCCTCTTCGGGCCTTCAGGCCCCTCCGGTGCGCCTTCGGGCCCCGCGGGCCCTGATGGGGTTGCTCCGGCGTCGCCGGCGGCTCCGGCTCCGGCGTCGCCCGGGCCTCCAGCCTCGATCCCGGCTCCGGCTTCGGCCCCGGCCTCGATCCCGGCTCCACAACCCCCATCGACGCCGGTCGACCTCACGACACCTCCGCCGGCGCCGATGTCTCCGGTGCCGTTCTCGACGCCGCCCTGGGCTCCGGGCGGCGTCGTCCCCCAGTTCCTTCCGGCTCCGGACATGGACCCGGAGCGACGTCGCTCGACGCCGGCTCCGGCGCCGATGGGACCTTGGGTCCCAAATGTCCCTCCTCCTCCTTATTTTGAACCAGAGGAGGACCAGGAGGACTGGGAGGGGTCTGATGACCCTCTGACTCGCAACTGTCAGTATGATGAGGACTGGACAGAGAGTCTAGGGGAGGCCAGTGGTCTGGATACTTCTCCTGACACTGGCATGCTGTCTCCTCCCGTGGCTACGGAGGAGGGGGCCAATTTTGGTACGGTGTTGCGTAGGGCTGCTGGGGCCTTACGTCTCCAGCTCCCTACTTTGACGGTCAAGCCTAACATCTTGACAGAGGTGCTTCAGCCGGCAGCCTCCTCTGCGGAGACTGTGCTGCCGTTTAACGACGCCCTCACAGACGTTCTTTTGGGCGCCTGGTCCAAGCCCAACACAGGGGCTCCTGTGGATCGGAACGTGTCACGACGCCATCGCCCCGCTCCGGGCGACCCCTGTTTCTTTCTGTCCACCCCACTCCTGAGAGCTTGGTTGTCCAAGCCTCCGCTTCCCAAACCGCCTTCCCTACCGCTCCTCCGGATAGGGAATCCAAACGCCTGGATCAGTTTGGGAAGAAAGGTTTTTCTTCCTCCAGTGCTGGCTTGCGGTCCGTTAACACCGCTTGTCTTTTGGGCCGATATACCCACTCTCTGTGGGATTCGGTGGCGGATGTTTTGCCCCAGTGCCCTGAGGAGGTCCAGGCACTGCTTTCCCGCGCCATTGCGGAAGGAAGGGATGCGGCCAAATACACTATCCGTTGTGGCCTTGACACCGCCGACTCGCTGGGCAGGTCGATTGCAACGACGGTGGCGCTCCGCCGCCACGCCTGGCTGAGAACCACTGGTTTTTCAGGGGATGTCCAGAATACTCTCATGGACATGCCCTTTGATGGAGTCGGTCTTTTTGGGTCCAAAGCAGACCATGCGTTGGAGCGCTTTAAGGACTCACGGGCTACTGCCAAGTCCCTGGGCCTTTCTGCTACACGCCCTCCGCTGCCTTCTGCTTTTCGCCCCTATCGTGGCCACGGTAGGGGCGCCCTTCACGTCAGCAGCCCAGCCACCGGCCCGCGCAGCAGGCGTCTTCGCGTGGCCGAGGACGTGGATTCCGCCGTGGCGGATCGGGCAACCAGCGTGCGGGTCAGGCCACCACCTCCAACCCGTCCGCAGCCTCCAAGCCCTCCTAGTCCCTCCTTTCAGGTGCACGGCACGCCAGTAGGGGGCAGGGTCCGCCATCACCTTCCCCAGTGGCGCACCATCACCTCGGACAGGTGGGTCTTGGACATTGTCCGAAGGGGCTACTCCCTCCCCTTCGAGACCACCCCCCAGCCATGCCACCTCAATTCCACCGCATGTCAGGGGATCACTTGGTGCTTCTACAGAAGGAAGTCACGGCCCTCTTGACCAAGAGGGCCATCGAGCATGTTCCGACCCCAGAAGTAGGGCGTGGTTGCTACTCCCACTACTTTCTGGTGCCCAAAAAGGACAAGGAGGACATGCGTCCTATCTTGGACCTCCGGAACGTCAATCGCTTCCTCCGGAAGGAGAAGTTCAAGATGCTCACCCTAGCTCAGGTCTTGACTGCCCTCGACCCAGGAGACTGGTTGGTAGCGTTGGACTTGCAGGACGCGTATTTCCACATCCCCGTCCTGCCGGCCCACCGGCGTTACCTTCGGTTCACGGTAGGCCCCGAGCATTTTCAGTTCACCGTGCTCCCCTTTGGCCTTACCAGTGCCCCTCGGGTGTTCACGAAAGTGATGGCGGTGGTCGCAGCTCATCTGCGCCGGGCAGGGGTTTCAGTCTTCCCCTACCTCGACGACTGGCTGCTGAAGGCGGGCTCGTCCCAGGCAGTCGTCTCCCACCTCCAGACTACGGCCGAACTCCTGCACTCGCTGGGGTTCTCCATCAATGTGCCGAAGTCGCATCTGATTCCTTCTCCACAGCTCCTTTTCATCGGAGCAGTTCTGGACACGACGCAGTTTCGGGCCTATCCTCCCGAACGGCGAGTCCGGGATATTCAGGCTATGATTCCGATCTTTCGGCCTTTATCCTGGGTTTCGGTAAGGATGACCCTGAGGCTGCTGGGCCTCATGGCCTCCTGCATCCTGCTGGTCAATCATGCCAGATGGCATATGCGGGCTCTGCAGTGGGACCTGAAGTTCCAGTGGGCGCAGCACCAGGGCGACCTGTCCGATCACGTCCAGATCTCGGAGGGGACTGCAAAACAGTTGCAGTGGTGGCTCTCGAACCGGCAATGGGTCATGGGCAGATCCCTCTCCCTTCCCCAGCCAGAGCATACAGTTGTGACGGACGCGTCCCTTCTGGGATGGGGCGGTCACATGGGAGAGGCGGAGATCAGAGGCCTCTGGTCTCCGGCGGAGTCCCGGCTCCATATCAACCTTCTGGAGCTCCGGGCGATCCGGCTTGCACTCAAGGCATTCCTTCCCTCTGTCAAAGGGAAGGTAGTGCAGGTGTTCACAGACAACACCACCGCCATGTGGTACTGCAACAAACAGGGCGGGGTGGGGTCTTGGACCCTTTGTCAGGAGGCTCTGCGCCTCTGGACATGGCTGGAACATCAGGGCATGTTCCTGATGGTTCAACACCTGGCAGGTTCTCTGAACGCCAGGGCGGACGAACCTGCGCCGCAGGTGCATGATGGATCACGAATGGCGTCTTCACTCGGAAGTGGCGCAAGGACTCTTTCTACAGTGGGGAGAGCCTTGGTTAGATCTATTCGCCACCGAAGAGAACGCGCAATGTCATCAGTTCTGCGCGTTGGAATTTCCAAGGCGGCACTCGCTCGGCGACGCTTTTCGTCGCGAGTGGAGTTGCGGTCTGTTGTACGCCTTTCCGCCTATACCACTTCTACCCAGAGTGTTGAAGAAGATTCGGCACGACCGGGCCCAAGTCATTCTTGTGGCTCCGGACTGGGCTCGAAGAGTTTGGTATCCCGAGCTACTCAATATGAGCATAGATCCCCCGATCCGTCTGCCTCTTCGGGAGGATCTTCTGTCGCAGCAGCAGGGGACGGTCCTCCACCCGAACCTGTCCAGTCTACACCTGCTTGCGTGGAGATTGAGCGGCGGCAGTTGATTCCTTTCGACTTGCCTCCCGAAGTTTGTGATGTGATTCTGGCAGCCAGGCGTCCCTCCACTAAGGTGGTATACGCCTGCAGGTGGAACAAATTTGTGGCATGGTGCACAGCAAAGGCTGTGGATCCCCTTTCTGCCCCTCTTTCTGAGGTCCTTCTGTTCCTTCTCTCTCTGGCCCAACAGGGTTCTGCCCTGGGTACCATCAAGGGTTATCTTTGTGCTATCTCGGCCTTCCTCAGGCTCCCTGATCAGCCCTCCCTTTTCAAGTCCCCTGTTAACAGGTTCTTAAAAGGCATTACTCACCTCTTCCCTCCTGTTCCGTTTGTAATGCCTCAGTGGGACTTGAACTTGGTTCTTACCTTTTTAATGTGCGCTCCCTTTGAGCCTCTGCATAACTGTCCTCTTCGTCTTCTGACTCTAAAGGCAGCCTTTCTGGTGGCCATCACCTCCGCTCGGCGGGTGAGTGAGCTCCAGGCTCTTTCTTGCAAACCTCCCTTTCTGTCTGTTCATCCAGACAAGGTTGTTCTTCGGACGCGTCCGTCCTTCTTGCCAAAGGTGGTTACTGCTTTCCACATTGGGCAGACCATCACTTTGCCCACCTTCTTTCCGCCTCCGCATCCTTCCAGAGAGGAAGAGAGGCTCCACCGTCTGGACCCAAAACGTGCGCTCTCCTTCTATATCGACCGCACAAAACACTTCCGGGTGGATGACCAGCTCTTTGTTGGCTACGTGGGCGCCAAAAAGGTCGGGCGGTGCACAAGAGGACCATCTCCCGCTGGGTTACCTTGTGCATCAAGACCTGCTATTCTTTGGCTAAGAAGGAGCCTCCTGTTGGGCTGCGTGCCCATTCCACCAGGGCAACGGCTGCTACCACGGCCTTGGGCCGCGGTGTTCCGCTGCCGGTTATCTGTCAGGCA
Organism: Calotriton arnoldi; assembly: GCA_963921515.1. NCBI lineage: Eukaryota > Metazoa > Chordata > Amphibia > Caudata > Salamandridae > Calotriton > Calotriton arnoldi. The sequence goes on from CAWUFW010007256.1 coordinate 921,398, forward strand.
GCTACGTGGGCCTCGCTGCACACGTTTACTAAGCATTACTGCCTTGACAGTCAGGTCCGGAGGGACGGCTTCTTTGGCCGTTCTGTCCTCCAGGACTTCCTTGTCTGATCTTTGTTCGCAGACCCACCACCGGGGTTGGTATTGCTGGGGTATCTATTCTAAGGTAAGGAATCTATCACTAACGTGTCTCTTTCAGATGCACAAGTTACTAACTTGTGTAACGATATATCTGTAAGAGACAGTAGTTAGTGATAGATTCCTTACCGCCCCACCCATCCTCCCCGTTCTGCGAACTGATTTCTAGGGTTAAGGACATCCCTTTCAGGGCCCTAGTATTTTTCAGACACCTGTGTCAGCTTCTTGCATGGCTCTGCGTTCCTGGCGCGGAAAGTCGTGTACAGAACTGACGTCAGCGCGCAGGGGCGGCGCCTAAGTACTGCCCGCGACGTCATCCCGGCGATCACGACGACGGACGCGGAGCCGCACGACGCCGCCTACCGACGCGCAAGGGTACTGCTACGCAAAACTTTCCGGATCCAGCCTGACGCCTGGGGATATTCTAAGGTAAGGAATCTATCACTAACTACTGTCTCTTACAGATATATCGTTACACAAGTTAGTAACTTGTGCTTTAGCATCAGAAACCTTGGGTGGTTGCATGTGAACGCCCAAGTTCCACCCATGGTGCACCCCCTTCGGCGCTCAGTAACCCAAAGCAGTGCTAACCCAGGAACGACACTGCTTAATTATATAGCCACCACAGCTTTCAGGGACCCCTCACTTTTTTCATCCCACTTACAGCCCTGGTATGCAGAGCAACAGGGCCAAGAAGACACGCTCTGCACCCACCCATGGGATCCCCTGGTCTCCTTCAAAGGGAGATTGGAGGTGTATCGGGAAAGACAATGACACTGTGGGAAGAGTCACCCCAGACTCTTAACGGGGCCTACATCCTGCTTGATAAGTGCAATATAATGAATGCTCAAACAATAGCTCCAAATCTGGGCTCTGAATAAACAAAGAAATAATGTAGGGGACAGTAGAGACGCTGAAAATAAACAAAATGTGAACTATGACCTTAGTAAAAAAAAAAAAAAACCTTATACACTTCTGAAAAAAGCATTACTTCCGCAATTACTCATCAAATAGCAGTATTTCTCTACTATAAATAGACACGCAACAGAGCCTCAAAATATATTTTTAGATCGAACTACGGCGATATATACACATAACTGACAAGGATCGCCTGGTTACAGGGCTTTCAGTGGGATGAAAAACCTGGGGGTTCTCTCAAAGGGCCTTGACCGATGAAATAAAGGGCATGGCTTAAAAACATGTAAACAAAAATCTGTGCTTAGCATAGTGTGCCACCCTACTGGTATGTAGTTTTTGTCATTGTATCCAGATATATCAGATACAACCAGTAACATTATACCTGCAACAAGTCAGGACTATTGGCTTTGCCAATGGTTGTTAGTTGCATAAGATAAATAACCAACTATGGCTTTGTTGTATATAAAGTATAATATTGAAAATGCTTCAGTTCTGAAAAGATGACTGTGAAAGAACTAAAGCCAGTCTATTTGAAATTATATCAGAATCTTTGAGCAGTGATGCTGCTACTGAGATGAGATTTGTTTTTTTTCACCCTGAGGGCGAAAATGGAGACCCAGATAGTGGTTAGTTGCATAAGATAAATAAGCAACAACTATGGCTTTGTTGTATGTAATATATAAAATTGAAAATGGTTCAGTTCTGAAATGATGAAACTGTGAAAGAACTAAAACCAACCAATTTGGAATTACATCAAATACTTTGTGCTGCTGTTGAGTTGAAAAATGGTGAGTCTCCTGCCTGAATCTGGTCTATGGGCATGTATGAAAGGCAGCATATATTTGAATGACAGAAGCTATTGCCTAAATTTACTTGGCATTTAGCTTTCCAAAGACCTGTGGAATGTGTGTATTCATAAATCTAGATTTAATCTGTAGCGCCACTTTGCCAACACCTGGCTATAATTGGGGCACATAAAAAACAATTCATTTCTTATCTGCTTGCCTTGGCCCGAAGGTATCAAGTTATTTTTAGTGGATTTGTTTCTTCCTCCACTTACAGGATATTGCATTGTGTAGGAACAAGCCAAGTGACTCTGATTTGTGAGTTTGTATCCAGAGTCTCTCTTTAAGCTGCTTTCGGCTGTGATTCGTCTCATGAAGGAACAATGTGGTGCATAGTGTAACTGTAAGGCGTTTTACTTTTAGCTGTTGCGGTGTTCCTGATTGAACGTGATGAGCTTATCCAAAACATCACAAGGTGTTTGTTACTTGTGAGTAATTTATGTAGCTTTAAAAGCGCGTCATACCACTGGTGAAGGGGAAAGGAAAGACCCCAAGACAAGCAAAAATGCACTCTGAAGACAGAATGAATGGACGCAAAGAACCTTATGAATATAATACTCTTTGACAAAATGCTTTGTCCTGTGGGTAGTTGACCGTTCGTGTCTGGTTCGCGGGACAGGAAGAAGATGGGGTGAGGTAAGGGAGCCAGGCTCTGAATGTGCCTTGTGTGTTGGTATCCGTGGGTGTGTGGTTTGCTGAACACGAAGTGGGTGGAGGGGAATGGGACTGTAAGGGAGTTAGACAGGTGCTGAAGGTGCATTCTGGGTAGTTATCCTGGGGGAGGTGGGTCTAGTTTGCTGAATCAGATGTGCAGCCAAACCTGGGAGAGAGGCAGACATGGGGCAGTAGTGACTGGTATCCTGAACAGGAAAAGAGTGGAATACACCAGTCTCCCTTTCTGTCTTGCAGTGCTCAAGACCGTAGGTGTGTGATGACTGCACAGGTTTAAAATCTCACACTTTAATTGTGTTGAAAACCAACACTTATTGTAATTTAAGTCCACGAAGCAGCGGCATTCACCTGCAGCTATGGATATTCAAACCTAGGACAGAGATTCCCGTTCTGCTTTGTAAAGACCTTCTGGCGGTTGAGCCCTGATGTGGTAAGGAATTCCAAGTCACCTTGATATGTTTCTCGGAACATAGCCAGCACCTGGACCACCAAAAGCCCCGCCTGTTAACTCGGGGAGAACAAACTCGCATAAAAAGCAAATTCAGCCGATGACTAACACACCATTGGTCACAGAATGCGGCAACAGCGCCATCTACTGTCGCATGCACCTAAATAAATATGCAAAACCTCGCAATAAATCGAAAAGAAACACATGCATAAAAGATTTTGAGCCCCCTCGAAAATCCCGAAAGATATCTTTACATTTTGTGTCAAACCCCGAAGGATATCTTTACATTTTGTGTCGGTGCATTAACAAGGAGGTCTAAAAACAGAGAACCAAAAATGGGGGACCAGCAATAACAATGATGGCATTGGCATACACTTACTGCTTTCTGAGGCGAGGAGAGGCGGCAATTGGTGCCACAAGGCAGTGAATCTCAGCTCTGTTTCAGTTGGGCGCACACTGCTTCTGCCGGCGCTGGGGTGAGTCCGATGTAGGTGGGCGAGGATAAGGGCAGGTAGAGAAAGGCAGCAACTTGCGTGCCTTCTTTTAAAAGCCTCACCTGCCGCGACGCAAGCCTGTGACGTCACAGTGGCAGATGAGGGCGGGGCCGCAGGTGAGCATGCGAGACACTAATTGTCTGCGCATGCCCCTTTGACCTTTTCTCGGCAAATGCGGCCCCCGAGGAATCACAAACAGCAGTAATGGCGCCAAGTCCGTGACTGTTGTTGTTTTCCATGGGGGCCGCAAGGAGAGGTCTGGTGGGCCGCAAGTGGCCCGCGGGCCGTACTTTGAGTACCGCCGCTCTAAAAGAAATAACCATTAGTAAATGCATTTCGGTGCAATTACACCTCTTCACCTCCAGGGGATGCCCTTATCCAGACATCCCCAAGTCAGCCCTTCACTCCTTGATGCACTTCTCAGTACACCCTCAGCTGTAGAACAAAGTTCCAGCCCAGAAGGTGTTAAAATGCAGGCTGAGCCCTTGAGGGGTTATTCCTTTCAAATCCCCAAGAAACTTAGGGAGGGACGTCTCTTCGTGCTGGGGGGGAGACTGCGCTTCTCCAGCAGCTCCCCCCAGCACCTTTTCACAATTGAGGGTGACCCCCCTCCTGTGGGGGGCCACCAAGCACCAAAACGATTGTTTCCCCTGTGCCTCGCAAGGCATTATGGGGCGCTTCAGGCTCCTCTTTATGAATAGCTGAACAGCGGCTCTCCCGCTGTCGGGGAGAGCCGCAATGTGCCTCCGGCCGCGTCCTTCGATCGTGGGGGGGGCCGGTCCCACCCGGACCCCCAGGTGAGTTTCATTCGGCACGGGGAGCCCACCCCCGGCCGCTTTCAGTTTCGCGGTGCCCGGTCCCACCCGGGCCCCCGCATTGCCGAGTTCGTGGGAGGGCAGCCTGGGGAGCCCACCCCCGGCTGCCCCCGCCGGCTCCCTGCCCGGCCAGCACCCTCGCGTGCTGCCGCGGGAGCCGGCACGGCAGTTCTGGTCTGCCCGCTCGCAGACACGGAGGCCAGCGCTGCTTCTGCTGGCCTCTGGGGAGTGCAGCGGCACTCCCCCCTTCCTCCAGTCACCACTTCGGGGCCCGGGGATGGGGTCCTGGGCCCCTCCTCCTCTTCTTCACGGGGGGGGGGCGCGACGCCCCCCCCCGTCTTTGCGTCTGGCTCCGGGATGGGGCCCCCCCCCTCCTCCTCCTTCACGGGGAGCGCGACGGCGCTCCCCGGCTTGGCTTCGGGGATGGGGTCTTGGGCCCCTCCAGACCTCTTCGCGGGGCGGGCGCGACGGCGCTCCCCCGTCTCCATCTTCGGTGGGGGCATGGTGGGCTCCTGGCCCCCCCTGCAGGGCACCTTCACGGGGAGCGTGACGGCGCTCCCCGGCTTCCCTTCTCCTTGGGGGCAGCCCCCGGGACCTGACCCACCCCGGGGGCATCTCTGAGACCGGCGGCGGAGCCCCACGCGCTTCGTCGTCGGTCTTCTTAGGGGTCAAAGGTCGCCTACCTTCTGGTGGCCATGTCTCAGCCCCTGGGTGTGAGAAAGTGCCATCTTTCTTGCATGGTATGCCCCCCACTTTTTGCTGAATTGCTGATGTACTTTGACTGAGTGTGCCCTGGGCTCCTGCCAATCAGGTGCCCAGGGCCTGTGTTCCTTCCCTAAAACTGCATTGTAGCCTAAACCCAATTGGCATCTCTGGCCACATGTCAGCCCCTGGTAAATGGTACCCTAGGTACCCAGGGCACTGTGACCAGAGAAGGCCTCTAGGGGCTGCAGCACTTATTATGCCACCCTTAGAGGCCCTGTACCCTGACACACACACACACACACTGCCTTTGCAGGCTGAGTGTCTTGGTGCAGAACAAAACAGTCGACATGGCCCACATCCCTGTGTGCCATGCCCACAAACACACTGCCCTGGCATACCTCAGTCACCCCTCTAGCTGGGTGCACTATGCCAGTGGTGAGGGTACAGGTGCATGAGCCCTGTACCCCTACAGTACCCAGGTCCATTCCTGGGCACTGTAAGTGCAGTGCTGCCATTAAGAGTATATGGTGCTGGGAGGTCGTCATCACGAACTCCACAGCACCATGATGGCTGCACTGAAGACTGAGAAGTTTGGTATCAAACTTCTCAGCACATTAAACCCACACTGATGCCAGTGTGGGATTTAATGTCAGATGCACGACAGAGGGCAACTTAGAGTTGCCCCCTGAACCTAACCTACAATTCACGTCCTGTCTGAGGGGCTGCCTAGGCTGCCACCCAGCAGACATGTTGCTGGACCCCTGGGTAGAGAGCCATCCGCTCTCCCGGGCCTGCAACGATGCACGTCCTGGGCGAGGTGCTAGGCCTCCTCCCCCAGGATGGGCAGGGGGAAGCTTCAAAGGCATTCCGCCTTGTGAGCTTCCCCAGACCACTTGCTGTACTCAGCAACTGGTCCCCACTGGTTCTAGCCCCCACTCTGGCGGGAAACACCAAGGGAGGGAAGGGGTGTGCCAGCCTCTGCCAACCCCACCCCTCAGGTGGGGGAGGCGAGGTGAAGCACATCTCCGGGCTCTCGCCATCTTGAAGATGGGGAGCCCTACCCAATCAGGACTAGGCTCCTGTCCCCCTCCCACTGGAAAGTGGCAGGATACGGGGTGTACCCACCCCAGGGAAGGGACCCTTTGGTCCCTGCCCTTTTCCTACCTGTAACGCCCCTAAATCTACTATTTAGGGGCACCCTGAACCTTCCTTCCTTAGATCCCGAAACAGAAACAAGCAAGAAGAACAAGAAGAAAGAAGACCTGCCGTGCAGCTGCTAACAAGAGGGAGACGCCAACTGACTTGGCCCCAGCCCTACAGGCCTGTCGACCCTCGAACCTGCTCGTGCTGAAACCCGGCGTCTCCAGTGGTCAGCAACCTCAAAAACCCCAGAGGACCTGACTGCCTTGTAATTCTAAAAAGACTGGGACTCCCACGAGCAGTGGTACTGCTCAAAAGCAATTAACCAACCCCTGGTGCCAGCCAGGAACCGCGACTCCTGCACACTCTGCACCCGCCGAGCCCGGCCTGTGCCTGAGTGGACCAAGACCACGAGGATGTCCCCCCGGCAACTGTGACCCAGAATCCAGCACCCATGGACCCTCCTCGACGCTCCTGACGACGCCTGCAGCCTCAGAACCAGGGACCCCTCCAACCGCGACCAGCCGAGGGTAAGATTTCAGACGCCTAAAGCCACCCCTGCACCCGGCGCCCCACGGCCTCCTGTGCCCAACTCCTGGGTGCCTACCCTTCCTACAGCTTCCCAACTTACCTCTCGAAGTGGTGGTCGCACCTGAAGAATCACCGTCCCCGAGCTTGCAGCCTTTGTTCGTCACGCAGCTTTCCCATTGAAAACCATTGGGCGCCCGACGGCACAAAAGCCCACTGCACCCGGCCGCCCCAGTGCCGCTGAGGCTGCACCAACTACCCTGTTCGACTTCCCCACTTGCCCTGAGTGAGTGACCAGGAGCTTTGCTCCCACAGCCGAGTGGCCTGCCTACCAGCAGCCACCAACCAAGGGCCCCCTGCCTGCCATAGGCTAACATTGGGCCTAACTCACTCTGCACCCGGCCGCCCCTGTGCCGCTGAGGGTGTACCAACTGTACCTACCTGACCCTGGGAGACCCCTGAGTCTATGCCCAGAACCTTAACTCTGCCAGTCGAGTACTTGCCTGAAAACCGATAACCTACATTTTCTCCATAGGGTAACATTGACTGGTTTACACTGAAATTTCTTCTAAGTGTCGAGTTTTGAAACTTTAAAATATTTACTAAAAATCGTCCGATCAACAAAAACGAAATTACTCACCTGTTATCAGTAGAGATCCCAGTGCTGGATCTTGGTGCCCAGCACTGACCCTGAAAAGTAATTACAACTGTACTTACCGATAACTTGATTTTCCTCCATAGGATAACACTGCCTGGTTTTCTCCAGAAATTCTTCTAAGTGTCGATTTTTGAAACAAACAAATATTCCTTAAAAATCGCCTGTGTAACGAAAACGATTTCTTTCAACTGTTTACAGGAAATGCACCAGGGCTGAATTCAGGATCCAGCCCTGAGTAAGAAAATCATACGTAAAGTAATTGATATTGCATTTACTTAAAATTCTCCATTGAGCTCAATGATAAAATTGTGTTTAAATTGTGTTGCCTATTGCAACAACTGTAGCTATTGCATTCAACAGTCTATTGTGTACTGAAAGTATATATGTAAAGCATCTCATTCTGAGAAAGTATTTTTATACCTACCTGTGGTTCTAAAAATAAAACAACAATATATTTTTATATACAAAACAATTGGCCTAGAGTTCAGTTCTTGAGTGTGTGGCTTCATTTGCTGACTGAGTGTGTACAACAAATGCTTTACACTGTCCTCTGATACTGCCTTACTGCTCGACCAAGCTACCACTTTAGAGAGTAAGGTTATATCTAACTTTAGCCTCTGCCAAACCTCTGGGGACTGTGCACACTGAACCTTACTTTGGTTCAGTATATACAGAGCCACTTTCTTACACTGGGGGTCCGATCTGCCCCATTTTCGCGTCTTCTTGCTCCTGGTAGTGCCCCCCAGCCACTGGGAGCACTCTCCTTCGCCCTCCGGGTCTTCAAGAGGGTGCATTCTGCAGGGAGCGGTCTTCACTGGCTCCCTGCGCCAGCCTTTCGCCTGGCTCTCCTCCTGGGCCTCTCTTCTCCCTGCGCAGAGGCTTCTGCGCACCGGTCCTGGGCTCTTCTTCTGGCGCTGTTAGGGCCCTGGGGGGCAGTCAGGGGGTTCCTCCTTCCAACTGCCCATTGCCAGGCTCCAGCACCTTCCGCCTCAGCAGACCACACCCCAGAGAGTGCTTCTCTTCCTGTGCAAGCACTTTTTAAAAGTTGAGTAGGGGGCTGGCAGGAAGTCTCTGTTGGTCCTATCAAACAGCGACACATCACTTCCCTGCCCCTGCTCCCTCCTTGTCCAGCCTCTGGGTTTGTTCAAAATGGCGTCGTCCAGGGTCTCTGGCCACATGGTCTCTGAAACAAGACCCTTTCCCCCCTCGCCGACTTTCCTCCTGGGTGCAGCCTGGTGCCTGGCACCCTGTGATAGCTGCTGATGGATGAGCCTGTAGCCCCACCCATCTTCTCTTTGTGGAGAGGAGGCCTTAGCTTGTGGAAGAAAGGTCATCAATCCATCCAGCTGAGGTCAGCCCTCAGCCTGGCCCTGGTTATGACTGACTCAGAGAAATGTGACTTTTCTGGATGACCCAAAAGCAGTACAAATATGACTTTGGACTCTGCAGAATACTCCTTTTCACATCCGCTACAGTGGACTTTAGTGCGTGTCTGGAATCTGTAGGCCTTATGAAAGTTAATCTAGCACATGGGCTCCACATCCCCATATGGGAATAATGAAGTGAAAAACAGTAAAACACACTGACTTTCCCTGGCATGTTCCTTCCCAGTGTATAAAGCCTATTCCATGTCACCACCCAATTCTGCACAAGTCCTGCCACACCCTTCATCTTGTAGCTGCTCCCGGACTGCGCACGCTAGGAATCTCCCCTGTGCAGCCCCTACACGTGTGCACACGCATGTACACATGTTTCTGCATGTAACCAGCCCGGTGTCCCTTATTCCAGCTGCTGCGCAGTGGCCTGGTCAAGCCAGGGGGGCACCAGTAAAATCCCCATGCAGTCTTTTACATCTTGAGTTCACTGTGGGCGAGTCCCAACTTATGAGGCTCCCCCACAATAAAAGCTCAACAATTAGGTGCTCAAAAAGCAAAAAATCCGATCGGCCCAGAGTGTCAGAACCACCTTCTAACACACGCCGCGCCCAGCTGATTCCTACAGGGAAGAAATAGCCTCTCTACATGGGTATTCTTCCCGTAGTCAGCGATAACTAGTTATAAGGGGTTCTGACCAGACCCCCCTTACTCACCAGTTATCCGCTCAGACCACCTACTCCTCCCATCCATGAAATCTCCACCCATGACAGGGATCCCAGACTACCCTAAGAACCCTCCGGGCTCTAGGTTAGATACCTCTAGGTCACTCATGGTCTACATGGACTCGGCCTCACTAGGCCCACCTTTGCCCTTGGGCATGCAACCCTATGCCTACCCCTCCACTGGACAAGGGTACAGTGCCTCGGCACCGATGCGGTCTTCTGGGCAGGTCTACTTCCCAGCCCCGGGGTCACTAGCTGGTCTCCCTTCTGGAGTTTGTTCCAACCAGTACCCTCTCTCCGTTTGGTCCTTGCACCCCAAAGATGCAACCTCTCTGGACCCTCACCCTGCCGCTGAGGTCATTCTGCTGCCACCACCCTTTCGGGATGACTGCCTTCCCTAAAGAAAGCACAGCCACTCGTGCTTTCCCCACACAGAAAAGCACCCTTTGGCCACTGGCCTGGCTCCCTGATAGGACCTCAGACCGGCCTCACTACCACACTGGCAGTGCCAGGGAGGAACACTGAGGGTGCCTCGTCAGACATCCTACAGCTCATTCCCCCTGCCAGTAGCTCCACACGGAAACAACCCCGGGAACCTAGACCCCTTCCTTGTTCTCCGCTGCGAGAACAGGGCCTATGCACCCTTCCCTCCGAGAGGCGCGCTCTCCTCCCGGAGTACTCATAGAGAGCCTGTGGCCCTGAGTTAGCTACACCCAGGCCCCCCTCTAATGGCTCTCCCCGGTCTCCCTGCAGCGCCTTGGGAGACCGTCCAGGGACCCACATGATCCCTGGATGGCCTGCACCACCCCTTCTGAAGAGCAGGGTCCCTTCACTTAAGATGGGCCCCACCTGCCTTCAGGGTGGTACTACCACACTGAGGCAGGGACCCTAAAGATCCCGGCTAGGCCTGCACCTCCCCTTTTGGAAACACAGGGTCCCTTCACTTAAGATGGGCCCCACCTGTGTTCAGGGTGGTACTACCTTGCAGAAGTCCACCTCCTGCCGCGAGCTAGGGGAACACCCCCATGCTCCTGGTCCTGGGGTCCAAGCCCCCCAGGACCTACCTGACTGGTCACCGGCTAGGCATCGCCCCAGCCACCACTTCAGGTTCACAACACCAGCTCCAGAATGACATCCTGTTGCTTCCTTAGGTAACCACTTACCCGACCCTGACACCTCAGGGTCCACCATTAACCCTTCACCTGGAATCTAGGGAGTACACCACCCCCACTCAGATCTCCACTGGGTCAGTTACCTAGCCCACCTAGGGGCTACCACTACACACCATCACTCAAGAACTACCCTCCTTTGGGGCCACCCACTACCAGGGGCCACCCCTGGGTTGCTCACCTCCCCACCAGTTAACCTGGGGGGCCTGCCGGACACTCAACGCTACCACACCCTCCTCCCACTGTGGGAAAAGTTCCTTGGGGTCCCCCACCATGGGAACCCCTGGGGCGTTACTACCGGGGGTAAAGAAACCTCCTGCCCCACCCTTCCAGTGGTTTTGGCCTGCGCCAATGGCAAGTAAACTTTCAGCGGGGGAAGGATACCTGGGGCCCCTTCTGTGGAAACCCTCCCTGCCCTTAAAAAGCGCAGGAATCTCCCAGGATCCCCTCTCTCTCCTGTCCCCCACAAAGGTCAATCAACCCCTACACCCCCACCTGTGATGTCGGTATCAGTTGCTGTTCCCATCTCTTGAGGAGACACCCTCCTCATGCAGGTGTAGTGCGTGTAGTCTTAGGGTTCAAAGTTGTACAATATGGCTTAGAAGATTTGTATGCAATCATTTCCTGGAAAGCACCATCCCGCTAGCACATGATAATCAACTTAACTCAGTCATATCAATACAGTTTACGTTTAAACCATATCATCTTCACATGACATATATGTGCGTAGGGCTTTCCTTTCCCATACTTTTAGTTCACATAACCAAAACTTTGAACCCTTCTCAGAGCCTTGCGCTCCACCATTTGCTCATTGCTGCATAGGTAATATGTGGCAAAACTGGACTGCATTAGGGGGGCAAGATGATGTGCATACATGGGAGTGGTGGTACTAGACCCCACCCCCCTGCGGGAGGGGTGGAGATGTTATGCAATGTCACAAAGTAATTCCAACAGCTTATGTATATTTGTAAATTGGTGCATAGTATTGAGTAATGTGTGTGTTTAATAAATGTACTCTTACTTTTATAAAGCAAAGTACAGACTGGACAATCAATTATTGAGTGTTATGTTCGAGGCATATGAGCTGCAGATCGTACACTGTGCATTAGATCGCCATCTGGTGTTGGGCTCGGATGCTTGCACTTTGTTGTTGTCTTGGAAGAGTCTTTTGTAGTCACGAGATAGGTGACTCCTCCTTTGGACGATAGTGCGCATGGGCATCGACTCCATGGTTAGATTGTTTTTTTCCGCCATCGGGTTCGGATGTACTTTGCTGCGCTCCGGATCGACACCGATCGGTTCCCTCTCGACGCGCAGAAAACTCCCACCGTTCGACGGTATTGTTTCGACCGCGATCCTCTCACCGCGTCTCCACTCCAACACTGTTTCGAGTCCGGTCGCCGACGTTGGACCGTTGGGCGAGTCGGCGCCCTCATCCAGCATATGGAAAGGACTCCATTTAAAAAATGCAAGTGTGGGGCTAAATTCCCACACACAGATCTCCACGAGGTCTGTAATCTTTGCCTCTCTCCGGAACACGAGAGTCAACACTGCCAGGCCTGTGACTCCTTCAGGTCCAAAAGACCATCCGTGATCGCCGGGCCCGACGACACGAAATGTCCAGGTCAGCCGCTCCCGCACCGGACGACATCTTCGACACAGGCTCCGACAACCCAGACACCGGAGATCTGCAAATCGACACCTCCGGAGCCGAAGACTCTGGGTCCGACGACCAAACCCTCACGCCGGGCCAACGTACCGTGAGTACTGACGTCGATGCCCCTCTCCCAAAGAAACAAAGGGCTTCGGTCACACCTTCGCCTTCCGGCCTAGGTCTGCACCATCACAAAGCTTCAGGAGCCCCGCCTTCCGGCTCGACTCCGAAGCACCCAAAGCCTTCTGGCAGCTCGGGATCGAGCCAGCCACATCCCGGTGCCGACAAACACCCATCGGCACCAAAGCACAAGGACTCTTCGGCGCCGAAGACCAAGGTCCTCGACGCCTCGACACCGAAGCCTCAACAAACCTTCGGAGTCGACTCAAAAACTTTCGGTGTCGAAAACTTCACCAAAGGACACCAAACAACCTCGCAAGCATAAACAACACTCGGAGCCCAAATCTTCGATGCCGACAAAACACGCTAGCACTGAAGAACTCTCTGTTCCCATCGACCCAAAGCAGAAAACTCTGCACATTGACCCCACTACCGGACAGGTCCAATCCGTAATACCTCACAAAAGGAAGCTACAGGAACCAACAACACCTGAGCCACCTCTCAAGAAAAAAGACTCTTCCACATCACCTATAAGGTCTTTTTCTCCACCTCCACAACACTTTAGCCCTATTCACTCCCCGCCTCACTCTCCCCCACCTTTCTCTTCACCACAAGGGGATACAGACGGGGATGATCATGATGATGACATACAGTCACCTCACAACACAGATACTGATGACGACCTTCACAGTATCCCACCCCAGGACCCCTGGGACAATTATGATCTCCCAGATATACCCGTCCCTGACCCATACCCATCCAAACCCTCACCCCCAGATGATACTATAGGGTTTGCACAGGTCATAAACAGGGCAGCACAATTCCATGGTGTCAAGTTACACTCAGACCCCCTGGAAGAAGACTTTTTATTAGAAACTTTTAGCCAGCCTCAAAAGTCTACACATACTCTCCCTATGCTTAAAGGCATTATTAAACATGCCCCTGAGGTCTTCAAGGACCCAGTTAGAGCTAGGGTTCTTAACCCAAGGATTGAGAAAAATATAAGCCTGCCCCTTCTGACCCCACTTATATTAAAGGTCAACTCCCTCTGGACTCTTTAGTAGTTGCTAATGCACGAAAAGGGCAAACTCGCAAACTACTGGTGAGACACCACCACCAGATAAAGAGTCCAAATTGCTCGACGCATCTGGCAAGAGGGTTGCGTCTCAAGCAGCTAACATGTGGCGCATCGCCAATTCACAAGCCTTACTGGCGAGATATGACAGGGCACATTACGATGAGCTCGAAAAGCTCATTCAGTACCTTCCAGATCAGCATAAGACCAAGGCTAATGATCTCATACAGGAGGGCAAGCTTGTCACAAACACCTCAATAAAGTGCGCCTTGACGCAGCAGATACAGCATCACGCGCAATAAACTCAAGCGTTTTGCTACGCAGACACGCGTGGTTACGCATATCAGGCTTTAAGCAGGAGGTACAATCTACCATCCTCAATCAACCCTTAGACCAAGAACACCTGTTTGGGCCTAATGTGGACACTTCTCTAGAAAAAATGAAGAAGGACACAGACACAGCCAAAGCTATGGGAGCTCTGCAAGCTACAACTAGTAGAGGTTCCTTTCGTCGCTCCTTATACAGAGGCGGCTCCAAAACTACTGCCACAGACTCCACCTCTGCTAATTATAAAAATACCACCCAAACCTCCTCTAATAGAGGTTACTCCAGAGGTAATTACAGAGGTAACAACAACAGGGGTAGTAGAGGACGCGGGTTTAACACACGCACCTCCCCTACCACCAAACAGTGACTTCCCTCCGTTTCCCCGATCATTCCACCCCAGTCGGGGAAGACTATCAAAGTTCCTACCTGCGTGGAATTCCATCACCACCGACAGGTGGGTAAGACAAATTATCCAGTATGGTTACTGCCTGGAACTCACTTCTACTCCTCCCAACATACCACCCAGACAGCGTCCCATGTCCACAAAACATCTAACGCTCCTCAAACAGGAGGTTCTCTCTATGCTCCAAAAGCAAGCAATAGAACCAGTCCCTCTACAACATCACGGCACAGGGGTTTACTCACTGTATTTTCTAATCCCCAAAAGGACGGTTCCCTCAGGCCCATACTGGACCTCAGACCCCTCAACTATTACATTCACTCAGATCATTTCCACATGATCACTCTTCAACAAATACTTCCACTACTCCAACAAGGCGACTTCCTTGCCACACTAGATATCAAGGACGCCTATTTCCATATTCCCATTCACCCTGCGCACAGGAAATACCTAAGGTTCACAGTGGACGGACAACATTATCAGTTCAAAGTCCTGCCATTCGGGGTGGCAACAGCACCAAGGGTTTTCACCAAGTGCCTAGCAGTAGTAGCTGTGCACTTGCGAAGACAACACATTCACGTGTTTCCGTATCTAGACGACTGGCTAATAAAAGCCAAGTCACACAATCAATGTGTACAGCACACATTCCAAACAGTTCTGCTACTACACAATTTGGGGTTCACAATAAACCATACCAAATCTCATCTCCATCCCTCCTACATACATCAGTACCTAGGAGCCACAATAGATACCTCCAGAGCTCTGGCATACCCCAATCCCACCAGGATAACAAGTATGCAAGCCCTCATCAAAAATTCCTACATCAACACTACCTTCCAGCTCGAGTGTTTATGCAGCTCGTAGGAATGATGGCCTCGTGCATCTTTATTGTCCCTCACGCACGACTTCAAATGCGTCCCCTGCAAGAATGCTTAGCACGTCAGTGGAACCAAGCTCAAGGCCAGCTTACAGATCTGGTGTTGGTAGACAGCCGCACTCATCGCTCTCTGCAATGGTGGAACAAACAAAACATTTCCAAAGGGCGGCCGTTCCTAGAGCCAGTTCCACAGATAGTGCTCACAACAGACGCATCTCTCACTGGGTGGGGAGCTCACCTCCTTACCCACACAACGCAGGGCAACTGGACCAAGTCACAAAACTGCTCCACATCAACCACCTAGAATTATTAGCAATATTTCTAGCGCTAAAGTCATTCCAACTGCATCTTACTCACAAAACTGTCTTAGTCAAAACAGACAACATGACAGCAATGTACTATATACAAAAACAGGGGGGACACACTTTCTGCAGCTGTCTCGCCTAGCGCAAGACATATGGAGATGGGCCATTCCTCAAAGCATATACCTCCTTGCAGAACATCTTCCAGGAGTTCACAATCACCTTGCAGATCTGTTAAGTCGACAGACACAACAGATTCACGAATGGGAACTGCACCCGCAAGTTCTGAAACCTTTCTTTCAAATGTGGGGCCATCCACAAATAGACCTGTTCGCCACACAAGAAAACACAAAATGCCCAACCTTCGCCGCCAGGTTCCCACACCCGTCGTCCAAGGGCAATGCAATATGGATGAACTGGTCAGGCAGATTTGCATACGCTTTTCCGCCTCTCCCACTCATTCCCCTAGTGGTACGCAAACTCAGGCAACAGTCTCCTAACAATGATCCTAGTTGCTCCCACATGGGCAAGACAACCATGGTTCACAACACTTCTCGAACTCTCGGTGGTTCCACACCACAAACTGCACCTCTCTCCACACCTCTTAACTCAGAACCATGGAGAGATCAGACACCCCGATCCAGGTCAACTGAATCTGGCAATATGGCTCCTGAAGTCCTAGAGTTCGGTTACCTTAACCTCCCACCAGAATGTATGCATGTCATTAAGGAAGCCAGACGTCCCACTACCAGAGCTTGTTATGCAGCAAAATGGAAGAGGTTTGTTATTTATTGTAATAACAACAATATCAACCCACTAGATGCCTCCATACAAAACATTATCTGTTACTTGCTGCATCTACAAACATGTAACCTGGCATACTCATCCATCAGATTACATCTTGCTGCTCTAGCCGCATACTTACAAAACAGACAGCATTTGTCACTGTTTAGAGTACCTGCAATTAAAGCCTTTATGGAAGGCCTTAAAAGAATCATTCCCCTAGATTGCCACCCTCTCCAGCATGGAATCTAAATATTGTCCTCACCAGGCTCATGGGTCCCCCATTTGAACCTCTGCACAAATGTGAGTTACAATTTCTTTACATGGAAAGTAGCCTTCCTAATTGCAATCACCTCTCTCAGAAGAGTCAGTGAGATTCAGGCTTTAACCATACAAGAACCTTTTTACAAATCCATCGTAATAAAGTAGTTCTCAGACCAAACCCCAAATTCCTACCTAAAGTAATTTCTGCTTTTCACCTTAACCAATCAATAGAGTTACCTGTCTTTTTCCAAGACCCAGACTCTGTAGCAGAAAGAGCTCTCCACACACTAGATGTCAGAAGAGCCCTACTTTACTACATTGACAGGACCAAACCTTTCAGAAAGACAAAACAATTATTTGTAGCTTTCTCCCCACCACATAAAGGTAATCCCATCTCAAAAGCTGGCATTGCTAGATGGATAGTCAAATGCATTCAAATTTGCTACCAAAAGGCTAAACGCACCTTAATAATTCCCCTAGGGCACATTCCACACGTAAACTAGGGGCTTCTATGGCATTTTTAGGGAACATCCCCTAAATGACATATGTAAAGCAGCAACATGGTCTACACCACATACCTTTACCAAACACTACTGCGTTGATGTACACGCAAAGCAACAAGCTGCTGTGGGCCAAGCTGTTCTTAAAACACTTTTTCAAACTACTGCAACCGATACAGGTGACCACCGCTAGGGGAGACACTGCTATACAGTGTCTATGCACAGTGTACGATCTGCAGCTCATATGCCTCGAACGGTAAATGCTACTTACCAGTATGCATCTGTTCTTGGCATGTAGAGCTGCAGAGTCGTACACGCCCACCCGCCTCCCCGGGACCTGTATCTGTTCCAGCATAATCTTAATTGGATACATTCACATGGACATCTTCTTCTTCTTACTGACTCCATCTTTTCCCATCATGGCGAAAAACAATCTAACCATGGAGTCGATGCCCATGCGCACTATCGTCCAAAGGAGGAGTCACCTATCTCGTGACTACAAAAGACTCTTCCAAGACAACAACAAAGTGCAAGCATCCGAGCCCAACACCAGATGGCGATCTAATGCACAGTGTACGACTCTGCAGCTCTACATGCCAAGAACAGATGCATACTGGTAAGTAGCATTTACCTTCGGCGCACCTGCAAATGGCGATTACTAGCCCACACCACCTCCCTTGAGTAAGCCTCAGACTGCTCTGCAACGCTACCCTCAGAGTCATGCGCACCAGAATGGGATACTATGTGTCCCGCCGCTAGACACCAATGTTGGAAAACGAGGCAGCATCTGTGAGGCCTGCACAAATAACATGACTACATTTGTCCTTCACTGGGAACCAAACACCCAATTGTAGCGCCTGACTCTGAGGGTAGCGTTGCAGAGCAGTCTGAGGCTTACTCAAGGGAGGTGGTGTGGGCTAGTAATCGCCATTTGCAGGTGCGCAGAAATAACACTCAATAATTGATTGTCCAGTCTGTACTTTGCTTTATAAAAGTAAGAGTACATTTATTAAACACACACATTACTCAATACTATGCACCAATTTACAAATATACATAAGCTGTTGGAATTACTTTGTGACATTGCATAACATCTCCACCCCTCCCGCAGGGGGGTGGGGTCTAGTACCACCACTCCCATGTATGCACATCATCTTGCCCCCTAATGCAGTGTTGAGCATAACCTGGAGCGAGGGCCCTGCACACGGGCACCATCCCAGTGGCGACCCACCCATTACCTCAACCCGCATTAAAAATAGGTTCACCTGCCCAAGTGACACATAACCCTGACTGAGCATCTTATATTGACCATACAGTATGCACCCCTACATCTTCAGGGCTAACAGTCTGGGTTGTTCCTCACTTAAGCGCAGCAGCAAGAATACATGTTGAAGCATTACCTTACAATGACAGTACTCATCACAGTTGTTGGACATTAGAATAAGTTGCAATTACAGCCCCTAAAGGCATCACAGATGAAATCACAGGATTATGCATATACAGCCAGACACCCTAGCAGGAATGTCTGGCATCATAACCCCACTTTGCTTATGACATCACCATGCACAGGTACTTCACATTACACCTGTGACCTTCAGTCCCTCTAAAAGAAATAACCATTAGTAAATGCATTTCGGTGCAATTACACCTCTTCACCTCCAGGGGATGCCCTTATCCAGACATCCCCAAGTCAGCCCTTCACTCCTTGATGCACTTCTCAGTACACCCTCAGCTGTAGAACAAAGTTCCAGCCCAGAAGGTGTTAAAATGCAGGCTGAGCCCTTGAGGGGTTATTCCTTTCAAATCCCCAGGAAACTTAGGGAGGGACGTCTCTTCGTGCTGGGTGGGGGGGAGACTGCGCTTCTCCAGCAGCTCCCCCCAGCACTTTTTCACAATTGAGGGTGACCCCCCCCCTCCTCTGGGGGGGCCACCAAGCACCAAAACGATCGTTTTCCCCTGTGCCTCGCAAGGCATTATGGGGCGCTTCAGGCTCCTCTTTATGAATAGCTGAACAGCGGCTCTCCCGCTGTGTCGGGGAGAGCCGCAATGTTCCTCCGGCCGCGTCCTTCGGCCGTGGGGGGGACCGGTCCCACCCGGACCCCCAGGTGAGTTTCATTCGGCACGGGGAGCCCACCCCCGGCCGCTTTCCGTTTTGCGGGGCCCGGTCCCACCCGGGCCCCCGCATTGCCGAGTTCGTGGGACGACAGCCTGGGGAGCCCACCCCCGCCGGCTCCCCGCCCGGCCAGCACCCTCGCGTGCTGCCGCGGGAGCCGGCACGGCAGTTCTGGTCTGCCCGCTCGCAGACACAGAGGCCAGCGCTGCTTCTGCTGGCCTCGGGGGAGTGCAGCGGCACTCCCCCCTTCCTCCAGTCACCACTTCGGCGCCCGGGGATGGGGTCCCGGGCCCCCCCTCCTCTTCACGGGGGGGCGCGACGGCGCCCCCCCTGTCTTTGCGTCGGAGCCAGGGGATGGGGCCCCTCCTCTTCACTGGGAGCGCGACGGCGCTCCCCGTCTGTTCTTCGGCGGGTGCCAGGGTGGGCTCCTGGCCCCCTAGGGGGATATCTTCACGGGGAGCGTGACGGCGCTCCCCGGCTTGGATTCGGGGCCCGGGGATGGGCTCCCGGGCCCCTCCAGACCTCTTCGCAGGGGGGGGGGGGGCGCGACAGCGCTCCCCTGTCCATCTTCGGTGGGGGCCAGGGTGGGCTCCTGGCCCCCCTGCAGGGCACCTTCATGGGGAACGTGACGGCGCTCCCCGGCTTCCCTTCTCAAAGGTCGCCTACCTTCCGGGGGCCATATCTCAGCCCCTGGGGGTCCGATCTGCCCCATTTTCGTGTCTTCTTGCTCCCGCTGGCGCCCCCCAGCCACTGGGAGCACTCTCCTTCGCCCTCCGGGTCTTCAAGAGGGTGCATTCTGCAGGGAGCGGTCTTCACTGGCTCCCTGCGCCAGCCTTTCGCCTGGCTCTCCTCCTGGGCCTCTCTTCTCCCTGCGCAGAGGCCCCTGCTTCTGCGCACCGGTCCTGGGCTCTTCTTCTGGCGCTGTTAGGGCCCTGGGGGCAGTCAGGTTGTTCCTCCTTCCAACTGCCCATTGCCAGGCTCCAGCACCTTCCGCCTCAGCAGACCACACCCCAGAGAGAGCTTCTCTTCCTGTGCAAGCACTTTTTAAAAGTTGAGTAGGGGGCTGGCAGGAAGTCTCTGTTGGTCCTATCAAACAGCGACACATCACTTCCCTGCCCCTTCCTTGTCCAGCCTCTGGGTTTGTTCAAAATGGCGTCGTCCAGGGTCTCTGGCCACATGGTCTCTGAAACAAGACCCTTTTCCCCCCTTGCTGCCTTCCCTCCTGGGTGCAGCCTGGCACCCAGTGATAGCTGCTGATGGATGAGCCTGTAGCCCCACCCATCTTCTCTTCGTGGAGAGGAGGCCTTAGCTTGTGGAAGAAAGGTTATCAATCCATCCAGCTGAGGTCAGCCCTCAGCCTGGCCCTGGTTATGACTGACTCAGAGAAATGTGACTTTTCTGGATGACCCAAAAGCAGTACAAATATGACTTTGGACTCTGCAGAATACTCCTTTTCACATCCGTTACAGTGGACTTCAGTGCGTGTCTGGAATCTGTAGGCCTTATGAAAGTTAATCTAGCACATGGGCTCCACATCCCCATAGGGGAATAATGAAGTGAAAAACAGTAAAACACAGACTTTCCCTGGCATGTTCCTTCCCAGTGTATAAAGCCTATTCCATGTCACCACCCAATTCTGCACAAGTCCTGCCACACCCTTCATCTTGTAGCTGCTCCCGGACTGCACACGCTAGGAATCTCCCCTGCGCAGCCCCTACACGTGTGCATACGCATGTACACATGTTTCTGCATGTAACCAGCCCGGTGTCCCTTACTCCAGCTGCTGCGCAGTGGCCTGGTCAAGCCAGGGGGGCACCAGTAAAATCCCCATGCAGTCTTTTACATCTTGAGTTCACTGTGGGTGAGTCCCAACTTATGAGGCTCCCCCACAATAAAAGCTCAACAATTAGGTGCTCAAAAAGCAAAAAATCCGAGCGGCCCACCGTGTCAGAACCACCTTCTAACAGTTAGCAATTCTGCGTGTTGGAATTTCCAAGGCGGCACTCGCTAGGCGACGCTTTTCGTTGCGAGTGGAGTTTGTCTTATATACGCCTTTCCGCCTATACCACTTCTGCCCAGAGTGCTTAGGAAGATCAAGCGCGACTGGGCCCAAGTCATTCTTGTGGCTCCGGATTGGGCACGAAGAGTCTGGTATCCTGAGCTGCTACACATGGCCATCGATCCTCCGATCAGACTGCCTCTTCGGGAGGATCTTCTGTTGCAGCAGGCGAAGGTCCTCCACCCGAACATGTCCAGTCTCCACCTCCTTGCGTGGAGATTGAGCGGCGGCAGTTGACGTTGTTTGACCTGTCTCCCGAAGTCTGTGATATTATCTTAGCAGCCAGGCGTCCCTCCACTAAGACTGTATACGCCTGTAGATGGAACAAATTTGTGGCATGGTGCACAGCAAAGGCTGTGGATCCCCTTTCTGCCCCTCTTTCTGAGGTTCTCTTGTTCCTTCTTTCTTTGGTCCAGCAGGGCTCTGCTCTGGGCACTCTTAAGGGCTACCTCTCGGCCATTTCAGTCTTTCTTAGGCTTCCTGATCAGCCTTCTCTTTTCAAGTCCCCTGTTGTAAATCGCTTCCTCAAGGGCATTACTCATCTTTTTCCTCCTGTTCCCTTCGTAATGCCTCAGTGGGACTTGAACTTGGTTCTGACTTAACTTATGTGCGCTCCCTTTGAGCCGCTTCTAACTGTCCTCTCAGACTTCTTACTTTAAAGACTGCCTTTCTGGTTGCCATCACCTCTGCTCGCAGGGTGAGTGAGCTTCAGGCTCTTTCTTCCAAACCTCCTTTCCTGGCTGTTCATCCGGACAAGGTTGTACTGAGGATTCGGGTGGGATCGCTAGTGAATCCAGAAAGTCTTCAAGCTGCAAAACTACACCGACAGGTAAGAAACTATTCGTTTTGCAGCGTGAATCTTTCTGGATTCACTATGCTGTGCATAGACTTTGTAGCGGTTTTGTTATTGCGGTGGTTGGGTGGAAGATGAGCATTGGTTGCTGAAAATGTGCTGTAAGACCTTCTGTCCTACTTGTGCCTCTTTGTTCATCTGGATATCCACACAGTAGTGTTTGGTGAACGTGTGCACGGAAGACCATGTTGCCGCTTGGCAAATGTCTTGTATAGGTGTGTTCGCTAGGAACGCAACCGTTGCTCCCTTCTTCCTTGTTGAGTGAGCCTGGGCGGCTCCCTCTAATTCCTGTCCTGCCTGCTTGTGGCAGAGTTGTATTGCCTGTGTAATCCATCGTGCTATGGTATTTTTTGTTACTGGCCGTCCCAGGAAACTGCTTGCGAAGGAAACGAAGAGTTGTTTTGTTTTCCTGCATTCTTTCGTCCTTTCTATGTAGTGCATCACTGCCCTTCTGGCGTCCAGCGTGTGTAGCGCCCTTTCTGTGGGCGTTGATGGTTTCTGGAAGAAACTTGGTATCTGTATTGTCTGGTTAATATGGAACCGCGACACCACCTTTGGCAGGAAGTGTGGGTCTGTTCTCAAGACAATTCTGTCCTTGTGTATTTGCAAGTAGGACTCTTGTAGTGTAAGAGCCTGCAGTTCACTGACCCTTCGCAGTGACGTGATAGCCACTAAGAATGCCGTTTTTAGTGTGAGCATGTGCAGTGTGATCTTGTGTATGGGCTCAAATGGTGGTTTCATCAACTGTGTTAGCACAGTGTTGAGGTTCCAGCTTGGGGCTGGCATTCTTTTAGGGGGCTATTCTTTAGCCCCTTCCAGGAATCTTTTGACCACCTGGGAGGTGAAGAAGCTTTTCCCCGCTTCTCCCCTGGTGTAGGCCACTATGGCTGCTAAGTGAACCCTTAGTGACGAGTAACCCAGCCCGCTGTGTAGTAGGTGCGTTAAGTATTGTAGTACCGTTGATTCTTTTGTGACCTTTCGTTGCAGTCCCTCTTTAATGCACCATTGCGAGAACCTTTTCCACTTTGCAATGTAACATTTTCTTGTAGTGGGTCTCCTTGCTTCTCTGAGAACTGCCATGGTGCTTGGTGGTAGCTTGAGGTGTGCGAATTCTAGGTCCTCAGGAGCCATGCTGCTAGGCTGAGGCTCTCTGGTTCTGGGTGGAGCACTTTTCCGTCTTGCATTGTCAGGAGGTCTTTCCTTCTGCTGAACCTGTGCGCTGGTTCCTGTGCCATTTCCATTATTTGTGAGAACCATGACTGTCTGGCCCACTGAGGTGCCACCAGTATGAGTGTCATGCTGCTGCTCCTGCATTTGCTGAGTACCTTGTGTAACAGTGGTATCGGGGGGAAAAGTGTATGCAAATTCGTTCGACCAACTTATCCATAGCGCATTCCCTAGGGACCTTTGGTCCGGTTGTCTGGATGCGTAATGTTGGCATTTTGCATTCTGGAGTGTTGCAAACAGGTCTATCCGTGGTGTACCCCACTTTTGGAACAGCCGCTGCAACTCCTGTTGGTTGAGCTCCCATTCGTGGGATGCCGACGTCTGTCTGAGTCGGTCTACCTCTACATTGTCTATTCCTGGGAGGTGTATTGCCAGTAGGTCTATCCTTAGAGGGATGGCCCATCTCCAAATTTCCTGTGCTAGGTTTGATAGCGGTGCTGACTGTGTTCCACCTTGTTTGTTGATGTAGAACATGGTGGTTGTGTTGTCTGTTTGTATCAGCACTTTCTGTCCGTAAAGCTGCTTTTGAAAGGCTTTTAAGGCTAGGAACACAGTTTTTAGTTCTAGGTAGTTGATGTGTTTCACTGCATCTTGTTGTGACCACAGCCCCCTGACGCGGAGTCTGTACATGTGCGCGCCACAGCCCTGCTGTGAGGCGTCTGTTGTGATGGTCACTGTTGGAGTTGGCTGTGTGAATGGCTTCCCCTGTAATATGTTCTCTTCCTTCCACCACGCTATTTCTTGCTGCACTGCGTGTGTGACAACCACTAGATCTCCCCAACTCCCTGTCGCATGTGACCACTGCTGCTGTATCCATTCTTGGAACTGTCTCATGTGCAGCCTGATATGTGGGACTAGGTGGATGCACAATGCCATCATCCCCATTATTCTGCTCACCGTCCTCACTGTCAGAACTTGCCCCTTGCGGTAATGACGTGTTTCCCTCAGGAGCGCTATAGTTCTCTTGTCGCTGGGGAACACCTTGGACTGTGTGCTGTCTATTTGTGCCCCTAAGAATATTTTGATCTGCTGCGGTTTTGTTGACTATTTCTCCCAATGTATTGAGAAACCTAGTCTGGACAGTGTTTGTATGACTTGATTGATGTGATCCTTGCAGTGTCTGTATGATCCTGCTTTCACAAGCCAGTCGTCGAGGTAGGGGTATACATGTATGCCCTTCCTCCGAAGGTGCGCTGCAGCTGCTGCTAGGCATTTTGTGAACACCCTTGGTGCGGACTTTAGTCCGAAGGCTAGCACTGTGAACTGGTAGTGATTGTGGCCTATCACGAATCTTAGTAGACGTTTGTGGTTGACGGGTATGTGCAGATATGCATCTTTCAAGTCTATGGTCGCCATGTAATCCCCTTGTTGGATTTGGGGTATTACTTCCTGAAGTGAAGTCATTTTGAATTTTTGAGTTTTTACGAACTTGTTCAGGAATCTGAGGTCCAGTATTGGAACTGGTTCTATTGCTCTTTTTTGTAGCAGCTCCTCTGCTTCTAGACGTAGGAGGGCGAGCTCCCTTGCGGGAATTGCCCGGTGTCTTGGTTTTTTGCCTGGGGGTGTTTTTGGAGTTTTATGCAGTACCCGTGCTGTATGATGTTCAGTATCCACTTGTCCGTGGTAATGTTCCTCCATTGTGTGAGGAACTTTCCTATTCTGCCCCCAACTGGGGTTGTATGCTCGGTGGTTATTTTTTGGCTGTGTGTTTTTTATTTTGTCCTTTTGTTGACTTCTCCTCTCCCTTGGTGTTAATAGGGAGGGTTTGGTTTGTTTGTGGAGTCACTTTGAGGTGGGCTGCTGTCCCCTCTTCGGGCCTGTCCCCGTCCGTAACCACGCCCTCGAAAGGACCGTCCTCTGGGTTGGTACTGCCAATTTTGCTGCTGTTGTCCCTGTTGGCTTTGGCCCTGGTTGTTCCCCTGGTATCCTTGCTGGGGGACTGGTGTGAAGTGGTGGGTGCATTGCCCCTCTACCACTGGGCCGCCTTGAGGGGTTTCCTCTTCATCATCCCCTGAACTGCAGTGCTCCCATGGACCTCGCAGTTTCGTTGTCCTTTTTAGTTGCGTCAACTTGTCGTCGACCGGTGCTCCAAACAGTTTCTCACCGTCGAAAGGTGTGTTGAGGATGTTACTCTGTACCTCCGGCTTGAAGCCCGAGATCCTGAGCCATGCGTGTCTCCTTTCAGTCACCCCTATCATCATTTGCCTGCTGGAGTTCTCTGCTGCGTCCAAGGCTGACTTTAGGCAAGTGTTCGCGATAGCCTTGCCCTCCTCCGCTAGGTAATTAGCCCTTTGTTGGTATTCTTCTGGCAGGTGTGTAATGAGCTGCCTCATTTCATCCCAATGCTGGTATGCATGCCTGCTGATGAGGGCGTTGGAGTTGGCGATGCGCCAGTGTATGGCTGCGTTCCTCTCCACCTTTCGTCCTGTGAGGTCTATTCGCTTGCTCTCCTTGTCTGGAGGTGGGCCTGTGTTGGTGGGCACACCGGCCCTTTTCCTGGCCGTTGCTGCGATAATGGAGTCTGCTGGCACTGACCCTTGGATGTACGCAGGGTCTTTTGTGGAATGCTTATATTTCTTTTCGCTTCTAGGTGTAACCGCCTTGCAGACTGCAGGTTCTCTGAAGGCCTCCCTTCCCTGGTCCAGGACGCCGGGCAACATGGGTAGGAATTGGCTCTTTGTTTGTTGAGGGAGCAGGGTTTCGAAGAGGAAACCTGCTTTTGTCTTTTCCTCCTGCATTTCGACCCCATATGTCTTTGCAGCCTTCTGGACGACTCCATTGTAGACTCCGATGTCGTCTGGCGGCGAAGGCCTCGAGGGGTAAGAGTCTACCCCCTCTTCTGGTGACTCTGCGTCGAGGTCTTGCCAGTCCAAGTCTTGTGCCTCCGAGGGCTCTGAGTCCCGGTAAGACTGCATCTCTTCTTCGGCTTCAAGTCGTAGTCTTCTTCGTCCTGGTCTTCGAGCGGTTCGGGTCTTTTCGGGGCTCGATGTATTCGGCGTCGAACTCCTCGAGTGCCTCGTGCGCTGGCTTCGATGGAATAGCGTATTGCTTCATCTTCTCGTCGAAGTCTTTTACGTTGCAGGATGCTCGCCATCTCTGCCTCGAGCCTTCTCTTTTCGCCATCTCGTGGGCCTTTTCGGCGCCGAGTGGTGCAGCGCCTCTTGTGGTCGCGGTCGTCGAAGATGACGCCGGGCCTTCCTTTCTCAGTGTCGAGGCTTCCTTTTCGGAGGTGACCTTCGACGCCTTTGTTTTTTCGGGAGGCTTTCGCCGATTGGGAGTCCTTTCGAAGGATCCGCTCGGTTGCTTGTCCTTGGATTCTGTTGCTTTCGTCGAGGGTTTCGGCGGCAACGCTCCCTTTGAGGACTTTTCTACACTTCTAAGAGTGTCGCTCGGGGTTCAGGCTTCACTCTTTCGAGCGTCGCTTGGGTGCCTCGGGGTCGACGACTCCCTTACCTCCTTCGACGTTTTCTTATGGACCTCGACGACAGAGCAGTCCTCCGGTCCCTCTGCGATGTTGTCTTCCTCTCCGCTCGAGAGGCCCAGGTCTCGGAGCGATGGGGCTGGTCCCTGGCCCTGCATGTTGTAGTTCGCCCTTCTCTGTCTCTCTTACCCGGAGGGTCTTCGGGGTGAACGCCGAACACGCGTTGCAGTCTTTACTGATTTGTTCGAGCGGCAAGCAGAAGTTACAGACTGGGTGCTGGTCCTTCTGGGCATACTTGTGGTGACAGTTCTGGCAAAACTTAAACGGCGTCTTGTCCATAACCGCTCTCAGGGAGCCCCCTGTGAGCGCATTCTCTGTAGGCGTCGAGATTTCGGTCGTGGACCTTCTACCTCGTCGTCCTTCTTGTTGTCTCCGGTTTACTTGTGTCGTCGTCCGGTGTCTCGGGAAACGATCCTCTGTGGTGATATTCGACTTTTCGAGATTCCTCGTCCAAAGTTTCTGGAACTTCTCGGCAACGATCCAGACCCCCGGCGGAAAAAAGAATCTGAAGATGGCTACCAAGGGTGGGAGCTTCCGCAGGAAGCGCGACGACGTCACCGAAGACACCAAATGGTGGGGCGTCGCCGCCCACCTGGGCCAAAAAAAAAAAAAAAAATACACAAAAACAAAGAAAAGACTACGAATCCGGACCCAACCACGAGATGGCGGAATAATGCACAGCATAGTGAATCCAGAAAGATTCACGCTGCAAAACCTTCCTTTCTTCCCAAGGTGGTTACTTCTTTCCGCACTGGCCAAACCATCACTTTGCCCACCTGCTTACCGCCTCCTTCAAAAGAAGAAGAGGCTCCACCGCCTGGATTCAAAACGTGTGCTTTACTTTTATTTGGATCGCACCAAACCATTCCGAGTGGATGACCAGCTCTTTGTGGGCTACGTGGGTGCTAAGAAAGGTCGGGCCGTGCACAAATGGACCATCTCTAGGTGGGTCGTTTTGTGCATTAAGGCTTGCTATTCCTTGGCTAAGAAGGAGTCTCCAGTGGGGCTGCGCTCCCATTCCACCAGGGCGACGGCAGCTACTACTGCTTTGGGACGAGGAGTCCCCCCTCAATTACATCTGTCAGGCAGCTACGTGGGCATCTCTGCACACGTTCACTAGACACTACTGCCTGGACAGCCAAGTCCGGAGAGACTGCTTTTTTGGCCGTTCTGTTCTCCAGGTCTTTCTGGTGTGAACTTGGTTCGCAGACCCACCTCCGGGGTTGGTATTGCTGGGGTATCTATTCTAAGGTAAGGAATCTATAACTGTTTCTTTCAGATGAACAAGTTACTTACCTTCGGTAACGATATATCTGTAAGAAACATTAGTTAGTTATAGATTCCTTACCGCCCCACCCATCCTCCCCGTTCTGCGAACTGACTTCTAGGGTCAGGAAATCCCTTTCAGGGCCCTAGTTTTGTGCACCAGTGGTCAGTGTCTTTCATGGCTCTGCGCTTCTGTCATGGAATGTCGTGTAAAAGAACTGACGACAGCACACGAGGGCGGCGTCTAAGTAGCTACCACGACGTCATCCCGGCGCCAACGACGAATGCGGAGCTGACCAACGCCACCTTTTGACGCGCAGGGGTACTGCTGACACAAAATTCTCCGGATCCAGTCTGACGCCTGGGGGTAATTCTAAGGTAAGGAATCTATAACTAACCTATGTTTCTTACAGATATATCGTTAGCGAAGGTAA
Organism: Calotriton arnoldi; assembly: GCA_963921515.1. Classification (NCBI taxonomy): domain Eukaryota; kingdom Metazoa; phylum Chordata; class Amphibia; order Caudata; family Salamandridae; genus Calotriton; species Calotriton arnoldi. The sequence continues at coordinate 949,758 of CAWUFW010007256.1, forward strand.
GTAACTTGTTCGTCACCTACCTCATGACTGGAAAAGACTTCTTTGAAGAAAAACGAAGAGCAAACATCTGGACCCAACACTAGATGGGAGACTTATGCAAAGCATGTGAATCTACAGCTCTACATTCCAAGAACAGATGCATACTGGGTAAGTAGCATTTTCCTTCAAAACAGTAACTTGCCTATCATTCATTCAACTGCATTTGAACCGGAGTTCAATTGTAAAATATTGCATAAGATTTTGCAAAGCATTTATTTCACTTACCTTCACCAGGCTTGGCTTGGTTCTAAAAATAAAATAACTTATTTTTTTAGACAAATCAAATTGGTCTTAGTTCAGTCTTTGAGTGTGTGACATCATTTGCTGCCTGAGTGTGTACAACAAATGCTTAACACTACCCTCTGATAAAGCCTTACTACCACAAATAGAGAGTAAGGTGCTATCTTTTACCTCTGCCTACCTTTGGGGTTCCACTGGACTCAGTGCACACTATACCTCATTTTGGTATAGTATATACAGAGCCAGCTTCCTACACTTCGCTATGCTGCCAGGTAGTGTTAGCTAGATGGCACCCAGACAGGCTTTTTTCCCCTCCCAGGGGCATGCAGGCTACAAGGGCAGTGCCATGGTCCCAGTGAGGGGGATCCCAAGGGACCCTATTCTGCTCTCAGGCCCTAGGTACCCAGCGTACCAGTTACTAGGGACTTAAAGGGGGCGGAAGTACCAATTGGGAGTTTGTTTTAGGGAAGAAGCACTGGCATATGGCACCTAGTTGGCAGGGACCCTGTGCTCAACATTTGAAACCAGGCAAAAAGTGTGGGGGGGTTGGCTAACCAGGCAAGAGGCACTTTCTCACTCTCCCAGTGCCAGCCTCTGTACCTCAACAATAGGGCAGTTTTCCTCACAGATGTTACACAGCTGCCTTTCAAATGCTGCTTCACCTTTAAAGCCTGCCTTTTGTGGCTAACACCCAAATGGTTTCCTGCAGGAGGAAGGTGACACCTCCCTGGCCTGCGATTTCTCATTGTTCTTCTTCGAGTCATCTCGTGAAGCAGGCTCCATGTGTGCCTGGGAGGGGCCAGAAGTTTTAAAGCCAACAGAGTGGTAGCTTTGCTAAAGCTGCACACTGCAATAAGTTACATTAATTTCGACTTGAGATACAAGTGGGGCTTAATGTAACTAGTTGTTTGATACCTTGGAGTGCCCTCTTTGGTTGTGCTGTTCAGGAGTTAGCACTGCTGAGGGGTTCGCGTGTAACCCTGTCCTCGCCAATGGGGTGACCAAGACTTTCCCCAGTAAAAAAGTTTCATTTGCTTTACTGTCTGTACATGTAAAGTGCATGCCCTGCCTGTGTCCTGTGTTGCACCCTGCCTTTAGGACTCAGCAGGATGACTTACGCACATGTCCAGGAGAAGTGGTGGGTTTACCATTGCTTCCAATCTCAAAGGTGTGGGCTAGCAGTGCACGACTGCTCTACCAGCCGGCAGTGGTTGACTGGAGGACTTGTTTTACCTGGGGGACCTCTGGGGTGGCACAATCAGTGCTGCAACACCCTGGGTACCCTAATAACTTACATGGCCTGGTTACCAGGGTATCATTTACTAGGTACCTGCAGGTAAGTTAGCCATTTCTAATTGGGTATAGCCAATTTCGACATACACTTTTAGGGTTGTGGCACTGAGGTCTGATTAGCAGAACTTGGTGCACGGAGTCGAAAAGCCAACAGCATCAGTTGAAAAACTTTGGGGTGACCATACAGTCATTTCCTTACATCTCATATCTCCTTCCTTGTTTGTGAATGAAAAAACATTGAGAAAAAGTAACAGCTGAGACTGAATGTCAAATAGCTGTATGTGTGATGCGAAAATAGAACGTTACATTTTCCTTGTGGGGAAACTGATGCAACGAGTTTACAGATTTATGGCAGATAACTGACTGCAATCTGGAGTGTTTATGTAATGCCCTTCCAGTATGATTAATCTATTTGCATTCATTCTTCCCCAACAGAAAGTGGAGTACACCTTAGGAGATGAGACTGAGACACCGAGTCGAAAGAGTTATCATCTGATGACCTTTGCAATCAAATGGAAAAACTACTGAAAGAAAACCCCAACAACCAAAGAATATTTGACTGGATCGAGGTGGGTTCCAACATTTGGGAGTGCTGTTGTAGTTGGATATAATCTTTAGGATTATGCAATTGTACCAGAAGTAGGTATCTGTGATGTGCGATCTGATTTTCTAGCCTTGATCTTTCTTACATTTACATGCTTGAATCATTTCCTGTTATAAAGGAGTTAGTCCCACGTAACCTTATAAAAGCCTGTAAGGCATTTACAGTGTCATTATTAGCAAGTTGAATCAATATAAAAGACCCAAAGTCCAACCAATGAGAGAGTGCCCATTCTTCTGTTCCCCTTCCCTCACCAGATGCCATCTCCCCTCAGATTTCTACCACATGTAATGTGGAAAGGCTTACCCAGAGCTTCACTGTTTTCAGGCAGACACATCTACGTTTACCCCTGAATTCCTTTTCAAAACCTTTCTTTGTGTGTTGTCATCCACCATCACTTGGGATTAGATGAAAAGGGTATATTTTTTCAATTAACATGGAATCCTTTTCAAAGTCTGAGGCTTGTGAAACAAAGATTATCCACTCACAGGATGAATCTTTAACATTCACCCCTTTCATAAGGCTGTGACTGCAAAATATGCTGGAAATTGTCAGCAAAGAATCTTGATAATTATGGGGGCAGGTTTGTGGTGTGGTTACAGAAATGATGAGATCCCTCTGGGTATGCGTCAGGCCAGAGCACTCCTGAGATGGGGAGGGGGGGTAGAACAAAAATGCCATGTGTGCTCTGTTAAATAATGAAAACCTTCAGCATCTTTAACTGGCTTTATCATCTTGTGTGCCTCTTAAAGTCCCACAAAAAAAATCCTACAGTCCTCTCTGCACCTGAACTTGAGGTACTGAGAACTTCTGGCACCACCATCTTCACCTCAGCTTAAAAAGATGAAGGCTTGGTCAATGGATTTACCCTTTAAGAGGACCTCACCACATCCACCGTCCACTAAATGGAAACGCCTGTCCATGACATCCCATCTGCAAAGTATCCAGCAAGAACAGTGCCCATCGAAGACTGAACTATAAATTACTGTTTAGTTTACAGTGAAACTAAAAGCTGCAATACTCCTCCAGCATACATTCCCTAGCAAAGTCCTGCTGAATGAGAAGGTGCTTGAAACTGAACCAGAGAAAATCTGACCCAGATGACACATTCGGTGTGGCATACAGGCCAGGACAATTAAAGGTTTAAAATGTCAGACCACAGCGCAAGAGCATGGTTACTCCCCTTCCTGCGACCCAGAACCACAGCTGTATTACTGCATTTATCTTCTTTTTACAGACGGATCTGGTGACTTGATGGTCTAATGCGTCCACTGTAGGGTCCTGTGTACGACCTCATGGTTACAGGTTAAAATCCCATCGGGTCTACTCAGCCTTTCATCCTGACATGGATAAAATGAGTACCATCTGAAAGAAACACATAGTGATAGATTCCTTACCTTAGAATATCCCCAGGCGTCAGACTGGATCCGGAAAGTTTTCGTCAGCAGTACCCCTGCGCGTCGGTAGGTGGCGTCGTGCAGCTCCGCGTCCGTCGTTGGCGTCGTGGTTGCCGAGATGACGTGGCGGGCGCTACTTAGACGACGCCCACGCGCGCTGACGTCAGTTCTTTCTTTTTCCGCGCCAGCAAGCGCAGATCCGGGAAGAGCAGGAACCCCCAGTCAATTTTTGACTGACTTTTTGAGACTTTTGTCTCCATTTTTTTCATCGAGTCTTCGACTCCTAAGGTGCAGTTAGGATGTCCGGTTTCAAGTCCTGCGGGATTGTCACCGCATGATGTCGGTGACGGACCCACACCGTGTGTGTCTTTTCTGCCTGGGGCGCGACCACGACCCCAAGTCGTGCTCCGACGACTTTGCGGGAGCGGTCTCTAAGTTGCTGGAAGCCCGGCAGTCGGCTCCGCACCGTTCCCGGTCCAGAGGGAGGTCGAGGGACCGTGCGCGGAGTAATTACCATTCGTCGGGATCCAAGTCTTCGCACTCAGGGTCAGGTAAGGCGAAGCACAAGAAGTCGAAGAAACGCCATCGTTCTCCGACTCCCCCCCCCACCCCTGGTCGCGCGACGCGGCTGAGGGTATGGGTGGTGCCACCCCGCGGCTCCGGTGCAGTCCATGGAGTCGCCGCCCGACTACCCGCCCTTCCCGGGGTCGTCGGCGTCTCCGGCCCAGATACAGGTGTTCCTGTCGGCCATGGCTCGCCTCTTTAAGCCGTCTGGTCCCGCTGGTGCGCCTTTGGGCCTCGCGGTCCCGCATGGGTGTCCTTGCGTTTCCTCGCCGGCGGCTCCGGCCACGGCGTCGCTGGCGGCTCCGGCCACGGCGCCGCAGGACACCCTTGGATCCAGGCCTGGATCCCGGTTGACCTCGTTACGCCTCCACCGACATCCTCAGTTTCAGCCCCGAGGTGGACATGGAAGCCGAGCCGGCGTCGATCGATGCTGTTCTCGACCCTGATTGGGGATTTCTATCCCCATGTCCCTGCTCCTTATTTTCGGCCTCTTGAGCAAGGGGAGGACTGGGAGGGGTCTGAGGACCCTCTCGCTGCAGCCTGCGAGTCTGAACAGGACTGGGCTGAGTAATTGGGGGACGCCAGTGGTCTGGATACCTCACCAGACCTTGGCATGCTGTCTCCTCCTACCGTGGCTACGGAGGAGGGCGCCAGTTATGCAGTGGTGTTGCGTAGGGCTGCCGAGGCCCTACACCTCGAGCTCCCTACTGTGGCCGTCAGGACTAACCTCCTGACAGAGGTGCTTCAGCCAGCAGCTACTTCTGCGGAGCTGCTGCTTCTCTTCCAGGGGATCCTCATCAATAGTCATAAGCACATGAGTATTCCCGCCCATGCGCGGACCCCGGAAACATATAAAACATATATGTGGAAACCATATATGTAGATATATATATATATCAATAAAAACACAATGCAGCCTTCCATATACTAGAAACGCTGAGCAATGTTGTAAGAATTTCCCTTGCACATAAATACAATTCCAATAAAGCAGGGAGAAAGAAAACACATTTGAAAACTGCTTTAATGCAGAGCAGAAAACATAGTCCTGCAAAGAGGAATAAAAGAACATTGCCAGCACAAAAGCTGCATTGTAGAAACATCAGTGTAGAATGCTGAAAAGCTAACCCACAAACACACAGAATAAACTGGCACCGTGCCTTTAAGGCAGCCATGACCCCTAGCTCCCATCATGCCTCGGGGGTGACAGATCAGTTCTTTCCGGCTCCTTCTGTCAGGACCCTGGTTACTTCAGCTCTTAGTTTTTTCTGATTTCTGTCAGAAAATACTTCTTTTTTTTTTTTTTGTCAAAAGCTTTTTACTTCGACGGTTTTTTGTTGTTGAAGTATATCTCTGCTGTTTTTAAGAGAGTTAAGCATTATTTTCCAGTCAAAAATGCGCTCTTTTTGACTCTTGCCCTGCCTGTGGCAAGAAGAAGGCTAAAACAGACTCCCATCCTGTCTGTATTCTCTGCCTTCCTTCTGACCATAATCCCAAGACCTGTCAACATTGCCAGCTGCTGTCCAAAAGAACTCTTAAGGACAGGGTGAGGATTCGCCTCTATGGACTGGCTGAGAAGAGGAAGTCTCCTTCAAGAGGCAGGTCTCCGATAAAAAAGAGGAAAGAGAGAGCCACTACTCCATCTAGAAGTAAGGTTCCAGTCTGCTCTCCATCGGCGTCGGGCTCGGCGCATCAAATACCTTCATCGGCAACGAAAACGTCGACAAGAAGACCATCGACGGCGGGCTCGCCGTCGAGAGAACACCGGTCGTCGACGAAGACTACAGGTACGTCGGATCCTCCGCCGTAGTCAACCCGGCGACGATCGGCGTCGAGGAGTCGCTCTCCGTTGGTGCGGGCTCGCCCAACGTCAAAAAATAGTTCGACGTAGAGACATGCTCTGCCGTCGCAAGGTCACCGGCGATCGGCGTCGAAGCAGGCGTCTCCGTTGCCGTCAACGTCGAGACACGCCTCGTCACCAGACGACGATGGAGGCGATGAGTGCCTTACTCATCGCCTCTGTCGTCGTCCAAGCGACGTTCGACGTCGAAGGCTCGATCTTCGCCGACGTCGAAGAAAGATCAGTCGTCGAGGCCCAGAGTGAAATACACCAGACGTCGTTCGACGTCGAGACGGGGGTCTCAGTCGACGGCGAGAAGTGCCCCGATCTCGACTCCACTGACTTCCAGTAGATGGTCAGCGTCGAGAGAGGGATCGAGCAGGCATCAAGAAGCGACATCGAGAAGGATTTCTCCATCCATCCGTTCTTCGTTGGGGTCTCCTGCACGCTCAACGTCGAAGGCGAAGTCTGTGGGCTCCAGGGGTTCGACGTCGCACCATACAACGTCGAAACACACGGAGAGGTCGAGGAGACGATCAGGCTCTAGGGACTCACCAGTGATGGTGACGCAGAGCAGGTCGACGTCGAGGCACTCTCCATCGACGTCACATCGATCAAGACGCCGATCACGCTCCAGAAGTCGCAGAGAGTCCTCTCATTCTATTCGGAGCTCACCCCAGACGATTGCGACGTCACGCAGTTCTTCTGCTCATTCGCCTGAGCTTCCAAGATTACCTCCAAGACGCTCTCCAAGGAGACAGCGATCTCCTTCAATCCATCTTTCGCCCTGATGGCTACAACCTCTCCATCATTGGCAGAAAGAACCCTCGGGTCACGCCCAGCGGCCTATGGACTATTCCAGTCCACTGCACAGATCCCACTACTTTGTGGTGCCCAAGAAGGACAAAGGCCTGCGTCCTATCTTAGACCTCCGGAACGTCAATCGCTTCCTCCGCAAAGAGAAGTTCAAGATGCTCACTCTAGCTCAGGTCTTGTCTGCTCTCGACCCACAAGACTGGATGGTGGCGCTGGACTTGCAGGACGCCCATTTCCACATCCCCGTCCTGCCAGCCCACAGGTGTTGCCTACGGTTCACGGTAGGCCACGAGCACTTTCAGTTTACCGTGCTCCCTTTGGCCTTACCAGTGCCCCTCGGGTGTTCACCAATGTGATGGCGGTGGTCGCAGCTCATCTGCGCAAATCAGGGGTCTCAGTCTTCCCCTATCTCGACGATTGGTTGTTGAAGGCGGGCTCGCCCCAGACAGTCGTCTCCCACCTCCAGAGTACGACCGACTTCCTGCACTTGCTGGGGTTCTCCATCAATGTGCCGAAGTCGCACCTGATTCTTTCAGAAGTTCCTCTTTATCGGAGCGGTTCTGGACACGGCGCAGTTTCGGGTCTATCCTCCCGAACAGCGAGTCCGGGATATTCGGGCTCTGATTCCCATCTTTCAGCCCTTGTCCCGGGTTTCGGTCAGAGTGAGGCTGCTGGGCCTCATGGCCTCCTGCATCCTGCTGGTCAATCATGGCAGGTGGCATATGCGGGCTCTGCAGTGGGACCTGAAGTTCCAGTGGGCGCAGCATCAGGGAAACCTGTCCGATCACGTCCAGATCTCGGAGGGCACTGCACGACAGTTGCAGTGGTGGCTCACGGACCGGCATTGGGTCGACGACAGATCCCTCTCCCTTCCCCAACCGGAGTTCACAGTGGTGACGGATGTGTCCCTCCTGGGATGGGGCGGCCACATGGGAGAGGCGGAGATCAGAGGCCTCTGGTCTCCGGCGGAGTCCCGGCTCCATATCAACCTTCTGGAGCTCCGGGCGATCCGACTTGCACTCAAGGCATTCCTTCCCTCTGTCAAAGGGGAGGTAGTGCAGGTGTTCACAGACAACACCACCGCCATGTGGTACTGCAACAAACAAAGCGGGGTGGGGTCGTGGACCCTCTGTCAGGAGGCTCTGCGTCTCTGGACATGGCTGGAACATCAGGGCATGTCTCTGGTGGTTCAACACCTGGCAGGTTCTCTGAATGCAAGGGCGGACGAACTCAGGTGCATGCTCGATCACGAATGGCGTCTTCACGCGGAGGTGGCGCAAGGTCTCTTTCAGCAGTGGGGAGAGCCTTGGTTAGATCTATTCGCCACCGAAGAGAACGCGCAATGTCATCAGTTCTGCGTGTTGGAATTTCCAAGGCGGCACTCGCTCGGCGATGCTTTTCGTCGCGAGTGGAGTTGCGGTCGTGTTCGCCTTTCCGCCTATACCACTTCTGCCCAGAGTGCTGAAGAAGATCAGGCGCGACCGGGCCCAAGTCATTCTTGTGGCTCCGGACTGGGCTCGACGAGTATGGTATCCCGAGCTACTCAGTATGAGCATCGATCCCCCGATCAGACTGCCTCTTTGGGAGGATCTTCTGTCGCAGCAGCAGGGGACGGTCCTCCACCCGAACCTGTCCAGCCTCCACCTCTTTGCGTGGAGATTGAGCAGTGGCAGTTGATTCCCTTCGACTTGCCTCCTGAAGTTTGTGACGTTATTCTGGCAGCCAGGCGTCCCTCTACTAAAGTGGTATACGCCTGCAGGTGGAACAAGTTTGTGGCATGGTGCACAGCAAAGGCAAGTGGATCCCCTTTCTGCCCCTCTTTCTGAATTACTACTGTTACTTCTTTCTTTGGCCCAGCAGGGCTCTGCTCTGGGCACTATCAAGGCTACCTTTCTGCTATTTCGGCCTTTCTCAGTCTCCCTGATCAGCCCTCTCTTTTCAAGTCCCCTGTTGTAAATAGATTTCTCAAAGGCATTACACACCTTTTTCCTCCTATTCCTTTCGTGATGCCTCAGTGGGACTTGAATCTGGTTCTGACATATTTGATGTGCGCTCCCTTTGAGCCCCTTCACAACTGTCCTCTTTGTCTTTTAACGTTAAAGACTGCCTTCCTGGTGGCCATCACTTCCGCCAGGCGGGTGAGTGAGCTCCAGGCTCTTTCTTGTAAGCCTCCTTTCCTTTCAGTCCATCCGGACAAGGTTGTGCTCAGGCCCCGTCCTTCCTTTGTGACAAAAGTGGTTACGGCCTTTCACATTGGACAGACTATTACCTTGCCCACCTTCTTTCCGCCTCCCCATCCTTCCAGGGAGGAAGAGCGGCTCCACCGTCTGGACCCAAAACGTGCGCTCTTTTTATCTCAAACGCACACAGCAGTTCCGGGTGGACGACAAGCTTTTTGTTGGCTACGTTGGCACCAAGAAAGATCGGGCGGTCCATAAGAGAACCATCTCCCGCTGGGTTGTCTTATGTATCAAAGCCTGTTACTCTTTGGCTAAAAGAGAACCTCCGGTGGGGCTGCGTGCTCATTCCACCAGAGCTACTGCAGCCACTACTGCATTGGGATGTGGTGTCCCCCTGCAAGACATCGGTCAGGCAGCCACGTGGGCCTCGCTGCACACGTTTACCAAGCATTATTGCCTAGACAGCCAAGCCCGGAGAGACGGCTTCTTTGGCCGTTCTGTTCTCCGTGACTTTCTGATGTGATCTTAGTTCGCAGACCCACCACCGGGGTTGGTATTGCTGGGGTATCTATTCTAAGGTAAGGAATCTATCACTGTTTTTCTTTCAGATGGACAAGTTACTTACCTTCGGTAACGATCTATCTGTAAGAAACATTAGTAGTGAAAGATTCCTTACTGCCCCACCCATCCTCCCCATTCTGCGAACTGATTTCTAGGGTTAAGGTCATCCTTTTCAGGGCCCTAGTTTCAATGCACCAGTGGTCAGTATCTTGCATGGCTCTGCGTTCCTGGCGTGGAAAGTCGTGTACAGAACTGACGTCAGCGCGCGTGGGCCGCGTCTAAATAGCTCCCATGACGTCATCTCGGCGACCACGACGCCAGCGACGTACGCGGAGCAGTACGACGACGCCTACCGACGCGCAGGGGTATTGCTGACGAAAAACTTTGCGGATCCAGTCTGACGCCTGGGGATATTCCAAGGTAAGGAATCTATCACTAATGTCTCTTACAGATATATCGTTACACAAGTAAGTAACTTGTGCATTAGAAACATTTGCACCCTCACAAAAGTCTACACACACCCTGCCAATGCTAAAAGGCATGCTAAAACATGCACCAGAAGTGTTTAAAGACCCTGTCCGAGCCAGGATCCTCAACTCCAGGGTGGACAAAAATATAAGGCAGCTCCCAATGACCCAGTGTACATCAGGGGTCAGGTCCCTTTAGATTCTCTTGTGGTGTCTAATGCACGCAAGAGGGCTAATTCACAGAGCACAGGTGACTCCCTCCTGATAAGGAATCAAAATTCAGACGCATCCGGCAAATGAATTGCGTCCCAGGCTGCAAATCATTGGCGGATTGCCAATGCCCAAGCTTTGTTGGCTAGATATGACAGAGCTCACTATGACGAGCTTGAAAAGCTTATGCAACATCTTCCTGAGCAATATAAAAACAAACCTAATTACCTTATACAGGAGGGTAAACTAATAACCAACACATCTATAAAAATGTGCCGTCGATGCGGCTGATAAAGCATCTCGTGCTATTAATACCAGCATTCTACTACGCAGGCACGCTTGGCTCCGGATATCCGGATTAAAGCAAGAGGTGCAATCCACTATTCTTAATCAGCCTTTCGACCGAGAGCATCTCTTTGGGCCCACAGTCGATACATCTTTAGAAAAGATGAAAAAGGATACTGAGACTGCCAAGTCCATGGGGGCCTTGTAATTGTCTTCCCCTAGAGGTTCTTTTCGTCGCTCCTTTTACAGGGCTGGCTCCAAAACTACTAGCTCAGAACATCCCTCTTCATCATATAAAAGTCCCAATCAAACTACCTCATCCAGAGGATATTTTCGAGGAGGATACAGGGGTAACAACAACAAGGGAAGAGCCCGCGGTAACACCCGCAACTCCCCTACCACCAAGCAGTGACTTCCCTTCACTTCCCCCGATCATTCCACTCCTGTCGGGGACGTCTTTCACAGTTCCTACCTGTCTGGAATTCCATCACAACAGACAGGTGGGTAAGACAAATTATCCATGATGGTTATTGCCTGGAACTCACCTCCACTCCCCCAAATATCCCTCCCAGAAAACGTCCAATGTCCTCGGAACATCTGACTCTTCTAAAACAAGACGTTCTCTCTATTACAAAAACACACAATAGAACCTGTCCCCTTGCCTCATCAAGGCACTGGGGTTTACTCCCTATATTTTCTAATTCCAAAAAAGGATGGGGCTCTCAGGCCAATACTGGACCTCGGACCGTTAAACCTTTGAATCTGAAAGAGACATGTTAGTGACAGATTCCTTACCTTAGAATATCCCCAGGCGTCAGGCTGGATCTGGAAAGTTTTTTGCGTAGCAGTACCCTTGCGCTTCGGTAGGCGGCGTCGTGCGGCTCCGCGTCCGTCGTGGTCGCCGGGATGACGTCGCGGGCAGTACTTAGACGCCGCCCCTGCGCGCTGACGTCGGTTCTTCTTTTTCCGCGCCAGTAAGCGCAGATCCGGGAAGAGCAGTGCCCTAGTCACTTTTGACTATTCTTTTTTGTGAATTTTTTCACTGTTTCTTCAACGAGTCTTCACGACTCCTAAGGTGTCGTAGGGATGCCCGGCTTTAAGCCCTGCGAGGCCTGTGGTCGCATGATGTCGATCACGGACCCGCATCTCGAGTGTCTCTTCTGTCTCGGCCGTGACCACGACACGAAGTCATGCCCTGACTGCCGGAAACTTCATCCGAAGGCTTTGCGAGAGCGGTCTCGAAAGCTGCTCGAGGTCCGGCAGTCGGCTCCGCGCCGCACCAAGCCCCGGTCCCGGGAGAGGTCGAGGGGCCGGTCGCGGAGTCCCCGCCGTTCGTCGGAATCCAAGTCTTCGCGCTCCTCCGGTAAGTCGAAGCACAAGAAGTCTAAGCGGCGTCATCACTCTAAGACTTCACCTCGCCGGTCTCGCGACTCGGCTGCGGCCCCAGTCGGCACCGTCCCCGCGGCCCCGGACATGCCTGTAGAGCCGCTCCCGAATTACCCGTTCTTTCCGGGGTCGGGGCGACTCCGGCCGGAATACAGGAATTCCTGTCGGCCATGGCCCGCCTCTTCGGGCCTTCAGGTCCCTCCGGTGCGCCTTCGGGCCCCGCGGGCCCTGATGGGGTTGCCCCGGCGCCGCCGCCGACTCCGGTCCCGGCGCCGCCTGTCCCACCAGCCTTCATCCCGGCCTCGGCCCCGGCCTCGATCCCGGCTCCGGTGGTACCGCAACCCACATCGGGCGCGGTTGACCTAACCACGCCGATGTCCCCGGTGCCGTTCCTGACGCCGTCCGGGGCTCCGGACGGCGTCGTTCCCGGTTCTCTCCGGCTCCGGACATGGAGCCGGACCGACGCCGCCCCGACGCCGGTTCCGGCGCCGAAGAGACCTTGGGTCCCAAATGTCCCTCCTCCTCCATATTTTGAACAAGAGGAGGACCAGGAGAGCTGGGAGGGGTCTGAGGACCCTCTCACACAACAGTGTGAGTTTGACCCGGACTGGGTTGAGGAACTTGGGGATGCCAGTGGTCTAGACACCTCCCCTGACACTGGCATGCTGTCTCCTCCCGTGGCTACGGAGGAGGGGGCTAATTTTGCAACGGTGTTGCGTAGAGCAGCTGGAGCCTTACATCTCCAGTTGCCTACTGTGGCCGTCAGGACTAACCTCCTGACAGAAGTGCTTCAGCCGGCGGCTTCCTCTTCGGAGACTGTGCTGCCGTTTAATGATGCACTCACTGACGTTCTTTTGGGTACCTGGTCCAAACCCACCACAGGGGCTCCTGTGGATAGGAACGTGGCCCGACTCCATCGCCCTGCTCCGGGCGACCCCCTGTTTCTCTCCCAACATCCCACCCCGAGAGCTTGGTTGTCCAATCCTCTGCCTCCCAAACCGCCTTCCCTACCGCCCTCCGGATAGGGAATCCAAACGCCTGGACCAATTTGGGAAGGCTTTTTCTTCCTCCAGTGCTGGCTTGCGGTCCGTCAACACCGCTTGCCTTTGGGCCGATATACCCACTCCCTGTGGGATTCGGTGGCGGCTGTTTTGCCGCAGTGTTCTGAGGAGGTCCAGACACTGCTTACCCGCGCCATTGCGGAAGGGCGAGATGCGGCTAAATACACCATCCGTTGTGGCCTTGATACCGCCGACTCGCTGGGCAGATCGCTTGCTACGACGGTGGCGCTACGTCGCCACGCCTGGCTGAGGACAACTGGTTTCTCGGGTGATGTCCAGAATACACTCATGGACATGCCCTTTGATGGAGTCGGTCTTTTTGGTTCAAAGGCAGACCATGCGCTGGAGCGGTTTAAGGACTCACGGGCTACGGCCAAGTCCCTGGGCCTTTCTGTTGTACGCCCTCAGCTCTGCTTTTCGCCCCTTTCGTGGCCACGGAAGGGGCGCCCAGTCACGTCAGCTGCCCAGCCACCGGCACACACAGCAAGCGTCTACGCGAGGACGTGGATACCGCCGTGGCGGTTCGGGCAACCAGCGTGCGGGTCAGGCCACCACCTCCAACCCGTCCGCGGCCTCCAAGCCCTCCTAGTCCCTCCTTTCCTGTGCACGGCACGCCAGTAGGGGGCAGGGTCCGCCATCACCTTCACCACTGGCGTCCCATCACCTCGGCAGACAGGTGGGTCTTGGACATTGTCCGAAGGGGCTACTCCCTCCCCTTCGAGACGTCCCCCCCAGCCATGCCACCTCAATTCCCCCGCATGTCAGGGGATCACTTGGTACTTCTGCAGAAGGAAGTCACGGCCCTCTTGGCCAAGAGGGCCATCGAGCATGTTCCGACCCCAGAAGTAGGGCGTGGTTGCTACTCCCACTACTTCCTGGTGCCCAAAAAGGACAAGGAGGACATGCGTCCTATCTTGGACCTCCGGAACGTCAATCGCTTCCTCCGGAAGGAGAAGTTCAAGATGCTCACCCTAGCTCAGGTCTTGACTGCCCTCGACCCTGGAGACTGGTTGATAGCGTTGGACTTGCAGGACGCTTATTTTCACATCCTCGTCCTGCCGGCCCACCGGCGTTACTCTGCGGTTCACGGTAGGCCTCGAGCATTTTCAGTTCACCGTGCTCCCCTTTGGCCTTACAAGTGCCCCTCGGGTGTTCACGAAAGTGATGGCGGTGGTCGCAGCTCATCTGCGCCGGGCAGGGGTACCAGTCTTCCCTACCTCGACGACTGGTTGCTGAAGGCGGGCTCGTCCCAGGCAGTCGTCTCTCACCTCCAGACTACGGCCGAACTCCTGCACTCGCTGGGGTTCTCCATCAATGTGCCGAAGTCGCATCTGATTCCTTCTCCACAGCTCCTTTTCATCGGAGCAGTTCTGGACACGACGCAGTTTCGGGCCTATCCTCCCGAACGGCGAGTCCGGGATATTCGGGCTATGATTCCGATCTTTCAGCCTTTATACTGGGTTTCGGCACGGATGACCCTGAGGCTGCTGGGCCTCATGGCCTCCTGCATCCTGCTGGTCAATCATGCCAGATGGCATATGCGGGCTCTGCAGTGGGACCTGAAGTTCCAGTGGGCGCAGCACCAGGGCAACCTGTCCGATCACGTCCAGATCTCGGAGGGGACTGCAAAACAATTGCAGTGGTGGCTCTCGAACCGGCAATGGGTCATGGGCAGATCCCTCTCCCTTCCCCAGCCAGAGCACCCAGTTATTACGGACGCGTCCCTTCTGGGATGGGGCGGTCACATGGGAGAGGCGGAGATCAGAGGCCTCTGGTCTCCGGCGTAGACCCGGCTCCATATCAACCTTCTGGAGCTCCGGGCGATCCGACTTGCACTCAGGCATTCCTTCCCTCTGTCAGAGGGAAGGTAGTGCAGGTGTTCACAGACAACACCACCGCCATGTGGTACTGCAACAAACAAGGCGGGGTGGGGTCGTGGACCCTTTGTCAGGAGGCTCTGCGCCTCTGGTCATGGCTGGAACATCAGGGCATGTTCCTGATGGTTCAACACCTGGCAGGTTCCCTGAACGCCAGGGCGGACGAACTCTGCCGCAGGTGCATGATGGATCACGAATGGCGTCTTCACTCGGAAGTGGCGCAAGGACTCTTTCTACAGTGGGGAGAGCCTTGGTTAGATCTATTCGCCACCGAAGAGAACGCGCAATGTCATCAGTTCTGCGCGTTGGAATTTCCAAGGCGGCACTCGCTCGGTGACGCTTTTCGTCACGAGTGGAGTTGCTGTCTATTGTACGCCTTTCCGCCTATACCACTTCTACCCAGAGTGTTGAAGAAGATTCGGCACGACCGGTCCCAAGTCATTCTTGTGGCTCCGGACTGGGCTCGAAGAGTTTGGTATCCCGAGCTACTCAGTATGAGCGCCGATCCCCCGATCCGTCTGCCTCTTCGGGAGGATCTTCTGTCGCAGCAGCAGGGGACGGTCCTCCACCCGAACCTGTCCAGTCTCCACCTCCTTGCATGGAGATTGAGCGGCAGCAGTTGATTCCTTTCGACTTGCCTCCCGAAGTTTGTGATGTGATTCTGGCAGCCAGGCGTCCCTCCACTAAGGTGGTATACGCCTGCAGGTGGAACAAGTTTGTGGCATGGTGCACAGCAAAGGCTGTGAATCCCTTTCTGCCCCTCTTTCTGAGGTTCTACTGTTCCTTCTTTCTCTGGCCCAACAGGGTTCTGCCCTGGGTACCATCAAGGACTACCTTTGTGCAATCTCGGCCTTCCTCAGGCTTCCTCATCAGCCCTCCCTTTTCAAGTCCCCTGTTGTTAACAGGTTACTTAAAGGCATTACACACCTTTTCCCCTCCTGTTCCGTTTGTGATGCCTCAGTGGGACTTAAACTTGGTTCTTACCTTTTAATGTGCGCTCCCTTTGAGCCTCTCCATAACTGTCCTCTTCGTCTTCTCACTCTGAAGACAGCCTTTCTGGTGGCTATCACCTCCGCTCGGCGGGTGAGTGAGCTCCAGGCTCTTTCTTGCAAGCCCCCTTTCTGTCTGTCCATCCAGACAAGGTTGTTCTTAGGACGCGTCCGTCCTTCTTGCCAAAGGTGGTTACTGCCTTCCACATTGGGCAGACCATCACTTTGCCCACCTTCTTTCCGCCTCCACATCCTTCCAGAGAGGAAGAGAGGCTCCACCGTCTGGACCCAAAACGTGCGATTTCTTTCTATCTGAACCGCACACAACAGTTCCGGGTGGACGACCAGCTCTTTGTTGGCTACGTGGGCGCCAAAAAGGTCGGAGCGGTACACAAGCGGACCATCTCCCGCTGGGTTGTCTTATGTATCAAAGCCTGCTATTCTTTGGCTAAGAAGGAGCCCCCTGTTGGGCTACGTGCCCATTCCACCAGGGCGACAGCCGCCACCACGGCTTTGGGACGTGGTGTCCCATTGCAGGACATTTGTCAGGCAGCTACGTGGGCCTCGCTGCACACGTTTACCAAGCATTACTGCCTTGACAGCCAAGTCCGGAGAGATGGCTTCTTTGGCCGTTCTGTTCTCCGAGACTTCCTCGTCTGTTCTTTGTTCGCAGACCCACCACCGGGGTTGGTATTGCTGGGGTATCTATTCTAAGGTAAGGAATCTGTCACTAACGTGTCTCTTTCAGATGCAAAGTTACTAACTTGTGTAACGATATATCTGTAAGAGACAGTAGTTAGTGACAGATTCCTTACCGCCCACCCATCCTCCCCGCTTCTGCGAACTGATTTCTAGGGTTAAGGTCATCCCTTTCAGGGCCCTAGTTTTCAGACACCAGTGTCAGTTTCTTGCATGGCTCTGCGTTTCTGGCGCGGAAAGTCGTGTACAGAACGGACACCAGCGCGCATGGGCAGCGTCTAAGTACTGGCCGCGACGTCATCCCGGCGATCAAGACGCCGACGACTGACGCGGAGCCGCACGACACCTACCGACGCGCAGGGGTACTGCTACGCAAAACTTTCCGGATCCAGCCTGACGCCTGGGGATATTCTAAGGTAAGGAATCTGTCACTAACTACTGTCTCTTACAGATATATCGTTACACAAGTTAGTAACTTGTGCGCTAAGTGAATTTCTTCCCATTGGATAACATTGGTGATTCTATGTGAAAAAGTTTCTAAGTGTCAACTTTTGAAATGCAATAATATTCTTTAAAAATCGTACCTTTAACCAAAACTCATTTACTCACCTGTTTTCAGGAAATGTCCCAGGGCTGAATCTAGGATCCAGTCCTGTGTTAGCGAAAGTAATCTGAAAAGTAATTAACTGCATTTTACTTAATAAGCCCATTCTATTGAATGTACTATACCTGAAATGTGTTGCAAACTGCTTACTTAAAACTGTAACCAAAACCAGTACAAGTTACACTGCAATTTTGAACTGTGTTCATACAAGTAATTTACTACTGAAAAGTATTTTTATGCTTACCTGTGCCAGGCTTGCTTGGTTCTAGAAATAAAACAGTATATTTTTTTATACAAAACAATTGGCCTAGAGTTCAGATCTTGAGTGTGTGGATTCATTTGCTGACTGAGTGTGTACATCAAATGCTTTACACTGTCCTCTGATACTGCCTTACTGCTCGACCAAGCTACCACTATTAGAGAGTAAGGTTCTATCTAACTTTAACCTCTGCCAAACCTCTGGAGACCCTTGGACTCTATACACACTGTACCTCACTTTGGTGCAGTATATATATAGAGCCAGTTTCTTACAATCAGTAGTTCCACATCAAAAGCTGCATCTCACATCCAATCTCCTCACACAGAGCCATGGAGAAATCAGACACCCAGATCCCAAAGAACTCAACCTAGCGATCTGGCTACTAAAGTCATACAGTTTGGTTATCTGAATCTTCCACCAGACTGGATGAACATTATTAGAGAGGCCAGAAGACCTACTACAAGAGCTTGTTATGCAGCTAAATGGAAGCGTTTTGTTCTCTATTGTAATGATATCAATCCTCTTGATGCTTCCATACAAAATATCATATGTTTGTTACACTTGCAGCGGTCAGAATTGGCTTACACTTATCTTCGCTTACACCTCGCTGCAATAGCTGCTTATCAACAAAATAGGCAACACTTATCTCTCTTTAGAGTACCAGTTATCAAAGCTTTTATAGAAGGACTTAAAAGAGTTATCCCACCATGACTTCCAGTGTGGAATCTTAACATAGTCCTCACACCATTAATGGGCCCTCCTTTGAACCCATGCATAGATGTGAACTGCAATTTCTCTTGGAAAATCACTTTTCTCATTGCAATTACTTCACTGAGGAGAGTGGGTGAGCTACAGGCACTAACCATAGAAGAACCTTTTTCCAACTTCACAAAGATAGTGGTTCGTCGTACCAACCCTAAATTTCTACCTAAAGTAGTGTCTGCCTGTCACATCAATCAATCGGTTGTTACCTGTGTTCTTTCCTCAACCAGATTCAGTCGCAGAACGAGCTCTACAAACTTTAGCCTTCTTATATTACCTAGAAATAACAGTCATTTCGTAAGACTAAACAACTTTTTGTTGCTTTTGCTCCACCTCACAAGGGCAATCCTATATCCAAATCAGGTATTGCTAGATGGATTGTTAAATGTATTCAGACTTGTTATGCAAAAGCAACGAGAACTTTAACAATACCCCCTAGAGCGCATTCCACTCGCAAAATAGGGGCTACTATGGCTTTTTAGGAAACATCCCCATAGTTGACATTTGTAAGGCTGCAACATGGTCTACACCACACACATTCACCAAACATTATTGTGTAGTTGTGATAGCAAGACAAGCTAATGTGGGCCAGGCAGTACTTAAAACACTTTTTCAGACAACTGCAACAGCTACAGGTTAGCCACCGCTTTGGGAGTATACTGCTGTATAGTCTATGCAAAGCATGAGATCTACAGCTCACATGCCTCGAATGGATAATGTTACTTACCCAGTAAACATCTGTTCTTGGCATGTAGAGCTGTAGATTCACATGCGCCCACCCGCCTCCCCGGGTACCTGTACCTGTTGCAGTTCTTTGTAATCTTATATATATACGCATGGACATCTCTATTCTTTACTTACTAACTCCATTCTCACCCTCTGCGGGAAAACAATCTAACAATGGAGTCGATGCCCATGCGCACTATCACCGAAAGGAGGAGTCACCTACCTCGCGACTGGAAAGACTTCTTCGAAGAAAAACAACTTGCAAACATCCGGACCCAACACTAGATGGCAGGAGTATGCAAAGCATGTGAATCTACAGCTCTACATGCCAAGAACAGATACTTACTGGGTAAGTAACATTTTCCTTTTATACAAACAAATTGGTCTGAGTTCAGTCTTTGAGTGTGTGACATTTGCTTCCTGAGTGTGACATTTGCTTCCTGAGTGTGTACAACAAATGCTTAACATTACCCTCTGATAAAGCCTTACTGCTCGCCCAAACTACCACAAATAGAGAGTAAGGTGCTATCTACTTTTACCTCTGCCTACCTTTGGGGTTCCCCTGGACTCTGTGCACACTATACCTCATTTTGGTATAGTATATACAGAGCCAGCTTCCTACATCAACCACCTGGGAGAGGTGGCAATCACAGGTCTCTGGTCTCCGGCAGACGCCTTGGTCCACATCAACCTTGAGCTGAGGCCCATCCGCTCTGCATTGAAAACATTCCTTCCTTCCTTCCACAGAAGGCTTGTACAGGTGCTAATGACAGCACCACAGCCATGTGGTATTGCAACAACCGGGATGGTGTCACAGACCCTGCACCAGAAGGCCCTTTGCCTCTGGTCGAGGCAGGACCATCGAAGCATTTCCCTGGTGGTGGCGAACCACTTGGCATGCTCCTTGAATGGCAGGGAGACCAACTCAACCTTCAACACCTAGTGGATCACGAATGGCAGTTGCATCCAGAGGTGGAGCAATGTTTTTTTTGCGAATGGGGAGAACCATGTCTCTATCTACTTGCCACTGCTGAGAAAGCCCAATGGTAGCTGTTTAGCACATTGGCATTCCCAAGGCGTCTCTTGCTCGGAGACGCGTTCCACCTAGGTTGGAACTCCTGACTCCTCATATGACTTTCCGCCGATAACTCTTCTGCTTCAAGAAGATCAGGACCATCTGGACACAAGTAATTCTGTTGGTCCCAGATTGGGCAGAGAGTGTTGAATCCAGAGCTCCTGGGAATGAGCATCTGTCCTCTGATCAGACTGCCCTTCCAGGAGGACCTGTTGTTGCAGCAACAGGGCAGGGTTCAGCACCCGGGCCTTCATTCTCCCCCTTCATGCTTGGAGTTTGTGCGGTGACCACTGAACACCTTCGGCCTTCCTCTCGAGGTTGTTGCTGTTGTATTGTCGTCCCTCGACAAAACAGTATTCGCCTATGTTGCAACACATCTGCCACTTCATGCAGCTTGCAGCAGAGAGACCCTCTCCAGGCAGTTATATGATGATATTTATTTTCCTAGCCTGGAAAGGTTTTGCTCTGGGCACAGTTAAAAGATACTGTTTGGCTCCTTTGGTTTCTTTGCGGTTGCCGGCTCACCCTTCATTGTTTAAATCACCGCTTGTAGTAATTTCTTTAAATTTTTTTAAAGGCCAACAACGTCTGTTTCCTTCCTCTCCCTTTGTCATGCCTCAGCAGGACATTAACTTGGCCCTCACCTATTTGATGTGCATTCCCTTTAAGCCGCAACACATTTGCCCTTTTGTGGCTTCGCACTGTTGAGACCGTGTTACTCATCACCATAACAATGGTGCTGCATGTAAGTGATCTCCGAGATTTCGGTCAACCCACGTACACCACCTTTTTCCCCAGACTGGTTCAGCGGGCACGAGCATTCTTCTTGTCGAAAGTCATGACACCATTACACGTCTGTCAAACCATCACCATGCTGGTGTACTTTGCTCCACCTCACCCCTCTGAGGAAGAGACTCCATTGCTTGGACCCCAAAAGAGCACTGAGTACATTGATTGTACTAGAGGGCACTGGGTGGGCGATCAGCTGTTTGTCAGGCTCGCTGGAGCAAAATAAGGCAAGGTTGTGCAGAAGCAGAGCCTCCCTGCTGGATCGTTGTAGGAAGCTGGCTCTGTATATACTATACCAAAATTAGGTATAGTGTGCACAGAGTCCAGTGGAACCCCAAAGGTTGGCAGAGGTAAGAGTAGATGGCACCTTACACTCTTATTTGTGGTAGTGTGGGCGAGCAGTAAGGCTTTATCAGAGGGTAATGTTAAGCATTTGTTGTACACACTCAGGCAGCAAACGATGTCACACACTCAAAGGCTGAATTCGGACCAATTTGTATCAAAAATATTGTCGTTATTTTATTTCTAGAGCCAAGCCTTGCTTTGCAAAATCTTATGCAATGTTTTACAGTTGAATACAGGATCAAATGCAGTTGATTGAATTACAGGTAAGTCAATGTTTCGAAATTACTTTTCAGTTACTTTACAGATTACTTTTGTTAATTAGTGTGATATGCCTAGAAATCACACTGAGACATCTCCTAGACAAAAGGTAAGTAATTCACTTTTAGTACATATGCAGTTTTTCAATGTTCCATACAAACCAACTCCACACTTAAAACAATTTTCAAGGAAAAACAGTCAATGTATTCCTATGGCGAAAAATGGAGTTAACGGTTTGCAGGTAAGTACTTATTTGTGGCAGTTGGTATTCTGGGGTTAGAACCAGGGTTTTCCCAGGGTCGAGGATGCACTCTCCGAACACCCTCAGCTGCACTAGGGCGGCCAAGTGCAGAGTCCTGAAGCCCAATGTTATCCAATGGGGGATAGGGCGCCTCCGGTTGGTGGCTGCTCACCATCAGGCCACAAGGTTGTGGGAGCAAAGCTCCTGGTGTTGGGCTCGGGCAAAGGGGGATCCGAGTTAGCACCCAAAGTGCACCCGCAGGGGCGGCTGAGTGTGGGGTGCTGGTTTGGCGTCGGGTGTCCTGTTTTCAATGAGGATTCTCCAGTTGCAACAAAGACTGCAGGCTCGGGGACGAAGATCTTCTAGAGGTGACCACCAGTTGGAGAGGTAAGTTGGGATGCTGGGACACCGTCGGTTGGGCCATCGAAGGCCATGGGACTTCTGGTGCAGGGGTGTCTCTAGGTGTCAGGTTTTCTTACCAGCTCCAGTTTTGGTCGTGGGAGACCTCCAGAAAGACTGCAGGTGTAGTTTGTAGTGTCGAGGCAGGTCAGAGATCACAAGATCTCCGGCCAGGATCGCCAGGGAGACTTCCTCGTGGTGTTGGGCCACTCTAACTCGGGCCGTAGGCATGGGGTGCAGGGTGGTGCAGACTCAGGGTTTTGGCTGGGGCCAGAGTCTGTTGGTGATCAAATCCGGTGCTTACGGGAGACCAAGTCTTTTGTTTGGAAGGCAGGGCAGGTCCTTCGGGTTCTTGAGGCTGCTGACTGCAGGAACACCGGGATTTCGCTGTTGCAGGTTCGAGGTGGGGACATGCCGGTAGGGCTGGGGCCAAGTCAATGGGGGTCCTCCTCCTCCTCGTTGGCTTCGGCACGGCTGTTCGGTCCTTCTTTTCTACTTCTGGTTTCTTGTCTGAGGAAGCAAGGTTCAGGGGTGCCCCTAAATACTAGATTTAGGGCCGTTACAGGTAGGTAAAGGTTGGGACCAATGGGTCCCTTCCCTGGGGTGGGTACACCCCCTATTATGCCACCCTCCAGTGGGAGGGGGGGCATAATCCTTTCCCTGGTTGGCTGGGTCCCCACATCTGCAAGATGGCGGAGACCGAGACTTGTGCTTCACCTCGCCTCCCCACCTGAGGGGTGGGGTTGGCAAAGGTGGGCACACCTCCCTTCCTCACTTGGTTTTCCCGCCGATTCTCCCGCCCAAAGTGGGGGTCAGAACCGGTGGGGGCCAGATGCTGGAAGCAGCAACGGCTTGGGGTAGCTCACAAAGGCCTTTGAAGCTTCCCCTTTGTGGACCCTGCTCATCCTGGGGAGGAGGCTTGGCACCTCGTCCCAGGATGTGCAATGTTTCAGATCCTCGAGAGCAGAAGGCTCTCGACCCAGGGGCCCAGAAACATGTCTGGTGGTGGCAGCTGACGAGCAGCCACTCAGCCAGGACACTAGTGTTAGGTCGTTTTTCAGGGGGCATCTCGAAGATTGCCTCTGTGTGCATTTTTCATTAAATCCCACACTGGCATCAGTGTGGGTTTAATGTGCTGCGAAGTTTGATACCAAACTTCCCAGTTTTCAGTAAAGCCATTATGGTACTGTGGAGTTCGTAATAACAAACTCTCAGTACCATATACTCCCAATGGCATTGCTGCATTTACAATGTCTAAGAACTGGCTTAGACACTGTAGGGGTACAGGGATCATGCTCCTGTACCCTCACCACTGGTATAGTGCACCCAGCTAGAGGGGTGGCTGACCTATGCCAGGGCAGTGGGTTGTAGGCAATGCACACAGGGATATATGCCATGTCGACTCTTCACTTTGTTATGCACCAAAAATCTCTGCCTGCCATTTTTTTTTTTTTTTATTTATTTGAGTTTTATATAGCGCTGGCTAGACCCGGAGGTATCAGAGCGCTTTACATAAGGTTCCACAGAATTACAAAATTACATCAGTTACAGGAAAACATTTCAAGAGCGTCGGAAGACAAAATAAATGGAGCTTAGAAGGGTAAGGGGTTGGGGTAAAGGTGTAGGAGGGAGAAAGGATGGAGATAGGATGAATGGAGAGACGAAGGAGAGTCTGCCCAAAGTCCGGCTGGGTAGGTGACGGCCGTGGGGGAAGTCCACAGCCCATCTCCTCTATAGCTATCAGGTAGCTCCACCGGGCATCAGTCAAGCGGCTAGGTCTCAATAAGAAAACAAGTAGAGAGCAAAGAGGAGGAATAAATGGAGCGTAAAGGAGAAAGTGGGTGGAGTAAAGGGGTAGGAGGGAGAGTATGACGGAGAGACGCAGTAAGGTCTAACCAATGTCCGGCTGGGTAGGTGACGGCCGAAGGGGTAGTCCACAGCCCATCTCCTCTATAGCTATCAAGTAGCTCCACCGGGCATCGGCCAAAAGCTAGGTCTCCACGGTCGATGGCCGCCGTATTTGCTCATCCAGTGAGGTCCAAAAAGAATCTGGACCAAAACGGAGGCTCAATTGGCCATAAGAAGTGATCCTGCGGGCAAGCAAAGCAGAGAAGTCCAAACCCAGAGGCAATCCAATACCGTTCCAAGATGGCCGCCGTCTTTGCTCAACTAGTGAGGAGGCTCGTGGAAATCCATCCTTGACTTTCATGGTTGGGTATCCATCCTTTATTTACATGGTAGGCTAGGGGAGACCATTTTGGAAAAGATTTCTACCGATGACAGGGGGGATGGTACCTACAAAATGGAGGGCCATGAACACAGAGCCCCAACTGGACAGATGAAAGGGCTCCAACAGGTCTCAGGACATAGAGACCCCACGTTGCACCTCCAGCCATTGACGGAACACGAGAAGCAGATCAGAGGGGCATTCTTCAGGAACACAAGGGCCTCCTCGGGACTCAAGTGGGAGACCAGCCGGTCTGTATGCTCGTGGAGAAGGAAGGCAGGCTACGGGTGTTCTCCACCCGCTCCTGGGGCCAAGGGCGAATCTGCTGTCAATGCCTTGCGCCTCACGGGGGCCCTCAACTCCGGCTTCCTGCAGGGTTCCAGCCAGCGATCGCGCAGGGCCTAAGCATCAAGGCAAGCCGCGATGTACACGGCACAGCGGGGATCCTCCGGCAGCTCCTGATGAACAGGGGAGCCTGCGGTGGGAGACGGCGCGCTCACAGAGGGCTCAGCCGCAACCTGAGATCCGAGGTGCCATCCGATTGGTATCGGAGCACCAGACGCTCCTACCTGCAACTGGCTCGGGACACACGTCGGTGGACCCAGGCGAGATCTGTAGAGCAGCCGTTGGGGAGGTCAAACGCCTCCCGTGCATCCTCTTTGGCAGCACGGGAGACTCCAGTGCAAGGGAGGGGGCAGCACTCACCAGACTCCGGTGAGAACCAAGAAGATGTTCGGGGGCTCGATCTCCCATCGGTGGGTGGCATCCAGCTCACCAGTCCCAACACGTTGTTAGGGGACGTCCCGGGGTTCCATCTCACTCCAGGCATCGGCGGCCGGCAGCCAGCAGAGGAACAAGGAAGCGAGGCGGGCAGTGGCCACCTCCGTTACAGGCGGCCAGCCCGCTCCGGAGTCGGCGGCAGGTCAAAAATGGCAGTGTGTAAAGGTACAGGGCCTCTAAGGGTGGCACAATAAGTGCTGCAGCCCTTAAAGACCTTCCCTGGCCACAGTGCCTTAGGTACCTAGGGTGCCATTTACAAGGGACTGACCTGTGGCCTAAGAGTGCCAATTGGGTTTTTTCTCAATGCAGTTTAGGGAAAGAACATGGGCCCTCGGTACCTGTTTGGCAGGAACCCAGGGCACACTCAAAGTACATCAGCAGTTTGGCAAAAAGTGGGGGCAACCATGCAAAAAGAGGGCACTTTCTTACAATCGTGCTCTGCATTATGATCTTGTGCACATTGGCCAAAAGCAGCCTCCTGAAGGACTGTGAGCTCATTTTCCAGGGTCTAAGCTGCTACCACTGCTTTGGCACACGGAGTTCCTGTCCTGGACATCTGCCATGCAGCCACATTGGTGTCACTTTATACGTACACAAAGCACCATGGTCTGGACAGCTAGGTTCATCCGTTCAAACTCCTCTCCAAGTAGGTACTGCTTTATCAATTCAAAAGGTGAAAAATCCGTTGGTTTGAAGTCTATCAGAAGAACAAGTCACTTACCTTGAGTAACGCTCTTTCTGGTAGAGGCTCAAACCACAGATTACTCACCTTTTGAGTATTCCCTGTCAGTAGTTTGGCATTAATTGAGTGGTCTTCAAGACCATTATATTGATGCTAACTGGCTATTTATGTGACACTGTCTAAAAGTCTTTTAGGCCTGTTATGATCTGACTGCTTTTGTAAGGTTACCATGCTACTCCCACCTCAACAGCAGGGAATGATTCAAGCCTGTGAATCTTGGTAACAGACTAACAGTTGAGAACTTAAGGTTCGAGGCATGTGAGCTGCAGAGCTCACACTGTGCATTAGATCGCCATCTGGTGTTGGGCTCGGATGCTTGCACTTTGTTGTTGTCTTCGAAGAAGTCTTTGTAGTCATGTGATAGGTGACTCCTCCTTTGGACAATAGTGCGCATGGGCATCGACTCCATCCTCCGATTGTTTTTTTCCGCCATCGGGTTCGGATGCAACTTCGACCCTCCGGTTCGAAACTTCAACCCTCCGGTTCGAAACTTCATTTTCAGCGTTTTTCACACTTCACGACTTGATATCAACATCTCGACGTCCCTTCCTCGATCTCCTTTCCAGCCGTCGACGCGGGCCGTTGGGCCCATCGACGCCGTAAGGCCTACTGCCCATGGAAAGGACACCCTTCCGGAAATGCCCCCAGTGTGGAGCAAAGTTCCCCCACAGTGACCACCACGAGGTCTGTAACCTGTGCCTCTCACCTGACCATAACGAGGCCACCTGTCCAGCCTGCGCTTCCTTCCGCTCCAAAAGACCATTCGCGATCGTCGAGCCCGAAGGCACATCATGGCGCAACGGTCCGCTCCGGAACCCGTCAATATCTTCGATGAGGGTCCCGATGTTCCGGAGGAAGATTCCGAAGACCTCACTATCGTCTCGGAGGCAGAGGACTCAGACGGTTCCATCACTCCAGGGCAACGAGTGAGTACTACCGCCCCTGCCCCAACCCCACCTGCAAAAACGAAGGCACCGGTCAACACTTCGCCTGCGGGCCCCAGTCGCGACCGTGAACGTGCTTCGGACGCCCCGCCTTCCGTCTCGGCGCCGAAGAAGAAAATAAAGCCTTCCGGCTCCTCGGCACTGACCAAACTACACGTGTCCGTTCCACCGGCACCTTCGGCGCCGAAAGAACACCCGGCGCCGAAATCCGGTTCGGTCCCAAAATCCGCCTCCAAGCATGCGGATCACTCGGCGCCGAAACCCAGGCTCCACGACACAGCCCCTAAACCGAAGCTGTTCGAGCCGATAGCTAAGCCGAAGGACTCCCCTACGCCTTCTAAGACAAAAGAACATCCAAAGAAGCCATCACCGCGCTCGGAACCGAAAAGTCGGCGCCGAAGCCAAATATTCAGGAGGAGGCACTGTTTCGACCGGATCCCATCGATCCTAATCAACAGAAAATACATATTAATCCTAACACTGGACATATCTCCTCTGTGCCACGCCACAAGCCTGTCCCTCCAAACAAGAAGGACTCTTCTACTTCCCCTATGCCTCCTTCTTCTCCTATACCTCTATCTAACACCCCTCCTCTCCACATCCCTGTTACACCGCCTCAGCCTGTAACTTCTCCACCACATGAATATCAGGAAGACATGGGGTATGGTGATGACCCTGATAATCTACTTCTAGACCCAGATAACCCACCACAGGACGACTGGGGCTACAACGACCCCTAGATCCTACAGACCTCCCCAGCCCTCCACCTTATCCCACAAAACCATCTCCACCAGATGATCACATTGGTTTTGGACAACTTATCCAAAGGGCTGCTGTCTTTCACGGGGTGCATATAAACACCAACCAGAGGAAGATTTCCTTCTAGACACCTTTGAACAGTCTCAAACTGTTCAAACTTTACCCATGATCAAAGGTGTCATTAAACATGCCCCTGAAATATTCAACGACCCTGTAAGGGCCAGGATCCTTAACCCTAGAATAGATAAAGTATAGACCTGCCCCTGATGACCCCGCCTACATCAAAGGTCAGCTCCCTCTTGACTCCCTGGTCGTCTCTAATGCTCGTAAACGAGCTAATTCCCAAACTTCAGGGGATGCTCCGCCCCCTGACAAGGAGTCAAAATTATTGGATTCATCTGGCAAACGTGTAGCTGCGCAGGCCACCAACATCTGGCGCATAGCTAACACCCAGGCACTACTAGCTAGGTACGATAGGGCCCACTATGATCAACTAGAGACCCTATTGCAACACCTACCTGATCAGTACAAGACACAGGCCAATGACCTCATTCAGGAGGGCAAACTTATTTCAAATGCCTCCATTAAGTGCGCCCTGGATGCAGCCGACACCGGCGCTAGGTCCGTCAACACTAGCGTACTCATTAGACGGCACGCCTGGCTCCGTATTTCAGGTTTTAAGCCAGAAGTCCAAACTACCATCTTAAATCGGCCATTTAACCAAAACCAACTCTTTGGTCCTGCTGTTGACACAGCACTGGAAAAAATGAAAAAGGACACTGACACTGCCAAGTGGCTCCTTTCGCCGCTCCTTCTACAGAGGGGGCTCTAGGAACACCACAGACAATTCCTCTTCATATAAAAGCACCACCCAAACCTCTCCCAATAGAGGATACTTTAGAGGTGGTTACAGAGGCAACAACACTAAGGGCAGAGGTCGAGGTAATAACAACACCCGTACCTCCATCACTCCTAAACAGTGACTTCCCTCCACTTCCCCCCGACCACACCACCCCTGTCAGGGGAAGGCTATCACAGTTCCTACCTGTCTGGAACTCCATTACAACAGACAGGTGGGTAAGACAAATTATCCAACATGGCTACTGCCTGGAACTAACCGCTACCCCCCCCAACATACCACCCAAGCAGCGTCCAATGTCCGCAGACCATCTTACGCTTTTACAGCAAGAGGTACTTTCCCTGCTTCAAAAGCACGACATAGAGCCAGTTCCTCTACTACAGCAGGGCACAGGGGTTTACTCCCTGTATTTCCTAATCCCCAAAAGGATGGCACTCTAAGGCCTATTTTAGACCTCAGACCCCTCAATCAGTATATACATTCAGATCATTTTCACATGATCACTCTCCAGCAAGTGCTTCCCTTACTACAACAACAAGACTTCCTTGCCACATTAGACCTCAAGGACGCCTATTTCCACATTCCCATACATCCTGCTCACAGGAAGTATCTAAGGTTCGTACTCAATGGACAGCACTACCAGTTCAAAGTACTTCCATTCGGAGTCACCACTGCTCCAAGAGTGTTTACCAAATGCCTTGCAGTAGTAGCAGCGCACCTACGAAGACAACAAATACATGTCTTCCCATACCTGGACGACTGGCTCATCAAAGCCAGATCATTCAACCAGTGTGTCCAACACACTCACCAAACAATACAAACATTACACAACTTGGGGTTCACAGTAAACTACACCAAGTCGCACCTTCAGCCCTCCCATATACTTCAATATCTGGGAGCCACAATAAACACTTCCACTGCTCTAGCTTACCCCAGCCCAGCCAGGATAGCCAGTATACAAACCCTTATCCCCAGGTTTCAAATACAACACTCTCTCCCAGCCAGAGTGTTTATGCAGCTAATCGGCATGATGGCATCTTGCATTTTCATCGTCCCTTATGCCAAACTTCAAATGCGTACTCTACAGGAGTGCCTAGCGCGCCAATGGAACCAGGCTCACGGACATCTTACAGATCTGGTGTTGGTGGACAGCCGCACACATCGCTCTCTGCAGTGGTGGAACACCAAAAATTTGTCCAAAGGGCGGCCGTTCCTAGAGCCGGTTCCACAAATAGTACTAACCACGGACGCATCACTCACAGGATGGGGAGCACACCTGTTAGATCATACAACACAAGGCAAGTGGACCACTCAACAGAAGCTGCTCCACATCAACCAACTAGAGTTACTAGCTATATTCCTAGCTCTCAAATCTTTTCAACTCCACGTACAGAACAAGGCTGTCTTGATCCGAACAGACAACATCACAGCCATGTACTATATACAAAAACAGGGGGGGGGACACACTCTCCACAACTGTCCCAACTAGCACAGGACATTTGGAGGTGGGCCATTCCACAAAACATATACCTTCTAGCAGAACACCTACCAGGGGTTCACAATCAGATTGCCGATCTGTTAAGTCGACAGACACAACAGATTCACGAGTGGGAACTACATCCACAAGTTCTTCTACCTTTTTTCCAGATGTGGGGCCAGCCAGACATAGATCTGTTCGCCACACACCAAAACGCAAAATGCCCAACCTTCGCCGCCAGGTTTCCACACCCGCAGTCCCAGGGCAATGCGATATGGATGAACTGGTCCGGCAGATTTGTGTACGCTTTTCCACCGCTACCACTGATCCCACTTGTAGTACGCAAGCTCCGACAACAGTCTCTAAAAATGATACTAGTAGCTCCCACATGGGCACGCCAACCGTGGTTCACCACACTACTAGAACTATAGGTAGTCCCATACCAAAGACTACACCTCTCCCCATCAATGCTAACGCAGAGCCATGGAGAGATAAAGCACCCAGATCCATCTCAACTGAACCTTGCGATTTGGCCCCTGAAGTCCTAGAATTCGGTTACCTTAACCTACCGCCAGACTGTATGAACATTATTAAAGAGGCTAGACGCCCAACTACCAGAGCCTGCTATGCAGCAAAATGGAAAAGATTCGCTATTTACTGCACTAACAATCATATCCAACCATTACAGGCCTCCACGCAAAACATCATTTGCTACTTGCTACATTTGCAAAGATGTAATCTTGCATACTCATCCATACGTCTGCACCTCGCAGCCCTTGCGGCTTACTTACAAAACAGGCAACACTTCTCTTTAGAGTCCCCGCCATTAAAGCCTTTATGGAAGGCCTTAAGCGGATCATACCTCCCAGATTACCACCTTCCCCAGTGTGGAATCTTAATATAGTACTTACCAGGCTCATGGGACCACCTTTTGAACCCCTACAAAAATGTGAACTTCAATTCCTTACATGGAAAGTTGCGTTCCTAATTGCAATCACTTCTCTCAGGAGAGTCAGTGAGATACAGGCTTTAACTATACAAGAGCCCTTCTTACAAATACATCATAATAAGATAGTTCTCAGGACAAACCCAAAATTCCTTCCCAAAGTCATTTCGCCTTTCCACCTTAACCAATCGGTAGAACTACCCGTGTTCTTCCAAAACCCAGATTCCGTGGCAGAAAGAGCTCTCCACACCCTAGATGTCAAGAGAGCCCTTATGTATTACATTGACAGAACCAAGTCTTTTCGCAAAACCAAACAATTGTTTGTAGCTTTCTCTCCACCACACAAGGGTAATCCCATCTCAAAAGCCGGGGTTGCAAGGTGGATTGTTAAATGTATCCAAATCTGCTACCAAAAGCCAAACGCACATTATCAGTTCCCCTAGAGCGCACTCAACATGCAAACTAGGGGCTTCCATGGCATTCTTAGGGAACATTCCCCTAGAAGACATATGTAAGGCAGCCACATGGTCTACAACACACACCTTCACTAAACACTATTGTGTTGATGTGCAAGCCAAGCAACAAGCTTCAGTGGGCCAAGCTGTCCTTAAAACCCTTTTCAAACTACTGCAACACATACAGGTGACCACCGCTAGGGGAGATACTGCTGTACAGTCTATGCACAGTGTGAGCTCTGCAGCTCACATGCCTCGAACGGAAAATGCTACTTACCAGTATGCATCTGTTCTTGGCATGTAGAGCTTCAGATCCTCACACGCCCACCCACCTCCCCGGGACCTGTATGTGTTCCAGTCCTATCTTAATTAGATACACACACATGGACATCTCTTTCCCTTTCTACTAACTCCATCACTCCCCAATATGGCGAAAAACAATCTGAGGATGGAGTCGATGCCCATGCGCACTAATGTCCAAAGGAGGAGTCGCCTATCACATGACTACAAAGACCTCTTCGAAGACAACAACAAAGTGCAAGCATCCGAGCCCAACACCAGATGGCGATCTAATGCACAGTGTGAGGATCTGCAGCTCTACATGCCAAGAACAGATGCATACTGGTAAGTAGCATTTTCCTTACAGGTAAGTACTTTTTTTTCCCTACTCTTGAACTATGTTTGTTTAATGCGCTTTGTATCTTTCAGCAGGTTGTACCCTGGAGATCTGCTACATGGCTACCAGACAGGTCTTTTGTTATGGTGGCTACTTAAGACTTAACACCTTACCTTACTACAATTCCCACCACTGCATCTCTTGGCCTCATCGAAACCTGTCCAGTCTATGACTATTGTATCAATCTATACTATGCACTACCATTTCAGTAGTCTCTGTACTAGCCTCATTTAGCTCTTTCCCTTTCCAGAGGTCTTCTCTCATCCAGCATTCTTCTTGATGACTAATGTTACAATCTGTCTTCTTTGTAGGGCAACTTGAGTGAGCAGCAGCTTTCATCCAATACGTTTGTTCGTGCCCTGATGACATCAGTGTGCCACTCTGCGATAGTTTGTAAGTAACTGTGCTGAAGACTGTGACCAGCAATTTCTTGGGGGGGGGTAGTGAACAGCATTGTGAAGTTCACCTTTAACAGTTAACAGAAGTTAAAAAACAAACTTCCTTTGATACATAGTAGTTGTCCAATTATTAGTGGCCTGTATGTAAGCAGGTTGACTAATACTGCATGGGGTGTCACTCAGTGTTTCAACTCCTACCAAACAAAGAAATAATTGGCCAGAAAATAATGGCTAAACACACAATTTGATCTCTTACTTGGGTACTGGGGCATTTGGTGATTATTTGGTTGTATCCTGTACATAGGAAATGGTGAAACTTGCTGCACTTCCGGATTTGTAAATTTTAGGGCAGAATACAGTCCGTATACCTGTAGGAAACTGGGTTTTGCAGCATGAATCCTTTTCTGGTTTCACATGCTGTGCATTATTCTGCCATCTAGGGGTTGGGTAGCGAATATTCCTGTTTTTTTGCTTGGGGCGTCGTCCACCATCATTTGGTGCTAGTTCCATCCCTTGTGTGACGCCAGACGGTGCCCCGAAAGTTCTTGTGCGTGGTAGTCCTCTTAAGATTCTTTTTTCTGCCGTTTGGTCTGGAAGCAAAGGGAGACACTCTGAAGATTTGGATGAAATCCCCGAAAGAATCCGACGTCCAAATCCTCGAAGGGGATACAGAGAAGAGGCGTATTGCGGAGAAGGCGACAAAAGACACAGAAGACTGACAAGGTAAGAAACCCTAAACTGTCGGAAACCAAGGGCCACGAAAAGAAGGCGCAAAAGGCAGCCCATGCGCTGAAGAAAACGACGACCGAGGGTCAGCCGCAACCAAGAGAACCCCACAGATCCCACCCCAGGGATACCGACGAGGGAAGATAGTCTAAATCAACGAAGGCAAGTGCCGAACGATAGGCCACAAAGGGAAAGACCACACCCTCGGAGCCAGAGACCACCACGCCCAAGAAGAGGATCTCCCCGGCCTCAGATGCCGAAAGGGCCCTCGAGGCGGAGTAAAAGACTCCTCAAAGCAGAAATGGCAGCATTCCTTCAACGAAAGGAGTTTGACGAAGCCTGAAGGAATTCCTAATTCCTGCGTAACCCGCCGAAAATACCAAAGAGGAAGAAATCGAAGCTCCGGCAACCCCAAAACCGCTCAAAGAAAACGTCGAAGAGGAGATCGATGCTCCAGAAGAAGAGGAAGCCTCTGGGACTTTCGTGGAAGAATGGAACGACCTCAACACAGCCCAGAAGAAGAGGTCTGAAGCAATCCCTCAAAGCCTTTGCCACCAGATGACCTAGCCTTCTACAACAACCTCATCAATAGAGCAGCTGATACCTTTGGGGTCCCCTTGGAGGAGTAGAATGACTCCTGCCTCCTCCTAGAGACTTTGGCACCATCCACCAAGGGGACACAATACCTCCCAATGCTACCAAGCATCCTGGACCAGGGCAAGGATGCTTTCAAGGAGCCTGCCTCAGCAAAAGTGGTACCACCAAAGGGTGGAGAAAAAATACAAGCCTTCCACTAAATACCCTAAATTCATTCAGGGAAACACAGTGCCAGACTCCATCATTGTCACCACGGCAAGAAGGGGCAACGCCCATTCCTCCACTGGTCTACTTCCAGAGAGAAAGCAAAAGAATGGACATGGTAGGGAGAAAGATGGAGAAAGAAGCAGCAACGCAATGGCGCATTGCAAACTCCAGTGCTCTCCTCAACAGGTATGGCCACCAACAATAGGATGACATCTAAGAACTGATGAACAAGCTCCCAGAAGAGGATAAAAAGGCAAAAATCCATCATACCCGAGGGAAAAAACATAGCTAACACCTGCCTGAATCGGCCCTAGATGCAGCCAATACAGCCAGCAGCAGACCAATGTGCAAAGGCACAACGTTGAGAAGGCATGCCTGCCTCCGAATATCAGGCTTCAAACAAGAGGTCCAAACCTCAATCAACAGGCCCGGATTGGAAGTGAGATTGATGATACACTTAAACAAATAAAGGACAATTAAACAACCAGGGCTATGGGAGCCCTACAACAGAGGGGCACCTTCAAAAGAGGAGGTTTTAACATCAGAAGACTCACAGGAAGGGGATTCTTCTCAACAGGCCAACAACAAACTCAAAGCGGCGGACAGCAATCAAACCAGCAATCCGGATACCAAGCCTAGCAACCACAACCAAGGCAGCCGTTTCGGGGCAGGTGAAGAAGCAGGGGACAACCCTCGAGAGGGGGAGGAGCAAACTCCAAGTGACTTGCCCACAACAAAAGACCCCCACGCAACACCAATGGGAGGCATAATAGCACACCACCTGCTGCAATGGAAAGACATCACCACAGACAGTTGGATTTTAAACGTGGTACGCCACGGCTATTGTATAGAACTAACAAACCCCCACCAAAAACGAAGAGGTTCCTGTGAGAAAGTGCCCTCTTTCTGCATGGTTGCTCCCACTTTTTGCTGAATTGCTGATGTGCTTTGACTGAGTGTGCCCTGGGCTCCTGCTAATCAGGTACCCAGGGCCTATGTTCTTTCCCTAAAACTGCATTGAAGCCTAAACCCAATTGGCATCTCTGGCCACATGTCAGCCCCTGGTAAATGGTACCACAGGTACCCAGGGCACTGTGACCAGAGAAGGCCTCTAAGGGCTGCAGCACTTATTGTGCCACCCTTGGAGGCCCTGTACCTTCACACTCACACTGCCTTTGCAGGCTGCGTGTTTTGGTGCAGAACAAAGTGAAGAGTCGACATGGCACACATCCCTGTGGGCCATGTCTACAACCCACTGCCCTGGCATAGATCAGTCACCCCTCTAGCTGGGTGCACTATACCAGTGGTGCGGCTACAGGTGCATGAGCCCTGTACCCCTACAGTGTCTAGGTCCATTCTTAGACATTGTAAGTGCAGTGCTGCCATTAAGAGTAGATGGTGCTGGGAGTTTGTCATTATGAACTCCACAGCACCATAATGGCTACACTGAAAACTTAGAAGTTTGGTATCAAACTTCTCAGCACATTAAACCCACACTGATGCCACTGTGGGATTTAATGAAAAATGCAGACAGAGGGCATCTTAGAGATGCCCCCTGAAAACTAACCTACCACTAGTGTCCAGGCTGAGTGGCTGCTTTTAGCTGCCACAATCAGACATGTTTCTGGACCCCTGGGTTGAGAGCCTGCTGCTCTCGGGGGCCTGAAACAATGCACATCCTGGGACGAGGTGCCAAGCCTCCTCCCCCAGGATGGGCAGGGTCCACGAAGAGGAAGCTTCAAAGGCTTGCCTCCTTTCTGAGCTTCCCCAGGCCACTTGCTGCTTTCAGCAACTGGTCCCCACTGGTTCTGCCCCTCACTTTGGGCAGGAGAACCGGCGGGAAAAACAAGTGAGGAAGAAAGGTGTGCCCACCTCTGCCAACTCCACCCCTCAGGTGGGGGAGGCGAGGTGAAGCACAACTCAGTCCCTGCCATCTTGCAGATGGGGAGACTCAGCCAACCAGGGAAAGGCTTATGCCCCCCTCCCACTGGAGGGCGGCATAATAGGGGGTGTACCCCTGAACCTTGCTTCCTGGTGTAGGAGGCTTGGCACCTCGTCCCAGGATGTGCATTGTTACAAGAAAAGGAGGACCGAACAGCCATGCCGAAGCTAACAAGAGGAAGACGCCCACTGACTTGGCCCCAGCCCTACCAGCTTGTCTCCACCTCGAACCTGCTCCTGCGAAATCCCGGTGTGTCCTGCAGCCAGCAACCTCGAAAACCCCGGAGGACCTGCCTGTCTTCAACCACAAAGACTGTGTCTCCCGTGAACACTGGATTTGTTCATCTCCAACCTCTGTCTCCGGCCGGACACCGCGAATCCGCACCAGTCGTCCACGGCCCGAGCGGGCAAACACCACGAGGAGGTCCCCCCGGCGATCCTGACCCGAGATCCGGCGACCCCTGACCTGCCTCAAACCTCCAGTCGACGCCTGCAGCCTAAATCCGGAAGGCCCCCCCCCAACCGCAACCAGGAGCTGGTAAGAAAAACCGACCCTAAAAGGCACCCCTGCACCCGATGCCCCACGGCCTTGGGTGGCCAAACAGACGGTGCCTAACCAACCCCCAACATCCCAACTTACCTCTCGAAGTGGTAGTCGCACCCAGAAGACCTTCGTCCCCAAGCCTGCAGTGCCTTTGCAAACCGGAGATTCCCCATTGCAAACAGGGCGCCCCGTCGTCGAAACAGCACCCTGCCCCTGGCCGCCCTAGTGTCGCTGAGGGTGCACCTTTGGTGCTACTTGTTTCCCCATTTGCCCTGAGCTAAAGTCTAGGAGCTTTGCTCCCACAACCAAGTGGCCTGCTCGTCCGCAGCCACCAACCGGAGGCCCCCTATCCCCCATTGGATAACATTGGGCCTCAGCACTCTGCACCCGCCGCCCTAGTGCCGCTGAGGGTATAACAAGAGTGCATCCCTGTAAGAAAGTGGCTCTGTATATACTGAACCAAAGTAAGGTTCAGTGTGCACAGAGTCCACAGTCCCCCAGAGGTTTGGCAGAGGCTAAAGTTAGATATAACCTTACTCTCTAAAGTGGTAGCTTGGTCGAGCAGTAAGGCAGTATCAGAGAACGGTGTAAAGCATTTGTTGTACACACTCAGTCAGCAAATGGTCTCACACACTCAAGAACTGAACTCTAGGCCAATGGTTTGTATATAAAAATATATGCTTGTTTTATTTTAGAACCAACAATAGGTATCGAAATATACTTTCTCAGAATGAGATGCTTTAGATAAATACTTTCAACAGGCAATAGACTTTTGAATGCAATAGTTAGTTGTTGCAATAGGCAACACAATTTCAAACACAATATAACATTGAGCTCAATGGGAATTTCTAGTTAAATGCAATAGATTACTTTTTGGATTTCTTTTCTTACCACAGGACTGGATCCTAGATTCAGTCCTGGGACATCTCCTGTAAACAGTTGGGTAAAAACGTTTTGGTTACAGTTGTGATTTTTAAGGAATATTATTGTATTTTAAAAGTTGCCACTTCGAAACTTTTTCACATAGAATCACCAATGTTATCCTATGGGAGGAAATTCACTTAGCAGGTAAGTGGTGTTATCGTTACTTTTTCTTACTCGGTGTTGGATCCTGGATCCAGCACTGGTGCATCTCCTGTAAACAATTGAAAGAATGCGTTTGTCACACAGGCGATTTTTACGAATACTTGTAAGTTTGCAAAATCGACACTTAGAAACTTTTTCAGCAAAACCAGGCAATGATATCCTATGGAAGAAAATTCAAGTTACCGGTAAGTACAGTTATGATTACTTTTCAGGGTCAGTGCTGGGCACCAAGATCCAGCACTGGGATCTCTTCTGATAACAGGTGAGTAAATTCGTTTTCGTAATTCGGCTGATTTTAGATGAATATTTAAAAGTTTCAAAACTCCACACTTAGAAGAATTTCCAAGTGAAACCAGTCAATGTTACCCTATGGAAGAAAAGTGAGTTATTGGCTTTTGAGTGAGTACTCGACTGGCAGAGTTAAGGTTCTGGGCATAGACTTAGGGGTCCCCCAGGGTCAGGTAAGTACAGTTGTTACACCCTCAGCGGCACAGGGGCGGCTGGGTGCAGAGTGAGTAGGCCCAATGTTATCCTATTGGATGCAGGGGGCCTTGGGTTGGTGGCTGCTGGCAGGCAGGCCACTCGGCTGTGGTAGGAAAGCTCCTGGTCACTTACTCAGGGCAAGTGGGGAAGTCGAACAGGGTAGTGGGTGCACCCTCAGCGGCACTGGGGCGGCCGGGTGCAGTGGGCTTTTGGGCCGTCGGGCGCCCAATGGTTTTCAATGGGAAATCTGCGTGACGAACAAAGGCTGCAAGCTCGGGACGGTGATTCTTCAGGTGCGACCACCACTTCGAGAGGTAAGTTGGGAAGCTTTAGGAAGGGTAGGCACCCAGGAGTTGGGCACAGGAGGCCGTGGGGCGTCTGGTGCAGGGGTGTCTTTAGGTGTCGGAAATCTTACCCTCGGCTGGTCGCGGTTGGAGGGGGCCCAGGTTCTGAGGCTGCAGGCGTCGTCAGGATAGTCGGAGGGTCCTTGGGTGCTGGATTCTGGGTCACAGTCGCCGGGGGGACGTCCTCGTGGTCTTTGTCCACTCAGGCACAGGCCGGGCTCGGCGGGTGCAGTGTGTGCTGGATTCGCTGTTCCTGGCTGGCACCAGGGGTAGGTTACTTGCTTTTGAGCAGTACCTCTGCTCGTGGGAGTCCCAGGTAGTTAGTCACAAGGCATTCCGGTCCTCCGGGGTTCTTGAGGTTGCTGACCACTGGAGACGCCGGGGTTTAGCAGGTTCGAGGGTCGACAGGCCGGTAGGGCTGGGGCCAAATCAGTTGGTGTCTTCCTCTTGTTAGCAGCTGCACGGCGGGTCTTCTTGTTTCTTGATCTTCTTTCTTGTTTCGGAATCTGGATCTAAGGAAGCAAGGTTCAGGGTGCCCCTAAATACCAGATTTAGGGGCGTTACAGGTAGGTAAAGGGCAGGGACCAATGGGTCCCTGCCCTGGGGTGGGTACACCCCCTATCCTGCCACACTCCAGTGGGAGGGGGGCAGGAGCCTAGTCCTGATTGGGTAGGGCTCCCCATCTTCAAGATGGCGAGAGCCTGGAGATGTGCTTCACCTCGCCTCCCCCACCTGAGGGGTGGGGTTGGCAGAGGCTGGCACACCCCCTTTCCTCCCTTGGTTTTCCCGCCAGAGTGGGGGCTGGAACCAGTGGGGACCAGTTGCTGAGTACAGCAAGTGGTCTGGGGAAGCTCACAAAGGTGGAATGCCTTTGAAGCTT
Organism: Calotriton arnoldi; assembly: GCA_963921515.1. Taxonomy (NCBI): domain Eukaryota; kingdom Metazoa; phylum Chordata; class Amphibia; order Caudata; family Salamandridae; genus Calotriton; species Calotriton arnoldi. The sequence continues at coordinate 988,789 of CAWUFW010007256.1, forward strand.
CTCCCTGCCCATCCTGGGGGAGGAGGCCTAGCACCTCGCCCAGGACGTGCATTGTTGCAGGCCCGGGAGAGCAGATGGCTCTCCTACCCAGGGGTCCAGCAACATGTCTGCTGGGTGGCAGCCTAGGCAGCCTCTCAGGCAGGACGTGGTTTGTAGGTTAGGTTCAGGGGGCAACTCTAAGTTGCCCTCTGTCGTGCATCTGACATTAAATCCCACACTGGCATCAGTGTGGGTTTAATGTGCTGAAAAGTTTGATACCAAACTTCTCAGTCTTCAGTGTAGCCATCATGGTGCTGTGGAGTTCGTGATGACGACCTCCCAGCACCATATACTCGTAATGGCATCACTGCACTTGCAGTGCCCAGGAATGGCCCTGGGTACTGTAGGGGCACAGGGCTCATGCACCTGTGCCCACACCACTGGCATAGTGCACCCAGCTAGAGGGGTGACTGAGGTAGGCCAGGGCAGTGTGTTTGTGGGCATGGCACATAGGGATGTGTGCCATGTCGACTCTCTGTTTAGTTCTGCACCAAGACACTCAGCCTGCAAAGGCAGGGTGGGTGTGTCAGGGTACAGGGCCTCTAAGGGTGGCACAATAAGTGCTGCAGCCCTTAGGGGCCTTCTCTGGTCACAATGCCCTGGGTACCTAGGGTACCATTTACCAGGGGCTGACATGTGGCCAGAGGTGCCAATTGGGTTTAGGCTGTAATGCAGTTTTAGGGAAGGAACACAGGCCCTGGGCACCAGATTGGCCGGAGCCCAGGGCACACTCAGTCAAAGTACATCAGCAATTCAGCAAAAAGTGGGGGGCATACCATGCAAGAAAGATGGCACTTTCTCACAATCCCTGACCCTGGGAGGGACCTGAGTCTACCCGCAGAACCTCAACTCCCACTACCGAATACTTACCCTAAAACCGATAACACTATGTTCGAGGCATATGAGCTGTAGATCATATGCTGTGCATAGATCGCCATCTAGTGTTGCATCCAGATGTTTGCACTTTGTTTTTCTTCGAAGAAGTCTTTCCAGTCAGGAGGTAGGTGACTCCTCCTTTCGGTGATAGTGCGCATGGGCATAAACGCCATTGTTAGATTGTTTTTTTCCGCCATCGGGTTCGGATGTGAATTGTTGCCCTCCGGTTCGGCACCATTCTTCAGGCCCCCTTCGACGCGCAATCCACTACCCTAGATGGTATTGTGTATCGATCGCGTTTCTCTTTCTCCGCATATTGTCTACACTCGAAAGCCTTCGATCAGAAGATTCCTGGAAGGCCGTTGGGCCTACCCGCGCCGGGGTCGATAGCAGTCGATGGAACGGACTCCATTCAAGTTCTGTCCTTGGTGTCGCGCTAAGTTTCCGCGCACCAACTTGCACGAAGTGTGCAACCTTTGCCTATCCCCGGAACACGACGAGAGACTGCGATGCGTGTTGGTCGTTTCAATCAAAAAAGACGCTCTGTGACCGTCGGGCTCGACGTCACGAAATGCACCAACAAAGCGGCTCCGCACCGGATCTTGTCGGAGACGACTCCGAACATGAAGACTCCCACGCGCAGGAAGCCGAATGCGAAGAGGAGCACATCTCCGTGTCTGAAGCAGACTCCGATGCCGAAGACCTCACACGGGGCTAATGGATCGTGAGTACAGAGACTTCCTTCCCCCACCATCAACTCAATAAAAAGGCTCCGGTCCCTCCTCTGCCTTCGGGCGAAGGTCGGCACCGGGAAAATGTTTTGAGCGCCCCGCCTTCGGGCTCGGCGCCGAGACACAAACAGCCTTCCGGCTCGGGCTCTACCCGTCCTCACGCCAGTGCAGACCCGAAACTTTCGGCGTCGAAATCGAAACACGTTCTGGTGTCAGTGCCAGCGTTAACAAAGGCTAAATCTTTGGAGCCGAAAACCTCTGAGCCGAAACATGCAAAAGAAAGCAGTTCAACAAAAGAGCCTCGGACCGATGTTCCACCTTCGGATCCAAAACAAAAGGAAATTGTGAGTAATCCACAAACTGGACATATTCTTGCCAAACTACCTGAGAAAAGGAAAATGGGCTTACAAGAAGATTACCACATTCCTCTTAAAAGGAGAAATGTGGGTACTAACCCTTCTCCACCCTATATTCCACCTTCACCCATTGATCCAAATTTGCTCATCACACCCACACATTCACCACCATCATCACCTGACCCACAGGGGATGGGGATGCAGATGACTATGTACCACAAGATACTGACCCATGGGATCATTGACACTGACCCTCAAGCAGATAACGACCCAGACTTGTATCCATCCAGACCTTCTCATCCAGATGATATTGGCTATATTGAGCTCCTTAACAGAGTTGCACAGTATCATGGGGTAGAGCTACATTAAGAGGCTCTAGAGGAAGATTTTTTGTTTGAAACCCTAAGTTCATCTCGGAGGGCTACCCAAACATTACCAATGCTAAAAGGTATGCTTAAACATGCTGATGACATCTTTAAAGACCCTGTAAGAGCAAGAATCATCACTCCCAGGGTAGAGAAAAAATACAAAACTGCGCCTACTGACCCTGTATATATCAAAGGCCAGTTGCCCTTGGACTCTCATGTAGTTTCTAACGCTCGTAAGAGAGCTAATTCACAAACCACAGGTGAAGCCCCTCCTCCTGATAAGGAGTCCAAATTAATTGATGCTTCGGGCAAAAGGGTAGCGTCACCAGCAGCTAATCATTGGCGCATTGCCAATGTTCAAGCACTATTAGCTAGATATGACAGAGCTCATTATGATGAGCTCGAGAAGCTCATGGAATTTCTTTCTGATGAGCATAAGTCTAGAGCTAGTGACCTTATTAAAGAGGGTAAACTAATAACTAATACCTCTAACAGATGTGCGCTAGATGCAGCAGACACAGCAGCCCGGGCAGTAAATACTAGCGTACTGCTTTGTAGGCATGCTTGGTTAAGAATTTCAGGATTTAAACCTGAGGTGCAAGCCTTTATTCTTAACCAACCATTTGACAAAGAACACCTCTTTGCTTCAGCGGTTGATACATCTCTGGAAAAAATGAAAAAGGATACTGAGGTTGCAAAGTCCATGGGGGCCTTCCATCAGAGGATCCTTTCGTCGCTCATTCTACAGGGGCGGCTCCAAAAATATATCTAAAGAAAATCCCTCTTCCTCTTACAAAGGCAACAATCAGTCGCCCTCTTCAAGAGGTTACTTTAGAGGTGGATATAGAGGAAACAACGGAAAGGGAAGAGGCAGAGGTAATTCAACACGCACTTCCCCTGCAAACACCAAACAGTGACTTCCTTTCCATACCCCCGATCATTTCACTCCTGTCGGGGGACGTCTTTCCCAGTTTCTACCCATTTGGAATACGATTACATCAGACAAATGGGTTCTACAAACTATCCGATCTGGTTACTGCCTGGCGCTTACAAACACTCCACCAAACATTCCTCCAAGGTCACACCTCATGTCACAAGAACATCTCACCCTTCTAAAGAAAGAGGTGCTCTCTTTGTTGCAGAAAGGTGCAATAGAACCGGTCCCTTTACAATACCAAGGGGCAGGTGTGTACTCCCTCTACTTTCTAATTCCCAAAAAGGATGGCTCTCTCAGGCCTATATTAGACCTCAGAACTAAATCTGTACATTCATTCGGACCCCTTCCATATGGTAACACTCCAACAACTGCTTCCGCTCCTTCAGCAAGGCGACTTTCTCTCCACTCTGGATTTAAAGGACGCCTACTTTCATATACCAATACATCCTGCACACCGCAAATACCTCAGGTTTGTGGTAGCAGGCCACCATTATCAATTCAAGGTGCTACCATTCGGAGTAACGGCACCCAGGGTTTTCACAAAATGCTTAGCAGTGGTCGCAGCCCATCTACAAAGACATGTTCACTTCTTCCCATACTTGGACAACTGGCTTATAAAGGCCAGCTCGCACGACATCTGTCTACGCCACACACAAAAAAACTGTGCAATTGCTCCACGAGCTGGGATTCGCAGTAAATCTGTGCAAATCCCATCTCCAGCCATCCATCACTCAAGCATATCTAGGAGCTACTATAGACACAAAAAGCTCTAGCATACCCAACTCCAGCCAGGGTGCGAAATTTACAAATCCTGCTGTCTCCGTTTCAGCCTCAACACTCTTTACCAGCTCGTGTGTTCATGCAATTACTGGGAATGATGGCGTCTTGCATTCTAATAGTCCCTTACGCAAGACTTCAAATGCGTCTCCTACAGGAATGCTTAGCAAGACATTGGAACCAGGCTCAGGGTCCGTTATCAGATCTAGTGTTGGTAGACGGCCACAACCATCGCTTTCTGCAGTGGTAGAACACACAACCTTTTAAAAGGGCGGCCCTTCAGCGACCCGGTTCCACAAATAGTACTAACAGCAGACGCATCACTGACAGGTTGGGGAGCACATCTCCAATCCCACAAAATTCAGGGCATATGGAGCTTGCAGCAGAAACAACTTCATATAAATCACCTAGAGCTGCTAGCAATTTTTCTGGCGCTGAAAGCGTTTCAAGTTCATCTACTACGGAAGACTGTCTTGATTCATAGAGACAACATAACAGCGATGTATTACATACAAAAGCAGGGGGGACACACTCTCCAGCTGTCACAGCTAGCACAGACCATCTGGAAATGGGCCATACATCACAAAATGTTTCTCCTAGCGGAACACCTTCCAGGAGTAAACAATCAGATGGCAGATGTGCTCAGTCATCAGACACAACAAATCCACGAATGGGGACTACACCCTCAAGTTCTCCTCCCATTCTTTCAAATGTGGGGCTTCCCAGACATAGATCTGTTCGCCACACACCTAAACGCAAAATGCCCAAACTTCGCGTCCAGGTATCCACACCCATTGTCCAAGGGCAATGCACTATGGATGAATTGGTCAGGGATATTTGCTTACGCTTTTCCACCTCTCCCACTCATTCCGTTAGTGGTTCGGAAACTCAAACAAGCGTCCCTGACACTGATCCTAGTTGCTCCCACGTGGGCACGTCAACCCTGGTTCACAACCTTGTTGGAACTGTCAGTAGTTCCTCATCAAAAACTACGTCTTAACCCCAATCTCCTCTCTCAGAGCCATGGAGATATAAGACATCCAGACCCCAGTCAACTCAACCTGGCGATCTGGCACCTGAAGTCCTAGGGTTTGGCTACCTTAATCTACCGCCAGACTGCATGAATATTATCAAAGAGGCTAGACGTCCTACCACAAGAGCCTGCTATGCAGCTAAGTGGAAACTGTAATATACTGTACTAACAACCACATCAACCCGCTTGATGATTTTGTTCAAAACATATGTTATTTATTACATCTACAGCGCTCCAATTTAGCGTACACATCCATACGCTTACATTTGGCTGCCATAGCTGCATACCTCCAGAATAGACATCTATCTCTCTTTAGAGTGCCTGTCATCAAAGCTTTTAAGGAGGGACTCGAGTCATTCCCCCAAGACATCCACCTGCTCCAGTGTGGAATCTCAACATTGTTCTCACCAGGCTAATGGGTCCACCCTTTGAACCATTGCACAAATGTGAACTGCAATTTCTCACGTGGAAAGTAGCTTTCCTCATAGCTATTACATCACTGAGGAGAGTCGGTGAGCTTCAGGCACTAACTATAGAACCCTTTTTACAGATGTACCAAAATAAAGTAGTTCTTCGGACCAATCCTAAATTTCTTCCTAAAGTCATTTCTGCCTTTCATATCAATCAATCTGTTGAGTTACCTGTGTTCTTCCCTAAACCAGATTCTGTGGCAGAACGTGCCCTACACACTTTAGATGTGAAAAGAGCATTACTTTATTACATAGAAAGGACAAAACCTTTCTGTAAGACAAACCAACTTTTTGTCGATTTTGCTCCACCACATAAAGGCAATCCCATATCAAAATCAGGTATTGCAAGGTGGATAGTCAAATGCATTCAAATATGCTATGCAAAAGCAAAAAGAACATTAACAGTTCCTCCTAGAGCACACTCTACACGCAAACTGGGGGCTTCTATGGCATTCTTAGGTAATATACCCATAGATGACATATGCAAAGCTGCAACATGGTCTACACCTCACACATTCACAAAACACTATTGTGTAGATGTGTTAGCAAGAAAGCAAGCTAGTGTGGGCCAAGCAGTTTTACGTACACTATTTCAAACAACTGCTACAGGTTGGCCACCGCTTTGGGAGATAACTGCTCTGTAATCTATGCACAGCATATGATCTATAGCTCATATGCCTCGAACGGAAAATGCTACTTACCCAGTATGCATCTGTTCTTGGCATATAGAGCTGTAGAGTCATATGCGCCCACCCGCCTCCCCGGGTACCTATACCTGTTGCAGTAACATCTTACTTAGTTTTGCAGCGTGAATCTTTTCTGGATTCACTATGCTGTGCATTATTCCACCATCTAGTGGATGGGTCCAGAATTGTAGTATGTCTGTTTTGTTTTTTCGTGGCCTGGTGGGCGTCGACATACCACCATTTGGTGTCCTTCTGTGACGTCGACGCTTTGGTCGCCATCTTCAGATTCTTTTTTTCTGCCGTTGGGTCTGGATCGAGACGGAAGGAGCTCCAGAACTTTGGAGAGAAGAATCCACGAGAATCAGCTACAAGGACAGGAAAACAACTCATCGACACACCAGCCTTCGAGGCGGTGAACCCGGACGCAGAGAAGGGGAAAAACCATCGAAACTTCGACGGAGAATGCGCACACAGGGGGCTCCCTAGGTGCTGTAATGGACAAGACGCCATTCAAGTTCTGCGACAATTGCCACCACAAGTACGCACAGAAGGACCAGCACCCGGTCTGTAACCTTTGCCTGCCGCTCGACTATCGTTCCGAAGATTGCAACGCATGCTCGGCGTTCACCCCAAAGACCTTGAGGGTGAGGCAAAGAAGAGCGAATTACAATATGCAGGGTGAAGGGCCACCACCATCCCTTCGAGACCTGGGCCTCTCCAGTGAGGAAGAGGACAACGTCGCCGAAGGGCGCGAGGACGACGCGCACGTCCAAGTCGTCGACGCCGAAAAGAAAACTTCGTAGGAGGTAAGACAGCAACCTGTAAACAGTCGACCGAGCCCTGAAAGTCCTCAAACAGCCCCGGCGTCGAAACATTCGGCGACCGCGAGCTCGTCTAACGACAAACAGTCCATCGGTTCCTTTGACAAGGACTCCCAGATTGCGAAAACCCTCGATAAGATGAAGTCGTCGAAGAGTAGTCAAGAAAAGGACTCCTCAATGTCGAAGAAAGAGAGGGAAAAGCAAGTTTCGACGTCCTTGTCGACCAGCACCAAGAGAGCCCGAAAATCTCGACGCCGAAGAACAAGCGTCGGAGCTCGAGAAGAAAAGGAAGCGGCTCGAGGCCGAAATGGCAAGCATCTTGCAACGCAAGAAAGATTTCGACGAGACAATGAAGCAATTCAAGATCCCGACGAAGACCTCGACACTACCCGAAGGAGACCTTGAGGAACTACAGGTTTCTACGACCCCGGAGCCGGCAGACGAGGAGGAAGAAGAATAAGACTTCGAAGCCGAGGGGGAAGAAGAGGACCAAACCTATCACGGTTCAGCAACCTCGGAGACACAAGACATGCAGTGCAAGATCTCGACGCCGACTTGCTAGAGGAAGGAATAGACTCGTACCCTTCGAGGCCCTCATCCCCCGACGACAACGGAATGTACAATCAGGTGATAAAAAGGACTGCAGACACCTATGGAGTGCAGCTAGAGGAGGAAAAGCCACAGTCCTGCTTCCTCCTAGAGACCTTGCTGCCCACACAGACCAGAAGCCAATTCCTACCCATGCTCCCAAGTGTGCTGGACCAGGGAAAAGAAGCCTTTAAGGAGCCTGCCACATGCAAGGCAGTAACACCAAGGGGAGAGAAAAAATACAAACACTCCTCCAAGGACCCAATGTATATCGGAGGTTCAGTGCCTGCTGACTCTATAATAGCTTCCACAGCCAGAAAAAGGGCGAATGTACCCACTGACGTGGGCCCACCAAAAGACCAGGAGAGCAAAAGAATGGATCTCACAGGAAGGAAAATGGAACGAAGTGCTGTCATCCAATGGCGCATAGCAAATTCTAATGCACTAATCAATAGGCATCAATACCAACACTGGGGAGGAAGTAAGCGAACTGCTGAAACATCTGCCAGACAAGTTCCAGAGAAGGGCAGCTCACTTGGTGGAAGAAGGGAAGAACATGGCCAATACATGTTTGAAATCAGCCCTAGATGCTGCAGAGACATCAAGCAGGCAAATGATGATCGGGGTTACGGAGAGAAGACACTCCTGGCTAAGGATCTCGGGGTTCAAACCAGAAGTGCAGAGTAATATCTTGAACACACCGTCCAATGGGGAACAACTGTTGTGGATGACGAGCTAACACAGCTGAAGAAGGAAAACGAAACGGCAAGGTCCATGGGGGCGCTACAATTCAGAGGTATGCGTAGGGGGACACCCTCACGGAGACCAGCAGGCAGGGGAGACCACAAGCCAGTAGCCTCACACCAGACCTTTCAGCAGGATTACCAAGGAGGGAACCAGGGCCAACAACAAGAAGGTTGGCAATACCAACAGGGAAGGCAATCCTTTCGAGGACGCACTCGAGGGAGAGGCCAACAGCAAAGAGGGGGGCAGCAACCCACCTCCAAGTGACTGCACTACAACCTTGGCGCACACTAACAAGATCTCAGAGGGCGCAACCACAAATACACGTACAAGGACATCAGGTCACAAACAACAAAAAACACATGCAACACCAGTGGGAGGCAGAATAGCAAACTTCTTCCAGGAGTGGAAGATTACATCTGACAAATGGATACTAAACATAATACAATACGGATACTGCATAGTACTGGCAAAACAACCGCCAGGCAGAAGACCAAAGAACAAGGTTCATTCAAAAAGAGAACTGTGTCATTTGGTCGAAGAAGCACAAGAACTTCTACACAAGAGGGCCATAGAGAGGGTGCCTTACAACGAAAGGAACAAGGGGTGTATTCAACGTACTTCCCCATACAAAGGTGGACGGAACATTAAGACCTATATTAGACTTAAGGTTCCTAAACAAGTTCATAAAGACTCAAAGATTCAAAATGACATCCTTACAAGAAGTAATACCGCAGATACAGGTAGGGGACTACATGGCAACTATAGATCTAAAGGACGCTTACTTGCACATTCCTGTGAACAACAAACACAAAAACCTACTCGGATTCGTAATCAACAAAACGCACTACCAATTCACGGTGCTAGCGTTCGGACTCAAGTCCGCACCAAGAGTCTTCACAAAATGCCTAGCAGCAGTAGCAGCCTACCTAAGAAGGCAAGGAATCCACGTCTCGCCATACTTAGACGACTGGTTAGTAAGAGCAAACACATACAACCTTTGCAAACAACACATACAAAGGGTCATAGAGACTTTGGTCCAGCTCGGTTTCTCAATACACTGGGAGAAATCATCAATAACACCAGAGCAGGTAAAGATATTCTTAGGGGCAGAAATCGGCACAACAGTAGGGAAGGTGTTCCCGAGCACAAAGAGGACAGTAGCAATACTGAAGGAGACACATCTATACCGCAAGGGGCAAGCTCTGACAGTGAGGACAGTAGGGAAACTGCTAGGGATGATGACTTCATGCATTCATCTAGTCCCAAACATTCGACTGCACATGAGACCATTCCAAGAATGGATTCAGCAACAATGGTCACAGGCGACAGGGAGTGGGGAGGATCTAGTGGTTGTTACACAATCAGTTCTTCAGGAGAAAACATGGTGGAACAGGAAGAACATAACACAGGGGAGACCTTTCACACAACCAACTCCTACAGTGACATTACAACAGACGCTTCCCAACTGGGGAGGGGGGGCCCACATGAACAACCTCAAGGTGAGGGGTTTATGGACACAGCAGGATGCGATAAAGCACATCAACTTCCTGGAGTTAAAAACAGTGTTCCTAGCCTTAAAAGACTTTCAGAAAGAGCTCTACGGGAAGAGGGTGTTGATTCAAACAGACAATACAACCACAATGTCTTGCATCAACAAACAAGGGGGAACACAATCATTAACACTGTCAACCCTAGCCCAGGAGCTATGGAGATGGGCTATCGCAAGAAACAGACTTACTGGCAATTCATCTTCCAGGGAAGGACAATATAGAAGCGGACAGGCTGAGCAGACAAACATCAGCATCCCACGAATGGGAGTTGAATCAATCAGATTCTAAAAATATTCAAGAAATGGAGGACGCCGCAAATCGACCTGTTTGCAAACCCCAGAATGCAAAATGCCAACGCTTCGCATTCAGACAACCGTGCGCACAGTCCCTAGGGAATGCGCTATGGATAGACTGGTCAGGGACACTTGCTTACGCTTTTCCCCCCCGATACCACTGCTACACAGGGTACTCAAGAGCAAAATCAGCCGTATGACACTAATCCTCATAGCACCACAGTGGGCCAGGCAAACCTGGTTCTCACTGATAATGGTAATGTCGCAAGGAACAAGACACAAGTTCCCCAACAGGAAGGACCTCCTAACTCTGCAAAACGGAAAGGTCCTACACCCGGAACCAGAGAGCCTAAGCCTGGCAGCGTGGCTCCTGAGGACTTAGAATTCTCTCACCTCCAACTACCAGAGAGCACTATGGCAGTGCTCAGGGAAGCGAGAAGACCTACAACAAGAAAGTGTTACACAGCAAAATGGAAACGTTTCTCGCTTTGGTGCCGTAGGGAAAAACTTACAAGTAAGATCACAAGGGAATCAACAGTGCTAAAATATTTAACATATTTGCTACATGAGAAACTAAGCTACGCATCTGTAAGGGTACACTTGGCAGCGATAGTAGCTTACACAAGGGGAGAAACAGGGAAAAGTTTTGCAGCGTGAATCTTTCTGGATTCACTATGCTGTGCATTATTCCGCCATCTCGTGGTTGGGTCCGGATTCGTAGTCTTTTCTTTGTTTTTGTCTTTTTTTTTTTTTTTTTTTTTTTTTGTTGTTGTTGGCCCAGGTGGGCGGCGACGCCCACCATTTGGTGTCTTCGGTGACGTCGTCGCGCTTCCGGCGGAAGCTCCCACCTTTGGTAGCCATCTTCAGATTCTTTTTTCCGCCGTGGGGTCTGGATCGTTGCCGAGAAGTTCCAGAAAGTTGGACGAAGAATCTCGAAAAGTCGAAATTTCATCACAGAAGATATACTACTGAGACACCGGACGACGACACTAGTACCGGAGAAGAAGGACGACGAGGTAGAAGGTCCACGACCGAAATCTCGACGCCTACAGAGAATGCGCTCACAGGGGGCTCCCTAAGCGCGGTTATGGACAAGACTCCGTTCAAGTTCTGCAGAAATTGCCACCACAAATACGCCCAAAAAGACCAGCACCCAGTCTGCAACCTCTGCTTGCCGCTCGACCACGCCAGCGAAGACTGCAACGCGTGCTCGGCGTTCACCCCGAAGACCCTCCGGGTGAGAGACAGACAGAGAAGGGCGATTACAGCATGCAGGGCCAGGGACCAGCACCATCTCTCCGAGACCTGGGTCTCTCGAGCGGAGAGGAGGACAACATCGCAGAGGGACCAGAGGACTGCGCTGTCGTCGAAATCGAAAAGAAAACGTCGAAGGAGGTAAGGGAGTCGTCGACCCCAAAACACCAAAGCGACGCTCGAAAGAGTGAAGCCAGAATCCCTAGCGACACTGCCAGAAGTGTAGCAAAGTCCACCAAGGGAGCGTTGCCGCCGAAACACTCGACGAAAGCAACAGCACCAAGGGACAAACAGCCGAGCGGATCCTTGGACAAGGACTCTCAATCGGCGAAAGCCTCCGAGAACGAAGGCGTCGAAGGTCGTCCCCGAAAAGGAAACCTCGACACCGAGAAAGGAAGGCCCGGCGTCGGTTTCGACGACCGCGACCGCGAAGAGAGGCACTGCACCACTCGACGCCGAAAAGGCCCACGAGATGGCGAAAAAGAAGAGGAGGCTCGAGGCAGAGATGGCGAGCATCCTGCAACGCAAAAAGACTTCGACGAGAAGATGAAACAATACGCTATTCCGTCGAAGCAAGCCCACGAGGCAGTCGAGGAGTTCGAGGTCGAAGTCGACGAGGCCCCGGGACACCCGAACAGCTCGAAGACCAGGACGAAGAATACTACTACTTCGAGGCCGAAGGCGAAGAAGAGATGCTGTCTTACAGGGACTCGGCGTCCTCTGAAGTACAAGACCTAGACTGGCAAGACCTCGACACAGAGTCACCAGAAGAAGGGGTAGACACTTACCCCTCGAGACCTTCGCCGCCAGACGACATCGGAGTCTACAATGAGGTCGTGCAGAAGGCTGCAAAGACTTATGGGGTCGAAATGCAGGAGGAAAAGACAAAAGCAGGTTTCCTCTTCGAAACCCTGCTCCCCCAACAGACAAGGAGTCAATTTCTACCCATGTTACCTGGCGTTCTCGACCAGGGAAGGGAGGCCTTCAGGGAACCAGCAAACTGCAAGGCGGTTACCCCTAGGAGCGAAAAGAAGTATAAGCACTCCACAAAAGATCCTGCATACATACAGGGGTCTGTACCAGCAGACTCCATTATCGCTGCAACAGCCAGGAAGAGGGCCGGTGTGCCCACCAACACAGGCCCACCTCCAGACAAGGAGAGCAAAAGAATAGACCTCACAGGACGTAAGGTGGAGAGGAACGCAGCCATACACTGGCGTATCGCCAACTCCAACGCCCTCATCAGCAGGCATGCATACCAGCATTGGGCAGAAATGAGCCAGCTCATTAAGCACCTGCCAGAAGAACACCAACAAAGGGCCAATTACCTAGCGGAAGAAGGCAAGGCCATCGCGAACACTTGCCTAAAGTCAGCCTTGGACGCAGCAGAGAACTCCAGCAGGCAAATGATGATAGGGATGACTGAGAGGAGACACGCATGGCTCAGGATCTCCGGCTTCAAACCAGAAGTACAGAGCAACATCATCAACACACCGTTCGACGGTGAGAAACTGTTTGGAGCAACAGTTGACAACAAATTAACACAACTAAAGACGGACAACGAAACTGCAAGGTCCATGGGAGCGCTGCAGTTCAGGGGGATGAGAAGAGGGAACCCCTCAAGGCGAGCCAGTGGTAGAGGAGGCAATGCACCTACCACTTCACATCAATCACAACAACAAGGGTACCAAGGGAACAACCAGGGCCAAAACCTGCAGGGACAACAGCAGCAGAATTGGCAGTACCAACCCAGAGGACGGTCCTTTCGAGGGCGCGGGTACGGACGGGGACAGGCCCGAAGAGGGGCCAGCAGCCCGCCTCAAAGTGACTCCACACACATAACAAGCCCCCACCGTTAACACCAAGGTTGAGGGGAAGTCCGCAAAAGGAAAATATAAAGAGCAGAAGCACACAGCAAATAACCACCGAGCATACGACACCAGTGGGAGGAAGAATAAGAAAATTTCTCACACAATGGAGGAAAATTACCACAGACAAATGGATACTAAACACCATACAGCACGGGTACTGCATAGACCTCCAAAAACACCCGCCAGGAGAAGACCAAGACATCGGTCAATACCCGCAAGAGAACTAGCCCTCCTCCGCCTAGAAGCAGAGGAACTGCTACAAAAAAGAGCAATAGAACCAGTTCCAAACAACGAAAGGAACAAGGGAATATACTCAACGTACTTCCTAGTGCCAAAGGTAGACGATACACTAAGACCTATACTGGACCTCAGATTCCTGAACAAGTTCGTAAAAACCCAAAAATTCAAGATGACTTCACTTCAGGAAGTAATACCCCAAATCCAAGAAGGGGATTACATGGCGACCTTAGACCTAAAAGATGCATACCTGCACATACCCGTCAACCGCAAACACAAACGGCTATTAAGATTCGTGATAGGCCACAATCACTACCAGTTCACAGTGCTAGCCTTCGGACTAAAGTCCGCACCAAGAGTGTTCACGAAATGCCCTAGCAGCAGCTGCAGCGCACCTTCGGAGGAGGAGCATACATGTATACCCCTACCTCGACGACTGGCTCGTAAAAGCAGGATCATACAGACTCTGCAAAAACACATCAAACAAGTCATAGAAACACTGTCCACATTAGGTTTCTCAATACATTGGGAAAAATCGTCAACAGAACCCCAACAAATCAAGATATTCTTGGGGGCACAAATAGACAGCACACAGTCCAAGGTGTTCCCCAGCGACAAGAGAAGTATAGCGCTCCTGAGGGAAACACGTCATTACCGCAAGGGGCAAGTTCTGACAGTGAGGACGGTGAGCAGGCTAATGGGAATGATGGCATCATGCATCCACCTTGTCCCGCATATCAGACTGCACATGAGACCGTTCCAGGAATGGATACAACAGCAATGGTCACAAGCCACAGGGAGTTGGGAAGATCTAGTGGTTGTCACACACGCAGTGCAGAAAGAAATAGCGTGGTGGAAAGAAGAGAACATATTACAAGGGAAGCCATTCACACAGCCAACTCCAACAGTGACCATCACAACAGACGCCTCACAGCAGGGCTGGGCGCGCACATGACCAGACTCCGCGTCAGGGGGCTCTGGTCACAACAAGATGCAGTGAAACACATCAACTACCTAGAACTCAAAACTGTGTTCCTAGCCTTAAAAGCCTTTCAAAAGCAGCTTTACGGCCAGCGAGTGCTGATACAAACAGACAACACAACTGCAATGTTCTACATCAACAAGCAAGGTGGGACACAATCAGCACCGCTGTCAAGTCTGGCACAACAGATCTGGAGATGGGCCATCCCTCTAAGGATAGACCTGCTAGCAATACACCTCCCAGGAATAGACAATGTAGAAGCAGACCGACTCAGCAGGCAGACGTCTGCATCCCACGAATGGGAACTGAACCAACAGCAGGTGCAGCAACTGTTCCAAAAGTGGGGAACACCACGGATAGACCTCTTTGCAACACCCCACAATGCAAAATGCCAACATTACGCATCCAGACAGCCGGACCAAAGGTCCCTAGGGAATGCCCTATGGATAAGTTGGTCGAACGAATTTGCTTACGCTTTTCCCCCGATACCACTGTTACACAAAGTACTCAGCAAATGCAGGAGCAGCAGCATGACACTCATACTGGTGGCACCTCAGTGGGCCAGACAAACATGGTTCTCACAGATTATGGAAATGGCGCAGGAACCAGCACACAGGTTCAGCAGAAGGAAAGACCTCCTCACAATGCAAGACGGAAAAGTGCTCCACCCAGAACCAGACAGCCTCAGCCTAGCAGCATGGCTCCTGAGGACCTAGAATTCGCACACCTCAAACTACCTCCAAGCACCATGGCAGTACTCAGAGAAGCAAGGAGACCCACTACAAGAAAATGCTACATTGCAAAGTGGAAAAGGTTCTCACAATGGTGCATTACAGAGGGACTGCAACGAAAAGTCACAAAAGAATCAACAGTACTGCGATATTTAACACACCTACTACAAAGCGGGCTGAGCTACTCGTCACTAAGGGTTCACCTAGCAGCCATAGTGGCCTACACCAGGGGAGAAGCGGTGAAAAGCTTCTTCACCTCCCAAGTGGTCAAAAGATTCCTGGAAGGGGCTAAAAGAATAGCCCCCCTAAAAGGATGCCAGCCCCAAGCTGGAACCTCAACACTGTACTGACACAGTTGATGAAATCACCATTTGAACCCATACACAAGAGCACACTGCACATGCTCACACTAAAAACGGCTTTCTTAGTGGCTATCACGTCACTGCGAAGAGTCAGTGAACTACAGGCTCTCACACTACAAGAGCCCTACTTGCAAATACACAAGGACAGAATTGTCATGAGGACGGACCCACACTTGCTGCCAAAGGTGGTGTCGCGGTTCCATATCAATCAAACAATACAGATACCAAGTTTCTTCCAGAAACCTTCAACACCCTCAGAAAAGGCGCTACACACGCTAGACGCCAGAAGGGCAGTGATGCACTACATAGAAAGGACGAAGGAATGCAGGAAAACAAAACAACTCTTCGTTTCCTTCGCAAGCAGTTTCCTGGGACGACCAGTAACAAAAAATACCATTGCACGGTGGATTGCACAAGCAATACAACTCTGCCACAAGCAGGCAGGACAAGAGTTACAAGGGGCCGCCCAGGCTCACTCAACAAGGAAAAAGGGAGCAACGGTTGCGTTCCTAGCGAACACACCTATACAAGACATTTGCCAAGCGGCAACATGGTCTTCCGTGCACACGTTCACCAAACACTACTGTGTTGATATCCAAATGAACAAAGAGGCACAAGTAGGACAGAAGGTCTTACAGCACATTTTCAGCAACCAATGCTCATCTTCCACCCAACCACCGCAATAACAAAACCGCTACTAAGTCTATGCACAGCATAGTGAATCCAGAAAGATTCACGCTGCAAAACGAATAGTTTCTTACCTGTCGGTGTAGTTTTGCAGCTTGAAGACTTTCTGGATTCACTAGCGATCCCACCCGCCTCCGCCAGGAAGATAACATAGGAGGTTAAGGGTACAACTAAACTACATACAAGGTTTTAAAGGGATCAAAGAATAATTGAAGGATTAAAGGTTAAAGACATAGACAACAAAAACTGTAAGAGGAAAAGAAAGAAAAAAAAAAAAGAATCCGAAGATGGCTACCAAAGGTGGGAGCTTCCGCCGAAGCGCGACGACGTCACCGAAGACACCAAATGGTGGGGCGTCGCCGCCCACCTGGGCCAACAAAAAAAAAAAAAAAAAAGACAAAAACAAAGAAAAGACTACGAATCCGGACCCAACCACGAGATGGCGGAATAATGCACAGCATAGTGAATCCAGAAAGTCTTCAAGCTGCAAAACTACACCGACAGGTAAGAAACTATTCGTTTCTTCACATCGCAAGTGGTCAAGAGATTCTTGGAAGGAGCAAAGATAGCACCTCCAAAGAGGGTGCCACCACCCACATGGAACCTCAACGTGGTACTCGCACAAATGATGAAGGCGCCATTCGAGCCAATGCACAAAGCAACCTTACAGATGCTCACGCTAAAGACAGCGTTCTTAGTGGCAATCACATCACTACGTAGAGTAAGTGAATTGCAGGTGCTAACACTACAAGAGCCCTACTTCCAAATACATAATGACAGAATCGTCATAACTGATCCACATTTTATGCCAAAGGTGGTATCGAAGTTCCACATTAATCAAACAATCCAAATACCAAGTTTTTTCCAAAACACAAGCAGAAAGAGCACTGCACACCCTGGACGCCAGATGGGCAGTCATGTACTACATTGAGAGAACAAAGGAATGCAGGAAGACAAAGCAGTTCTTTGTTTCATTTGCAAAACGTTTTCTGGGACGACCAGTCACAAAGAATACCATTGCAAGATGGATCGCACAAGACATACAGTTGTGCCACAATCAGTCAGGTCAAACCTTGCAAGGAGCACCGCATGCTCACTCAACAAGGAAGACTGGAGCAACAGTGGCTTTCCTAGCAAACACACCTATTCAGGACATTTGCCAAGCAGCAACATGGTCTTCAGTGCACACGTTCACGAAGCACTACTGCGTGGACATTCAGATGAAGAAAGAAGCACAAGTAGGACAGAAGGTCTTACAACATATATTCACAAACCAGCGTTCATCTCCCATCCAGCCACCACAAGACTAGCAAACCACTACAAAGTCTATGCACAGCATAGTGAATCCAGAAAAGATTCACGCTGCAAAACGTATAGTTTCTTACCTGTCGGTGTAGTTTTGCAGCTTAGACTTTTCTGGATTCACTAGCGAACACACCCGCCTCTGCCAGGAAGATGACACAGGAGGAATAAATAAAGGGAAACAAAAACGAACAATCAAAAAAGAAAAGAATCCGAAGATGGCGACCAAAGGTGGGAGCTTCCGGAGGAAGCACGTCAACGTCACAGAAGGACACCAAATGGTGGTATGTCGACTCCCACCAGGCTACGGAAAAAAAAAACTACAATTCCGGACCCAACCACTAGATGGCGGAATAATGCACAGCATAGTGAATCCAGAAAAGTCTTCAAGCTGCAAAACTACACCGACGGGTAAGAAACTATACGATGCATACATTCATGGACATCTCCTATCTGAAAGAGACACGTTAGTGACAGCTTCCTTACCCTAGAATATCCCCAGGCGTCAGGCTGGATCCGGAAAGCTTTTGCGTAGCAGTACCCTTGCGCGTCGGTAGGCGGCGTCGTGCGGCTCCGCGTCCGTCGTCGGCGTCGTGATCGCCGGGATGACGTCGCGGGCAGTACTTAGACGCCGCCCCTGCGCGCTGACGTCAGTTCTTCTTTTTCCGCGCCAGTAAGCGCAGATCCGGGAAGAGCAGTGCCCTAGTCAATTTTTGACTAACCTTTTTTGTGAATTTTTTCACTGTTTTTTCATCGAGTCTTCATGACTCCTAGGTGTCGTAGGGATGCCCGGCTTCAAGCCATGCGGAGCCTGTGGTCGCATGATGTCGATCACGGACCCGCATCTCGAGTGTCTCTTCTGTCTCGGCCGAGACCACGACACGAAGTCGTGTCCTGACTGCCGGAAACTTCATCCGAAGGCTTTGCGAGAGCGGTCTCGAAAGCTACTCGAGGTCCGGCAGTCGGCTCCGCGCCGCACCAAGCCCCGGTCCCGGGAGAGGTCGAGTGGCCGGTCGCGGAGTCCCCGCCGGTCGTCTGAGTCCAAGTCTTCGCGCTCCTCGGGTAAGTCGAAGCACAAAAAGTCTAAGAAGCATCATCGCTCTAAGACTTCGCCTCGCCGGTCTCGTGACTCGGCTGAGGCCCCAGTCGGCCCCGCCCCCGCGGCCCCGGACATGCCTGTAGAGCCGCCCCCGCATTACCCGTCCTTTCCGGGTTCGGGGGCAACTCCGGCCGAAATACAGGAATTCCTGTCGGCCATGGCCTGCCTCTTCGGGCCTTCAAGCCCCTCCGGTGCGCCTGCGGGCCCTGCGGGCCCTGATGGGGTTGCCCCGGCGCCGCCGTCGACTCCGGTCCCGGCACCGCCTGTCCCACCAGCCTTCATCCCGGCCTCGATCCCGGCTCCGGTGGTACCGCAACCCCCATCGACGCCGGTTGACCTAACAACGCCTCCGCCGGCGCCGATGTCCCCGGTGCCGTTCCGGACGCCGTCCGGGGCTCCGGACGGCGTCGTTCCCCGGTTCTCTCCGGCTCCGGACATGGAGCCGGACTGACGTCGCTCGGCGCCGATGAGACCTTGGGTCCCAAATGTCCCTCCTCCTCCATATTTTGAACAAGAGGAGGACCAGGAGAGCTGGGAGGGGTCTGAGGACCCTCTCACACAACAGTGTGAGTATGATCCGGACTGGGCTGAGGAACTTGGGGATGCCAGTGGTCTAGACACCTCCCCTGACACTGGCATGCTGTCTCCTCCCGTGGCTACGGAGGAGGGAGCTAATTTTGCAACGGTGTTGCGTAGAGCAGCTGGAGCCTTACATCTCCAGTTGCCTACTGTGGCCGTCAGGACTAACCTCCTGACTAAAGTGCTTCAGCCGGCGACTTCCTCCTCGGAGACTGTGCTGCCGTTTAATGATGCACTCACTGACGTTCTTTTGGGTGCCTGGTCCAACCCACCACAGTGGCTCCTGTGGATAGGAACGTGGCCCGACGCCATCGCCCTGCTCCGGGCGACCCCTTGTTTCTCTCCCAACATCCCACCCCCGAGAGCTTGGTTGTCCAAGCCTCTGCCTCCCAAACCGCCTCCCAAACCGCCTCCCAAACCGCCTTCCCTACCGCCCCTCCGGATAGGGAATCCAAACGCCTGGACCAATTTGGGAAGAAGGCTTTTTCTTCCTCCAGTGCTGGCTTGCGGTCCGTCAACACCGCTTGCCTTTTGGGCCGATATACCCACTCCCTGTGGGATTCGGTGGCGGCTGTTTTGCCGCAGTGTTCTGAGGAGGTCCAGACACTGCTTACCCGCGCCATTGCGGAAGGGCGAGATGCGGCTAAATACACCATCCGTTGTGGCCTTGATACCGCCGACTCGCTGGGTAGATCGCTTGCAACGACGGTGGCGCTACGTCGTCACACCTGGCTGAGAACAACTGGTTTCTCGGGTGATGTCCAGAATACACTCATGGACATGCCCTTTGATGGAGTCGGTCTTTTTGGGTCCAAAGCAGACCATGCGCTGGAGCGCTTTAAGGACTCACGGGCTACTGCCAAGTCCCTGGGCCTTTCTGTTGTACGCCCTCCGCTCACCTCTGCTTTTCGCCCCTTTCGTGGCCACGGAAGGGGCGCCCAGTCACGTCAGCTGCCCAGCCACCGGCCCGCGCAGCAAGCGTCTTCGCGTAACCGAGGACGTGGATACCGCCGTGGCGGTTCGGGCAACCAGCGTGCGGGTCAGGCCACCACCTCCAACCCGTCCGCGGCCTCCAAGCCCTCCTAGTCCCTCCTTTCCGGTGCACAGCACGCCAGTAGGGGCAGGGTCCGCCATCACCTTCACCACTGGCGTCCCATCACCTCGGACAGGTGGGTCTTGACATTGTCCGAAGGGGCTACTCCCTCCCCTTCGAGACCACCCCCTCAGCCATGCCACCTCAATTCCACCGCATGTCAGGGGATCACTTGGTACTTCTGCAGAAGGAAGTCACTGCCCTCTTGGCCAAGAGGGCCATCGAGCATGTTCCGACCCCAGAAGTAGGACGTGGTTGCTACTCCCACTACTTCCTGGTGCCCAAAAAGGACAAGGAGGACATGCGTCCTATCTTGGACCTCAGGAACGTCAATCGCTTCCTCCGGAAGGAGAAGTTCAAGATGCTCACCCTAGCTCAGGTCTTGACTGCCCTCGTCCCTGGAGACTGGTTGGTAGCGTTGGACTTGCAGGACGCTTATTTTCACATTGCCGGCCCACCGGCGTTACCTGCGGTTCACGGTAGGCCTCGAGCATTTTCAGTTCACCGTGCTCCCCTTTGGCCTTACAAGTGCCCCTCGGGTGTTCACGAAAGTGATGGCGGTGGTCGCAGCTCATCTGCGCCGGGCAGGGGTTCCAGTCTTCCCCTACCTCGACGACTGGCTGCTGAAGGCGGGCTCGTCCCAGGCAGTCGTCTCCCACCTCCAGACTACGGCCAAACTCCTGCACTCGCTGGGGTTCTCCATCAATGTGCCGAAGTCGCATCTGATTCCTTCTCCACAGCTCCTTTTCATCGGAGCAGTTCTGGACACGACGCAGTTTCGGGCCTATCCTCCCGAACGGCGAGTCCGGGATATTCAGGCTATGATTCCGATCTTTCAGCCTTTATCCTGGGTTTCGGTACGGATGACCCTGAGGCTGCTGGGCCTCATGGCCTCCTGCTGGTCACTCATGCCAGATGGCATATGCGGGCTCTGCAGTGGGACCTGAAGTTCCAGTGGGCGCAGCACCAGGGCAACCTGTCCGATCACGTCCAGATCTCGGAGGGGACTGCAAAACAGTTGCAGTGGTGGCTCTCGAACCGGCAATGGGTCATGGGCAGATCCCTCTCCCTTCCCCAGCCAGAGCGCACAGTTGTGACGGACGCGTCCCTTCTGGGATGGGGCGGTCACATGGGAGAGGCGGAGATCAGAGGCCTCTGGTCTCCGGCGGAGTCCCGGCTCCATATCAACCTTCTGGAGCTCCGGGCGATCCGACTTGCACTCAAGGCATTCCTTCCCTCTGTCAAAGGGAAGGTAGTGCAGGTGTTCACAGACAACACCACCGCCATGTGGTACTGCAACAAACAAGGCGGGGTGGGGTCGTGGACCCTTTGTCAGGAGGCTCTGCGCCTCTGGACATGGCTGGAACATCAGGGCATGTTCCTGATGGTTCAACACCTGGCAGGTTCCCTGAACGCCAGGGCGGACGAACTCAGCCGCAGGTGCATGATGGATCACGAATGGCGTCTTCACTCGGAAGTGGCGCAAGGACTCTTTCTACAGTGGGGAGAGCCTTGGTTAGATCTATTCGCCACCGAAGAGCACGCGCAATGTCATCAGTTCTGCGCGTTGGAATTTCCAAGGCGGCACTCGCTCGGCGATGCTTTTCGTCGCGAGTGGAGTTGCGGTCTGTTGTACGCCTTTCCGCCTATACCACTTCTACCCAGAGTGTTGAAGAAGATTCGGCACGACCGGGCCCAAGTCATTCTTGTGGCTCCGGACTGGGCTCGAAGAGTTTGGTATCCCGAGCTACTCAGTATGAGCGTAGATCCCCCGATCCGTCTGCCTCTTCGGGAGGATCTTCTGTCGCAGCAGCAGGGGACGGTCCTCCACCCGAACCTGTCCAGCCTCCACCTGCTTGCGTGGAGATTGAGCGGCAGCAGTTGATTCCTTTCGACTTGCCTCCCGAAGTTTGTGATGTGATTCTGGCAGCCAGGCGTCCCTCCACTAAGGTGGTATACGCCTGCAGGTGGAACAAGTTTGTGGCATGGTGCACAGCAAAGGCTGTGAAGCCCCTTTCTGCCCCTCTTTCTGAGGTTCTTCTGTTCCTTCTTTCCCTGGCCCAACAGGGTTCTGCCCTGGGTACCATCAAGGGCTATCTTTGTGCCATCTCGGCCTTCCTCAGGCTTCCTGATCAGCCCTCCCTTTTCAAGTCCCCTGTTGTTAACAGGTTTCTAAAAGGCATTACACACCTCTTCCCTCCTGTTCCGTTTGTGATGCCTCAGTGGGACTTGAACTTGGTTCTTACCTTTCTTATGTGCGCTCCCTTTGAGCCTCTACATAACTGTCCTCTTCGTCTTCTGACTCTGAAGACTGCCTTTCTGGTGGCCATCACCTCCGCTCGGCGGGTGAGTGAGCTCCAGGCTCTATCATGTAAACCTCCCTTTCTGTCTGTCCATCCAGACAAGGTTGTTCTTAGGACGCGTCTATCCTTCTTGCCAAAGGTGGTTACTGCCTTCCACATTGGGCAGACCATCACTTTGCCCACCTTCTTTCCGCCTCCGCATCCTTCCAGAGAGGCTCCACCGTCTGGACCCAAATCGTGCGCTTTCCTTTTACATCAACCGCACACAACACTTCCGGGTGGATGGCCAGCTCTTTGTTGGCTACGTGGGCGCCAAAAAAGGTCGGGCGGTGCACAAGAGAACCATCTCCCGCTGGGTAACCTTGTGTATCAAAGCCTGCTATTCTTTGGCTAAGAAGGAGCCTACTGTTGGGCTGCGTGCCCATTCCACCAGGGCAACGGCTGCTACCACGGCTTTGGGCCGCGGTGTTCCGCTGCAGGATATCTGTCAGGCAGCTACGTGGGCCTCGCTGCACACGTTTACAAAGCATTACTGCCTTGACAGTCAGGTCCGGAGGGTCAGCTTCTTTGGCCGTTCTGTCCTCCGGGACTTCCTTGTCTGATCTTTGTTCGCAGACCCACCACCGGGGTTGGTATTGCTGGGGTATCTATTCTAAGGTAAGGAATCTGTCACTAACGTGTCTCTTTCAGATGCACAAGTTACTAACTTGTGTAACGATATATCTGTAAGAGACAGTAGTTAGTGACGATTCCTTACCGCCCCACCCATCCTCCCCGTTCTGCGAACTGATTTCTAGGGTTAAGGACATCCCTTTAAGGGCCCTTGTATTTTTCAGACACCTATGTCAGCTTCTTGCATGGCTCTGCGTTCCTGGCGCGGAAAGTCGTGTACAGAACTGACGTCAGCGCGCAGGGGCGGCGTCTAAGTACTGCCCGCGACGTCATCCCGGCGATCACGACGACGGACGCGGAGCCGCACGACGCCGCCTACCGACGCGCAAGGGTACTGCTACGCAAAAACTTTCCGGATCCAGCCTGACGCCTGGGGATATTCTAAGGTAAGGAATCTGTCACGAACTACTGTCTCACAGATATATCGTTACACAAGTTAGTAACTTGTGCTTCAGCACTGGGACACTTCCTGCAAACAGCTAAGAAAACACGTTTTGGTTATTTGTACGATTTTTAAAGAATATCTTTAGTTTTCAAAACTCCACACTTAGTCGTTTTTTTGGGAAGAAAAATTGTCAGTTATCTTATGGAGGAAAAACGGGTTTTGCAGCGTGAATCTTTCTGGATTCACTATGCTGTGCATTATTCCGCGGTCTAGTGGTTGGGTCCGGAATCGTAGTCTCTTTTCTTTTTCTTTTTTTTTTTCGTGTAGCCCAGGTGGGTGTCGATGCCCCACCATTTGGTGTCCTCCCGTGACGTTGGCGCGCTTCCTCCGGAAGCTCCCACCCTTGGGCGCCATCTTCAGATTCTTTTTTCCGCCGTCGGGTCTGGATCGTCGCAAGGAGCTCCAGATTGTTGAAGAGGAAAAGAAGCGGAAAAAAATCGAGAAAATTGGAGTTTCTTCATCGCAAGACAAAGAACATAGAACCGGGACGACGAAGTAGGTGAAAAGGAGGAAAAACTCAGACGGAGAATGCGCACACAGGGGGCTCCCTGAGCACGGGAATGGACAAGACGCCATTCAAATTTTGCCGTAACTGCCACCACAAGTTCGCGCAGAAGGACCAGCACCCAGTCTGCAACCTCTGCCTACCGATCGACCATCAAAGTACCGACTGCAACGCCTGCTCGGCATTCGCCCCCAAGACCCTCAGAGTGAGGGACAGACAGAGGAGAGCAAACTACAACATGCAGGGGCAAGGACAACCTCCGTCGCTGCGGGACCTGGGCCTCTCCAGCGGGGAAGAGGACAACATCGCCGAGGGACCAGAAGACTGCACGGTCGTAGAGACCGATAAGTCGAGGAAGGAGGTAAGAGACGTCGACCCCTAAAACCCCGACAGACTCTCGAAAAACAGCCAAAGTCCTCGAAAGGAGCACTGGTGTCGAAGCAATCGACGACCACAGCTGTGTCCACGGACAAACAGCCCAGCGGATCCTTCGATAAGGACTCCCGGTCGGCGAAAGCTCTAGACACACCCAGGTCGTCGAAGCACGGTTCCGAAAAGCCGCACTCTACACCGAAGGGAAAAGAGCAAAAGGCAACTTCGACGTCAACATCCACGACCTCGAAGAGAAGCGCCGAAACTCTCGACGCCGAACAAGCGGCAGAGATGGAGAGGAAGAAAAGAAGGCTCGAGGCCGAAATGAACAGTATCCTCCAAAGAAAAAAGGATTTCGACGAATGGATGAGTAGACACACCATCCCTTCGAAGCCCTCGACGGTTGTCGAAGCAGAAGTCCAGGAGGAGCTCGACGCTGCCGACCCACCGAAAACTCCCGAACCTTCAGAGCAACAGGACGAAGAGGGCCTTTATTATTACACTGAGGGCGATGACGACCAGCAGACACATTTTGGCTCGTCACCCTCGGAGGCTCCGGACCTGGAATGGCAGGATCTCGACGCCGAAAACCCGGAAGAGGCCGTGGAGACGTATCCGTCGAGGCCTTCGCCGCCAGACGACATTGGCATATACAATATGGTCGTCAGGAACGCTGCAGCAACCTATAGGGTGGAAATGGAGGAAGAAAAACCAAAGGCCTGTTTTCTCTTGGAAACACTGCTGCCAACGCAAACTAGGAGCCAATTCCGTCCTATGCTCCCAAGTGTGCTAGACCAAGGCAGGGAAGCTTTCAAGGAGCCATCTACCTGCAGATCTGTCACCCCCAGGACAGAGAAGTACAAGCACTCTTCTAAGGATCCAGCATATATTCAAGGATCCGTACCGGCTGATTCTATTATAACAGCAACAGCCAGGAAAAGAGCCAACGTTCCCACGAACTCAGGGCCGCCTCCAGACAAGGAGAGCAAGAGAATAGACCTCACAGGGAGGAAAATTGAGAGGAATGCGGCAATCCACTGGCGCATTGCCAACTCCAATGCCCTAATAAATAGACATGCCTACCAACATTGGGAAGAGGTTGGACAGTTGCTCAAACATCTCCCAAACGAACACCAGCAGAGAGCAGCGCATCTGGTGGAGGAGGGCAAGACCATGGCCAACACCTGCCTGAAGTCGGCCTTGGACGCAGCATACACATCAAGCAGGCTGATGATGATCGGAGTAACAGAGAGAAGGCATGCCTGGCTGAGGATCTCTGGGTTCAAACCTGAGGTACAGAACAACATCCTGAACTTACCCTTCAACGGGGAAAAGCTGTTCGGCACACCCGTGGACGAGACACTGACACAGCTGAGGAAGGATAACGAGACTGCAAGGTCCATGGGAGCTCTGCAATTCAGAGGGATGAGAAGGGGCACCCCCTCACGAAGACCAAATGGCAGAGGAGGGAGCCAACCGGGAACATCGCACCAGGCCTTCCAGCAAACATATCTGGGAAGCAACCAGGCGCAACAGGGTCAGCAGCAACAAGGCTGACAGAACCAACAGAGGGGGCCAGTCCTTTCGAGGTCGACCAAACGGACGAGGCCAAACAAGGAGAGGGGGACAGCAACCCGCCCCCAAGTGACTCCACAGTACCAAACGTGCCCACACTCACAACATCCCTAGTGGCGCGGCACAACAAAGGACCAAAACAACAATTACAAATCAACGATCATGTTACACCAGTAGGAGGCAGACTAAGACACTTCTTCCAGGAGTGGGAGAAGATAACGGACAAATGGATACTCAACATCATGCAGTTCGGCTACTGCATAGAACTGGTAAAAAAAGCCACCAAACAGGAGGCCAACAAACAAAACACGCTCAACAGAAGAACTGTCTCTACTGTGGCAGGAAGCACAAGAACTCCTCCACAAAGAGGCTATAGAAAAGGTACCATACAAGGAAAGAAACAGGGGAGTGTACTCCAACTACTTCCTAGTACAAAAAGTAGACGAAACGTTAAGGCCCATACTGGACCTACGGTTCCTAAACCAATACGTAAAGACTCAAAAGTTCAAAATGACGTCCTTACAGGAGGTTATACCTCAGATAAGGCACGGGGATTTTATGTCCACAATAGACCTCAAGGATGCCTACCTACACATTCCCATGAACCGAAAACACAAACATCTACTGAGATTTACCATCAGCAAGACGCACTACCAGTTCACGGCCCTAGCCTTCGGCCTAAAATCTGCGCCACGGGTCTTCACAAAATGCCTAGCTGCCGTAGCAGCGCACCTACGGAGACCGGGAATACATGTATACCCCTACCTAGACGACTGGTTGGTGAAGGCGAACTCCTACAACCAATGCAAACTACATGCTCAGCGGGTCACACATACGCTGACAAAACTAGGCTTCTCCATACACAACGGGAAGTCGTCGCTAGAACCACAACAGGTGAAGATCTTCCTGGGTGCACAAATCGACACCATTCAGGTCAGAGTGTTCCCCAGCGAAAAGAGAACCTTCGCAATACTGAAGGAGACTCGCCAATACCAGAAGGGGCAACGTCTGACAGTGAGGACGGTGAGCAAGCTCATGGGGATGATGGCGTCCTGCATACACCTAGTCCCCAATATTCGACTAGACATGAGACCATTCCAGGAATGGCTACAACAACAGTGGTCACAGGCAACAGGGAGTTGGGAAGATCTAGTGGTTGTAACGCACGCAGTGCAGGAAGAGATAGCATGGTGGAACAAGGACAACATAACAAGGGGAAAACCATTCACACCACCAACTCTGACAGTGACCATCACAACAGACGCATCCCAAATGGGGTGGGGAGTGCACATGAACCTGCTCAAAATAAGGGGTTTATGGACACAAACAGATGCCGTAAAACACATCAACTACCTAGAACTAAAGACCGTGTTCCTTGCACTAAAAGCGTTCCAGAAACAGCTGTACGGTCAAAGGGTGATAGTACAAACAGACAACACCACAACGATGTGCTACATCAACAAGCAGGAAGGAACACAGTCAGTGGAGCTGTCAGATCTAGCGCAACAGATATGGAAATGGGCAATCCCATTACAAATAGACCTCCTGGCAGTACATCTGCCAGGGAAGGACAATGTGGAAGCAGACAGACTGAGCAGACAGACGTCAATCTCACACGAGTGGGAGCTCAACCCACAGGAGACGCAAAGACTATTCGAGAAGTGGGGGACCCCACAAATAGACCTGTTTGCAACACACCAGAATGCAAAATGCCAATACTTCGCATCCAGACAGCCAGGCCACCAATCCCAAGGAAATGCCCTATGGATGAGCTGGTCAAATACATTTGCCTACGCTTTTCCACCGATACTGCTGATACACAAGGTGCTCAGCAAATGCAGAACAAGCAACATGACGCTAATTCTGGTGGCACCACAGTGGGCCAGGCAGTCCTGGTTCTCACAGATCGTGGAAATGGCACAGGGACCACCACACAAGTTCCCAAAAAGAAGAGACCTGCTCTTGATGCAAAACGGAAGGGTACTCCATCCAGAACCAGAGAGCCTCGGCCTAGCAGCGTGGCTCCTGAGGACTTAGAGTTCGCTCACCTCAGGCTTCCCCAAAGCACGCTGGCGGTACTGCGAGAAGCAAGGAGGCCCACTACACGGAAATGCTATGCAGCAAAATGGAAGAGATTCACTGAATGGTGCATCAAGGAAAAGCTCCACAGGAGAATCACCAGAGAATCAACAGTGCTAAAATACTTAACACACTTACTAAAAAGTAACCTAAGCTGCACATCGCTAAGAGTGCACCTGGCAGCAATAGTAGCCTGTACAAGAGGAGAAACGGGGAAAAGCTTCTTTACATCTCAAGTGGTAAAAAGATTCCTAGAGGGGGCCAAGAGAATAGCCCCACCAAAGAGGATGCCACCGCCTGCATGGAACCTCAATGTAGTTCTAACACAGCTTATGAAAGCACCGTTCGATCCCATTCACAAGGCCTCTCTATATATGCTCACAATAAAGACGGCCTTTCTGGTAGCGATTACCTCGCTACGTAGGGTGAGCGAATTGCAGGCACTCACACTACAAGAACCCTACATTCAGATTCACGATGACCGGGTGGTTATGAGGACGGACCCAAACTTCATGCCAAAGGTGGTGTCCAAGTTCCATATAAGTCAAACAATACAAATTCCAAGTTTCTTCCAAAAACCATCCACCAGCGCAGAAAGGGCACTGCACACTCTGGACGCCAGAAGAGCAGTAATGCATTACATCGAAAGGACTAAAGATTGTAGGAAGACAAAGCAATTCTTTGTGTCCGCAAGCAGTTTCCTGGGCAGACCAGTGACTAAAAATACCATTGCACGCTGGATCGCACAGACAATTCAATACTGCCACAAACAGGCAGGCCAAGAACTACAAGGAGCAGCACAAGCTCACTACCAGGAAAAAAGGAGCAACAATCGCCTTCCTGGCAAACACACCCATCCATGACATTTGCCTGGCGGCAACATGGGCTTCAGTGCACACGTTCACTAAGCACTACTGCGTGGATATACAGATGAACAAGGAAGCACAAGTAGGTCAAAAAGTGCTTCAACATATATTCAACAACCAACGCTCCTCTTCCACCCAGCCGCCACAAACATAGCAAACCGCTACAAAGTCTATGCACAGCATAGTGAATCCAGAAAGATTCACGCTGCAAAATGAAGTTTCTTACCTGTCGGTGTAGTTTTGCAGCTTGAAGACTTTCTGGATTCACTAGCGAACCCACCCGCCTCCACCAGAAAGATGAGACTGGAGGAAAGGGGGACTAAGAAATGGAAAACACCTTCAAAAGGTAAAAGGATAAACAGGAAAAGCACAAGACAAGAAAAAAAGAATCTGAAGATGGCGCCCTGGGGTGGGCGCTTCCGGAGGAAGCGTGCCGACGTCACGGGAGGACACCAAATGGTGGGGCGTCAACACCCACCTGGGCTACACAAAAAAAAAGACTACGATTCCGGACCCAACCACTAGACCGCGGAATAATGCACAGCATAGTGAATCCAGAAAGTCTTCAAGCTGCAAAACTACACCGACCGGTAAGAAACTATTAGTTATCGGTTTGCAGGTAAGTAAACGACTGTGGGAGTTAAGGTTCTGGGGTTAGACTCAGGGGTCCCCCAGGTTCAGTGATTCACTTTTGTTTCACCCTCAGCGGCACTAGAGCGGCCGGGTGCAGAGTGTTGAGGCCTAATGTTATCCTATGGAGGATAGGGGGTCTCCGGTTGGTGGCTGCTGCCAAGCAGGCCACTGGGTTGTGGGAGCAAAGCTCCTAGGGTTTAGGTCAGGGCAAATTGGGAACCAAATTGGCACCAAAGGTGCACCCTCAGCGGCACTTGGGCGGCCGGGTGCAGAGTGCTGTTTTGGCGTCGGGTGCCCTGTTTTCAATGGGGATTTTCGGTTTTGGTTTTTAGCTGCAGGCTCGGTCCAGGAAGACTTCCGGGAGGAACCAACAGCTGGGCAGGTAAGTTGGAGGGCTCGGGGGACGTAGGTGCACCTCGGGTTCTTTTCTCCAGAGCGCAGGGGGGCTGGATGCAGGGGTGTCTTTTGAGGTCGGATTTCACCTTACCGGGCCACTCGCGGTTGGGGGGGGTCTCCGTGCAGAGGCTGCAGGCGACGTCGGGGAGTCCTGGAGGGGTCAACCCACAGTGGACTCGGCGCTGGGGGACCTTGCTGGAACCGGTGGGTCACTCTAACTCTGGCCGTAGGCGACGGGTGCAGTGGTGTTTCCAGGCGTCGAGTTTCTTTGTCCTCAGCAGGCTCTGAGTCTTGCTTTGGAGTTTCTTTTGAACAGAATTGCTGTTCACAGGAGATCCGGTCTTTGTTGAAGGCAGCCAGACCTCCCAGAGGTTCTGGAGGTCGCCAACTGCAGGACAAGGCGACTTTTGGCGCAGGATCTCTGAAAACTGCAGACGGGCCGGTAGGGCTGGGGCCAAGTCAGTTATTCTCTACAGTCTTCTATGCTGGGCGTCTTCTTTCGTCCTTCTTCGTAGGTTGCGGGAATCTGAGGAAGCAAGGTTCAGGGTGCCCCCTAAATACTAAATTTAGGGGCGTTACAGGTAGGTAAAGGGCAGGGACAAATGGGTCCCTTCCCTGGGGTGGGTACGCCCCCTGTTCTGCCACTCTCCAGTGGGAGGGGGTCAGGAGCCTGTCCCTGGTTGGCTGGCTCCCCCCATCCTCAAGATGGCAGGGACTCGAGGTTGTGCTTCACCTCGCCTCACCCACCTGAGGGGTGGAGTTGGCAGAGGTGGTCACACCTCCCTTCCTCACTTGTTTTTCCCGCCGGTTCTCCCGCCCAAAGTGGGGGGTAGAACCAGTGGGGACCAGTTGCTGAAAGCAGCAAATGGTCTGGAGAGGCTCACAAAGGCGGCATGCCTTTGAAGCTTCTCCTTCGTGAACCCTGCCCATCGTCAGGCCCCCGAGAGCAGCAGGCTCTCGACCCAGGGGTCCAGAAACATGTCTATTGGTGGCAGCCTAAGCAGCCACTCAGTCAGGTCACTAGAAGTTGGTCGAGTTTCAGGGGGCATCTCTAAGATGCCCTCTGTGGTGCATTTTACATTAAATCCCACACTGGCATCAGTGTGGGTTTAATGTGCTGAGAAGTTTGATTCCAAACTTCCCAGTCTTCAGTGTAGCCATCATGGTGCTGTGGAGTTCGTAATAACAAACTCCCAGCACCATATACTCTTAATAGCAGCACTGCACTTACAGTGCTCAGGAATGGACTTGGGCACTGTAGGGATACAGGGCTCATGAACCGACGCCTGCAGCCTAAATTCAGAAGGCCCCCCCTAACGCGACCCGTAGCTGGTAAGAGGATCCGACCCCAAAAGGCACCCCTGTACCCTACGCCCCACGGCCTTGTGTGCCCAAACAGACGGTACCTAACTGTGAGAAAGTGCCATCTTTCTTGCATGGTATGCCCCCACTTTTTGCTGAATTGCTGATGTACTTTGACTGAGTGTGCCCTGGGCTCCTGCCAATCAGGTGCCCAGGGCCTGTGTTCCTTCCCTAAAACTACATTGAAGCCTAAACCCAATTGGCATCTCTGGCCACATGTCAGCCCCTGGTAAATGGTACCCAGGGCACTGTGACCAGAGAAGGCCCCTAAGGGCTGCAGCACTTATTGTGCCACCCTTAGAGGCCTTGTACCCTGGCACACACACACTGCCTTTGCAGGCTGAGTGTCTTGGTGCAGAACAAAACAGTCGACATGGCACACATCACTGTGTGCCATGCCCACAAACACACTGCCCTGGCATACCTCAGTCACCCCTCTAGCTGGGTGCACTAAGCCAGTGGTGAGGGTACAGGTGCATTTATTATTTATTTAATTTGTAAGGCGCATCAGCTACCCAAAAAGGGTTTCCCGGCGCCAGGCAAAAGGAGACCAGATAGTAAAAAATTAACAGCAGAAATTACTTGTTAAAAAGCCAGGTCTTCACTGATTTGCGGAATTGGGCGTAAACTGTTTCATTCCGAATGACTATGGGAAGGGCATTCCAGAGTGAGGGCCCGAGATCGACCACCCATCCGAGACAGCCTGAATCTTGGCACAGAAAACCTCCCCTGGGTGGATGAGCGTAGACATCGGGAAGGAACGTATGGGTAGGTTAAAGAACGTAGGTATTGAGGTGCAGTCCCCGCTTTAATTTTGAACATATAACTTGGAGCTTTAAATCAAATTCGATTTTCCACTCTGAGCCAATGCAAATCTCGTAAATGGCTGGAGACAGAAGCAGCCCTGGGAATCCGACAGAGAAGTTTTGCCGCGGAATTTTGAACCATCTGCAGCCTATGGGTCACCTCCTTATTGGAACCAAGATAAAGAACATTACCGTAGTCCAGTCTTGAGGTGATTAAAGCCTGAACTACTGTTCTTTGGGTGGACTCTGGTAGCATCCAGATGATCTTCTTTAGCCACTTAAGAATGGTAAAGCAAGTGGCAGCTACCTTGACGGCCTGGTGATGCATTGTTAATGAGTCATCTATGATGACACCCAGATTTCGAACTTGACAAGAGGGTTGAGTTAAAGCCCCCATCTCACAGGGCCAATGTTGTGGGCCCCAGAGATCCTTGTCTTTGCCAAGTATTAGCACCTCAGTTTTTTCCCCATTTAAGCTTGAGAAAATTCGACTGCATCCATGATGCAATTTTACTCAGGCCCGATTGAAGTAGGGACAGCCCGTCTGTTTTTTCCGCGGAGAGAGAGAAGATGATTTGGGAGTCGTCCGCATAGGAGAACAGGGACAACCCCGCATCTTCCGCTACAGCAGCCAAAGGCCTCACATATAAGTTGAAGAGCAAAGGACTGAGAATAGAGCCCTGAGGTACTCCATAGGGAGATGAATAGATATCAGAGCTGGCTGTTGAGGAGAAAACTTGGAAAGTGCGATTGGCCAGAAATGAAATAAGCCAATTGAGTGCCGGGCCGCAAATACCTAATGTTCTCAACGTATTTGCTAAGACGGTGTGAGACACCGTATCAAATGCTGCACTTAAATCCAATAGAATAAGGGCGGCTGTATCTCCGGCATCCAGATGACTACGCAATCTTTCCGTGACTCCCAATAAAGTTGTTTCAGTTGAAAAGCCAGCTCTGAAGCCTGATTGGGAAGGGTGGAGAAAACCTTGGGCTTCAACAAATAGTGAGAGCTGAGAATGGATATGTTTCTCCAGAATTTTCGAAAAAGCTGGCAGTAATGAGATGGGCCGATAATTGGAATGTACAGCAGGGTCTGCATTGGCCTTCTTAAGAAGTGGAAGCACCATGGCGTGCTTCCAGTCCAATGGAACTGACGCTTCTTGTAGTGAGAAATTCAAAAGGTCCATAATAACAGACAAAGATGAAGGTTCCAATTGTTGGAGCACAGAGATAGGTAGAGGATCCCTAGGTGACCCTGATTTAACACTGTGTAGAAGTTTATTAAAAGAGTCAGGGTTTAGTAGGGGCCATGAGTGCAAACAGTTAGAGGGTGTGTTAAACACAAAGTTCTGATCAGGGAAGATGTTATCCGTAGATAGCGGAGTGGATATTGTTTGAGAGAGAGTGGCAAGTTGCACTAAGAAAGGAGCATTATTTTGCTTGTTTGCTACTTCCAAGTAGATTTTCTCAACTTTTTGGACGAAAAAGCTAGCCAAATCATTGCATTGTTGTTTATTAAGTGAGAGTGGCTTAGCTTGAATTTTGGATCCAGCCAACTTTGACCATATTAAACAAATTTTTGGAGCAATTTAAAGCATCAGTAATGGTGGTTGAAACATAATTCGTGCATGAGCCCTGTACCCCTACAGTGTCTAAGTCCATTCTTAGACATGGTAAGTGCAGTGCTGCCATTAAGAGTATATGGTGCTGGGAGGTCGTCATCACGAACTCCACAGCACCATGATGGCTACACTGAAGACTGAGAAGATACAGCACATTAAACCCACACTGATGCCAGTGTGGGATTTAATGTAAGATGCACGACAGAGGGCAACTTAGAGTTGCCCCCTGAACCTAACCCACAATCCACGTCCTGCCTGAGAGGCTGCCATCCAGCAGACATGTTGCTGGACCCCTGGGTAGAGAGCCAACCGCTCTCCCGGGCCTGCAACAATGCACGTCCTGGGCGAGGTGCTAGGTCTCCTCCCCCAGGATGGGCAGGGGGAACCTTCAAAGGCATGCCGCCTTTGTGAGCCTTCCCAGACCACTTGCTGTACTCAGCAACTGGTCCCCACCGGTTCTAGCCCCCACTCTGGCGGGAAGACTGGCGGGAAACCCCAAGTGAGGAAAGGGGGTGTGCCAGCCTCTGCCAACCCCACCCCTCAGGTGGGGGAGGCGAGGTGAAGCACATCTCTGGGCTCTCGCCATCTTGAAGATGGGGAGCCCTGCCCAATCAGGACTAGGCTCCTGCCCCCCTCCCATTGGAGAGTGGCAGGATAGAGGGTGTAACCACCCCAGGGAAGGGACCCATTGGTCCCTGGCCTTTACCTACCTGTAACGCCCCTAAATCTAATATTTAGGGGCGCCCTGAACCTTCCTTCCTCAGATCCCGAATCCGAAACAAGCAAGAAGAACAAGAAGAAAGAAGACCTGCCGTGCAGCTGCTCACAAGAGGACGACACCAACTGACTTGGCCCCAGCCCTACAGGCCTGTCGAACCTGCTCCTGCTAAACCCCGGCGTCTCCAGTGGTCAGCAACCTCGAAAACCGCGGAGGACCTGACTGCCTTGTGACTCTAAAAGAACTGGGACTCCCACGAGCAGTGGTACTGCTCAAAGCAAGTAACAAACCCCTGGTGCCAGCCAGGAACCGCGACTCCTGCACACTCTGCACCCGCCGAGCCCTGCCTGGGCCTGAGTGGACAAAGACCACGAGGACGTCCCCCCGGCGACTGACCCAGAATCCAGCACCCAAGGACCCTCCTCGTCACTCCTGACGACGCCTGCAGCCTCAGAACCAGGGACCCCTCCAACCGCGACCAGCAGAGGGTAAGATTTCCCGACGGGAAAAGACACCCCTGCACCCGGCGCCCTGCGGCCTCCTGTGCCCAACTCCGGGGTGCCTACCTATCCTCCAACTACCCAACTTACCTCTCGAAGTGGTGGTCGCTCCGTTCCCGAGCTTGCAGCCTTTGTTCAACTTCCAGCTTCTCCATTGAAATACATTGAGCGCCCGACGGCTCAAAAGCACCCTGCACCCAGCCGCCCGAGTGCCCCTGGGAGTGCAACATCTATCCTATTTTTCTTCCCCACTTGCCCTGGGTAAGTGACCAGGAGCCCAGCTCCCACAGCCGCGTGGCCTGCCTGCTAGCAGCCATCAACCAAGGGCCCCCTGCCCGCCATAGGCTAACATTGGGCCTAACTCACTCTGCACCCGGCCGCCCCTGTGCCGCTGAGGGTGTACCAACTGTACCTACCTAACCCTGGGAGACCCCTGAGTCTATGCCCAGAACCTTAACTCTGCCAGTCGAGTACTTACCTGAAAACCGATAACCTACATTTTCTCTATAGGGTAACATTGACTGGTCTACACTGAAATTTCTTCTAAGTGTCGAGTTTTGAAACTTTAAAATAATCACTAAAAATCGTCCGATCAACGAAAACGAAATTACTCACCTGTTATCAGGAGTGATCCCAGTGCTGGATCCTGGTGCCCAGCACTGACCCTGAAAAGCAATTACAACTGTCCTGACCGATAACTTGATTTTCCTCCATAGGATAACATTGCCTGGTTTTCTCCAGAAATTCTTCGAAGTGTTGATTTTTTAAACAAACAAATATTCCTTAAAAATCGCCTGTGTAACAAAAACGATTTCTTCCAACTGTTTACAGGAAATGCACCAGGGCTGAATCCAGGATCCAGCCCTGAGTAAGAAAATCATACGTAAAGTAATTGATATTGCATTTACTTAAAATTCTCCATGTTATAATTGTTTTGAATTGTGTTGCCTATTGCAACAACTGTGACTATTGCCTTTAAAAGTCTATTGCTTATTGAAAGTATATAACTAAAGCATCTCATTCTGAGAAAGTATTTTTATACCTACTTGTGGTTCTAAAAATAAAACAATATATTTTTATATACAAAACAATTGGCCTAGAGTTCAGTTCTTGAGTGTGAGACCATTTGCTGACTGTGTGTACAACAAATGCTTTACACTGTCCTCTGATACTGCCTTACTGCTCGACCAAGCTACCACTTTAGAGAGTAAGGTTATATCTAACTTTAGCCTCTGCTAAACCTCTGGGGACTGTGGACTCTGTGCACACTGAACCTTACTTTGGTTCAGTATATACAGAGCCACTTTCTTACACTAACCAACCCCCAACTTACATCTCGAAGTGGTGGTCGCACCCAGACGTCCTTCGTCTCCCTGCCTGCAGTGCTTTTACAAACCGGAGGTTCTCCATTGAAAACAGGGAGCCCGACGTCGAAACAGCACTCTGCACTCGGCCGCCTCAGTGCCGCTGAGGGTGCACCTTTTGTGCTACTTTGTTTCCCCATTTGCCCTGACCTAAACCCTAGGAGCTTTGCTCCCACAACCCAGTGGCCTGCTTGCCAGCAGCCACGAACCGGAGGCCCCCTATCCCCCATTGGATAACATTGGGCCTCAACACTCTGCACCCGGCCGCCCTAGTGCCTCTGAGGGTGTAACGGGTGCATCTGAAAGAGACACGTTAGTGATGGATTCCTTACCTTAGAATATCCCCAGGCGTCAGACTGAATCCGGAAAGTTTTTCGTCAGCAGTACCCCTGCGCGTCGGTAGGTGGCGTCGTGCGTCTCAGCGTTCGTCGCTGGCGTCGTAAGTGCTGAGATGACGTCACGGAGACTACTTAGGCGCCACCCATGCGCGCTGACGTCAGTTCTTTCTTTTTCCGCGCCAGCAAGCGCAGATCCGGTTAGAGCACGTACCTTAGTCACTTTTTGACTAGTTGTTTTTTGGGACTTTTGTCTCTAATTTCTATATTTTGACTCCTGGTGCCAAGTAGGGATGCCTGGGTTTAAATCCTGCGGGGCCTGCCGCCGTACGATGTCGGTTGCCGACCCCCATGTCGTCTGTCTCTACTGTCTAGAGCGCGACCATGACTCCCGGTCATGTTCCGACCGTCTGGCCATGGCTCCGAAGGCTTTGCGGGAGCGGTCCCGAAAGCTGCTGGAGGCCCGACAGTTGTCTCCGCGCCGTTCCAGGTCCAGGGGTCGCTCGAGGGACCGACCGCGGAGTCGCCATCATCGCTCCTCGGGGTCCAAGTCTTCACCCTCGGATTCGGGTAAGCGACGTCATAAAAAGAAGTCGAAGAAGCGCGTACGCTCTCCGACCTCCCCCCGTCGGTCTTCGGACAAGGGGGCCCGGGGTCTTTCCCCCGCGGCTCCGTTGGAGCCTGACAGTCCCGCGGCCTACCCCGCCATACCCGGGTCCGTCGGCGACTCCAGCCGAGGTGCAAGAGTTTCTTGCTGCCATGGACCGCCTTTTCAGGCCTAGGGCTACCGCCGGTGTGCCTTCGGGCCCCGCGGTCCTTTTTGGGGGCCCTTGGTTGCCGGCGGCTCTGGCCCCGGGGCCCCGAGGTCCTCCGCCAGTGGCCCCGGTGCCGCAGGGTCCTCCGCCGGCGCCCCCTGCGGCTCCCTTCCCGGCGCCTCCCTGGGTGCCGTTGGTCCCACCTCCGCCCTTGCCCGCTGTTCCAGCTTGGGACCCCGATTGGGCTTTGGAGCCGGTGCGGCGTCGACCGGCGCCGTTCCCGGTGCTGGTGGAGCATTTGTTTTCCCCTGTGCCTCCCTCGCCGTTGCAGCCTGTGCCTCGGGCTGTTGTGGACGAGGAGGACTGGGAGGGGTCGGAGGACCCTCTTGCACGGCAGTGTGAGTCCGAACAGGAGTGGGCAGAAGACTCAGAGGACGCCAGTGGCCTTGACCTCTCCTCTGAGCCTGGGTTTGTCGTCTCCCACTCTCATGGAGGAAGGCGCAACATACACTGTGGTGCTCTTGGCCTTGAATTGCCTACTATTGCCCTCCAAACTAACCTCCTTACTGAGGTGCTTCAGCCGACGGCAAGTTCTGTGGAACCTCTGCTTCCGTTCAATGAGGCCTTAACGGATGTTTTGATGGGTACCTGGTCTAGGCCAGCCACAGGGGTTCCTGTGGATAAAAATGTGGCCAGACGTCACCGCCCGGCACCGGGTGACCCTGCCTTTCTGACAACTCATCCAACACCGGAGAGCCTGGTCATTCAGGCTTCCACTTCCCAAACAGCATTCCCTACCGCTCCACTGGATAAGGAATCCAAAAAGCTGGAGCAGCTTGGCAAAAGGTTGTTTTCCTCTGCCAGCCTGGGGCTGCGGTCGGTCAACACCACATGCCTCTTGGGCCGCTATTCTCACGCTGTGTGAGACACGGTGGCGCAAACTCTGCCCCAGTGCCCCGAAGAGGTTCGGGCTGTGCTTTCCCAAGCTGTTGCAGAGGGGAAGGATGCCGCGAAGTTCGCCATTCGGTGTGGGCTGGACACCGCAGACTCTTTGGGAAGAGCCATCTCCACGACAGTGGCCTTGCGGCGACATGCCTGGCTGTGGTACACGGGGTTTTCGGGGGATGTCCAGAGTTCCCTCATGGACATGCCTTTTGATGGTACTCGCCTTTTTGGCGATAAGGCAGACAGTGCGCTGGAGCGTTTTAAGGACTCTCGAGCTACATACAAGTCCTTGGGTCTCTCCACCACCTGCCCGGCCACGTCTACTTTTCGTTCCTTTCGTGGCCGCAGCAGGAGCGCCTCTACACGCCCGTTCAGCCAAAGGCCTGCGCAGAACCAGCCTCAGCGCGGGCGAGGTGGCGGCACAGGGGGCCAGCGTGCGGGTCAGCCCACCTCCGCTCCCGCAGCATCTGCCTCGAAGCCTTCCTAGTCCGTGCTTTGGGGTGCACCCCACGCCGGTGGGCGGCAGGATTCAACATCACCTCCCCCACTGGCGCTCTGTCACTTCGGACAACTGGATGCTACAAATCGTCCGAAGTCCCTTCGAGTCTGCCCCCCCCGTCCATGCCACCTCAGTTCCACCGCATGTCGGGGGATCACTTAGCGCTTCTCCGACAGGAAGTCACGGCCCTCTTGGCCAAGGGGGCCATCGAGCGCGTTCCTGGGCCAGAAGTAGGACATGGATGCTATTCCCACTATTTTCTGGTCCCCAAAAAGGACAAGGGGGGCTTGCGCCCCATCTTGGACCTCCGGAACGTCAATCGCTTCCTCCGGAAGGAGAAGTTCAAGATGTTGACTCTGGCTCAGGTCTTGGCTGCCCTCGACCCTGGAGACTGGATGGTAGCGTTGGACTTGCAGGGCGCATATTTTCACATTCCCGTCCTGCCGGCCCACCGGCGTTGCCTGCGGTTCACGGTAGGCCAGGAGCATTTTCAGTTTACCGTGCTCCCCTTCGGCCTTACAAGCGCCCCTCGGGTGTTAATGAAAGTGATGGCGGTGGTCGCAGCTCATCTGCACTGGTCAGGGGTGTCAGTCTTCCCCTACCTCGACGACTGGTTGTTGAAGGCGGGCTTGCCCCAGGCAGTCGTCACCCACCTTCAGACTACGGCCGACCTCCTGCAGTTGCTGGGGTTCTCCATCAACGTGCCAAATTCGCACCTGAGTCCTTCTCAGAAGCTCCCCTTCATCAGAGCGGTTCTGGATTCGACGCAGTTTTGGGTTTATCCTCCCGAGCATTGAGTCCGGGATATTCAGGCTATGATTCCGATCTTTCTGCCTCTATCCCGGGTTTCAGTCAGGATGACCCTCCGGCTCCTGGGCCTGATGGCCTCCTGCATTCTGCTAGTGCAACATGCCAGGTGGCATATGCGGGCTCTGCAGTGGGACCTGAAGTTTCAGTGGGCACAGCATCAGGGCAACCTGTCCGATCTTGTCCAGATCTCGGAGGGCACTGCACAACAATTGCAGTGGTGGCTCACGAATCGCGATTGGGTCAATGGCAGATCCCTCTCCCTTCCCCAACCGGAGCACACAGTGGTGACGGGTGCGTCCCTCCTGGGATGGGGCGGCCACTTGGGAGAGGCGGAGATCAGAGGCCTCTGGTCTCCGGCGGAGTCCCGGCTCCATATCAATCTTTTGGAGCTTCGGGCGATCCGACTTGCACTGAAGGCATTCCTTCCCTCTGTCCGGGGAAGTGTAGTGCAGGTGTTCACGGACAACACCACCGCCATGTGGTATTGCAACAAACAGGGCGGGGTGGGGTCGTGGACCCTTTGTCAGGAGGCTCTGCGCCTCTGGACATGGCTGGAACATCAATGCATTACCTTGGTGTTTCAACACCTGGCAGGTTCTCTGAACGCCAGGGCCGACGAACTCAGCCGCCGGTGCTTGATGGATCACGAATGGCGTCTGAACTTGGACGTGGCGCAAGGTCTCTTTCTGCAGTGGGGAGAGCCTTGGTTAGATCTATTTGCCACCGAAGAGAACGTGCAATGTCATCAGTTCTGCGCGTTGGAATTTCCAAGGCGGCACTCGCTCGGCGACGCTTTTCGTCGCGAGTGGAGCTGCGGTCTGTTGTACGCCTATACCACTTCTGCCCAGAGTGCTGAAAAAGATCCCACGCGACCGGGCCCAAGTCATCCTTGTGGCTCCGGATTGGGCACGAAGATACTGGTATCCCGAGCTACTCAACATGGCGATCGATCCCCCGATCCGACTGCCTCTTCGGGAGGATCTTCTGTCGCAGCAGCAGGGGACGGTCCTCCACCCGAACCTGTCCAGCCTCCACCTCCATGCGTGGAGATTGAGCGGCGACAGTTGACAGCTTTCCATCTTCCTCCCGAAGTCTGTGATGTCATTTTGGCAGCTAGGCGTCCCTCCACTAAGACGGTATACGCCTGCAGGTGGAACAAGTTTGTGGCATGGTGCACAGCGAAGTCTGTGGATCCCCTTTCTGCCCCTCTTTCTGAGGTCCTTCTGTTCCTACTATCCTTGGCCCAGCAGGGCTCTGCTCTGGGCACTGTCAAAGGTTATCTTTCGGCCATCTCCGCCTTTCTCCGGCTTCCAGATCAGCCTTCTCTCTTTAAGTCCCCGGTTGTTAACCGTTTCCTGAAAGGCATTACACACACGTTTCCTCCCGTGCCTTTCATAATGCCTCAATGGGACTTCAATCTTGTCTTGACCTATCTGATGTGCGCTCCCTTCGAGCCCCTTCATAACTGTCCTTTACGTCTTCTTACTCTAAAGACGGCTTTCCTGGTAGCTATCACCTCTGCCAGAAGAGTGAGTGAGCTCCAGGCTTTTTCTTCTAATCCTCCTTTCCTTTCTGTTCATCCGGACAAGGTGGTTTTAAGGACCCGTCCTTCTTTCTTGCCAAAGGTTGTTACGCCCTTCCACTTCGGGCAGACCATCACTTTGCCCACTTTCTTTCCGCCTCCTTCAAAAGAGGAAGAGAGGTTCCATCGTCTGGACCCAAAACGTGCGCTCTCGTTCTATCTAAAGCGCACACAACAGTTCCGGGTGGATGACCAGCTCTTTGTTGGCTACGTGGGCGCCAAAAAAGGTCGGGCCGTGCACAAACGCACCATCTCTCGGTGGGTCGTTTTGTGCATCAAAGTGTGTTACTCCTTGGCTAAAAAGGAGCCTCCTGTGGGGCTGCGTGCCCATTCTACCAGGGCAACAGCAGCCACTACTGCCTTGGGACGCGGCGTTCCCTTGCAGGATATTTGTCAGGCAGCCACGTGGGCCTCGCTGCACTCATTTACCAAGCATTACTGCCTTGACAGTCAAGTCCGGAGAGACGGCTTCTTTGGCCGTTCTGTTCTCCGTGACTTTCTGGTGTAATCTATTCGCAGACCCACCACCGGGGTTGGTATTGCTGGGGTATCTATTCTAAGGTAAGGAATCTATCACTAACGTCTCTTTCAGATGCACAAGTTACTACTTGTGTAACGATATATCTGTAAGAGACATTAGTTAGTGATAGATTCCTTACCGCCCCACCCATCCTCCCCGTTCTGCGAACTGATTCTAGGGTTAAGGTCATCCCTTTCAGGGCCCTAGTTTCATGGCACCAGTGGTCAGTTTCTTGCATGGCTCTGCGTTCCTGGCGCGGAAAGTCGTGTACAGAACTGACGTCAGCGCGCATGGGTGGCGCCTAAGTAGTCTCCGTGACGTCATCTCGGCGCTTACGACGCCAGCGACGAACGCGGAGCCGCACGACGCCACCTACCGACGCGCAGGGGTACTGCTGAT
Organism: Calotriton arnoldi; assembly: GCA_963921515.1. NCBI lineage: Eukaryota > Metazoa > Chordata > Amphibia > Caudata > Salamandridae > Calotriton > Calotriton arnoldi. The sequence goes on from CAWUFW010007256.1 coordinate 1,031,321, forward strand.
GAAAACTTTCCGGATCCAGTCTGACGCCTGGGGACATTCTAAGGTAAGGAATCTATCACTAACTAATGTGTCTTACAGATATATCGTTACACAAGTAGTAACTTGTGCATCTGAAAGAAACACATAGTGATAGATTCCTTACCTTAGAATATCCCCAGGCGTCAGACTGGATCCGGAAAGTTTTCGTCAGCAGTACCCCTGCGCGTAGGTAGGGGCGTCGAGTGGCTCCGCGTCCGTCGTTGGCGTCGTGGTCGCCGAGATGACGTCGCCCCCGCGCGCTGACGTCAGTTCTTTCTTTTTCCGCGCCAGCAAGCGCATATCCGGAGAGAGCGGTACTCCTAGTCTTTTTTGACTAAGTTTTTTAGATCTATTTCTCACCATTTTTCGAGTCGAC